>CM026386.1:85841582-85904584 GCA_014843695.1 Archivesica marissinica
CCCCGATAGAAGTAAACACCCCGATAGAAGTAAACACCCCGATAGAAGTAAACACCCCGATAGAAGTAAACACCCCGATAGAAGTAAACACCCCGATAGAAGTAAACACCCCGATAGAAGTAAACACCCAGATAGAAGTAAACACCCCCGATAGAAGTAAGCACCCAGACAGAGGTAAACACCCCCCGATAGAAGTAAGCACCCCGACAGAGGTAAACACCCCGATAGAAGTAAACACCTCCCGATAGAAGTAAACACCCCCGATAGAAGTAAGCACCCCGATAGAAGTAAACACCCCGATAGAAGTAAACACCCCGATAGAAGTAAACACCCCGATAGAAGTAAACACCCCGATAGAAGTAAACACCCCGATAGAAGTAAACACCCCGATAGAAGTAAAACCCCGATAGAAGTAAACACCCCGATAGAAGTAAACACCCCGATAGAAGTAAACACCCCGATAGAAGTAAACACCCCGATAGAAGTAAACACCCCGATAGAAGTAAACACCCCGATAGAAGTAAACACCCCGATAGAAGTAAACACCCCGATAGAAGTAAACCCCCCGATAGAAGTAAACACCCCGATAGAAGTAAACACCCGATAGAAGTAAACCCCGATAGAAGTAAACACCCCGATAGAAGTAAACACCCCGATAGAAGTAAACACCCCGATAGAAGTAAACACCCCGATAGAAGTAAACACCCCGATAGAAGTAAACACCCCGATAGAAGTAAACACCCCGATAGAAGTAAACACCCCGATAGAAGTAAACACCCCGATAGAAGTAAACACCCCGATAGAAGTAAACACCCAGATAGAAGTAAACACCCAGATAGAAGTAAACACCCAGATAGAAGTAAACACCCCCGATAGAAGTAAACACCCAGATAGAAGTAAACACCCAGATAGAAGTAAACACCCAGATAGAAGTAAACACCCAGATAGAAGTAAACACCCCCGATAGAAGTAAACACCCAGATAGAAGTAAACACCCAGATAGAAGTAAGCACCCAGATAGAAGTGTTTATACGATCCACCCCTACGCAAGGATCCACAATTAGAAAACTATCGCCAAACAACTTGGAAAAGAATTCACGAAATGTTAGTACACTTATAGCTCTGCATTTAGGCATATAACCGCTTACATGGATGTACATATGCTCCGACAAAAGTACAGCTGACAAACTCGGCGCGGATAAAGTACACTTCATGGATTCCGTCCGGCTTTACGCAATATATAGTTACTTAAATAATATTTACAGTAATGCGATATATGTATAGGATATAAGCCGAAAACCATCCAATACGCTACACTATAGGCATACACACACACACACATATATATATATATATATATATATATATATATATATTAGGGATGGCAGCGAATAGCGATTTCGGTATTCGAATATTCGATGGGGAAGGTATTTGGATATTCGAATATTTGGTTTAATTCTGTGAACAACTCAAAATATCTCACACACATAAATTTTCACAGCTAATCTACTTTCTGTTTTATGCCATACGTCATATCTTCTTCCTGTACATGTGGCGATGACTCAATCAGTTATTGTTATCGTCCACTGTACACGCTACCATTCCCGATGAGACTTAAGTTAGTACACCAAATTAATACCTATGCTAGTATATATAATAAATGAAGAATTCTATATAAGAACATGCTAAACTTTATTCAAATTCAATTACTTGGAAACATTTCAATGTGCACTATATTTCACACATACAATATATATGTCCATAAATGTCAACGGGTAGTACCGTACGATCTCACCATGCGTGCACATTAAAACTCAATGTCACAACCTTTTTGAACGTTGTTCTTGTTCAAAAAAATAATGTTGTCAACAAGAGAAGTGGATAATCTGTTCTTTAGCTTGTTGATAAGTAGACCAGTTGTGGAGAAGATGCGTTCGGATGGGACTGACGTTGCTGGCACTGACAGTAGTCTACGGGCGACACCGTGTATGTGTTTTACGCTTATTTATCGTCGCTACGGGACGTTAAACCGAGGTCTCGTGTCGGTGCTTTACATCGTGCACGTAAAAGAACCAGAGGAGACTCTGCAATGGGTCTCTCTCTGTATCAGTGCACTATCCTCCAAAATCTAAAATGACTAATATCTTCAGGAGGCGTCGCCCATATGGGCAACATGTAGCGACTAATCTCTTCAGGAAGCGTCGCTCATATGGGCAACCGGTAGCGACGATAAATAAACGTAAAAAAACAACAAACAAACGCCATTGAATTCATTTTGGCATACACTGTTTTTTCTTAGTCATACCACGTAGTCGTCGTCGTACTGTCTGTATCATTGCACTATCCTCCAAAAATCTAAAATAACTAATCTCTTCAGGAGGCGTCGCTCATATGGGCAACCGGTAGCGACGATAAATAAACGTAAAACACCCACTGATATATTGAAAAGAAAACAACAACAACGTATCTATTTTATGACAGTTTATTTAAATTTTACAAATATATCTTTTTCCTCCCGAATATTCGAATACTGCAAAAGTATTCGACTATTCGGACGTTTGGTCGAATATTCGGGTATTCGGGTATTCGTTGCCCTAATATATATATGCTTACACTGCTGGTAATCTGTAGACTGGCAAGGTCTAACTTGTTTATGCGCATCGATAGGTTTTATTATTATGTCATGTCCAAATAGGCATGTATATTTCCTAAATATACACTGTTGTTGTTGTTGTTTTGTTGTTGTTGTTGTTGTTGTTGTTGTTGTTATTATTATTATTATTATTATTATGTTGTTGTATTCTAGGCGAGCTACTGCGCTCGGCTTGCTGTTTGTTAGTGTTCTGCAAGTGGGTGAGGTATGGTCCAGTACATTGTACCAGTGGGTTGTGGACAGTCAAACAAGATTTAACTATGACCCCAACCCGAATAATATGCTGGGTAATGTATTATGTTAAACAGAATGTAGACTAATAGAGTGCTAATAATCGTTCTAGATAGACTGGCGATATCGGTCACAATAACCATGTTCTACCGTTCTAGATAGACTGGCGATATCGGTCACAATAACCATGTTCTACCGTTCTAGATAGACTGGCGATATCGGTCACAATAACCATGTTCTACCGTTCTAGATAGACTGGCGATATCGGTCACAATAACCTGACAAAATAAGTTGTCCAGGAAAAATAGCTCTTAATATCACATGTATGTATAGCAACGAATTCGTATTGGAGCTTTAAGTACGACGACGACTACGTGGTATGACTAAGAAAAACAGTGCATGCCAAAATGAATTCAATGGCGTTTGTTTGTTGTTTTTGTTGTTGTTTTTTTACGTTTATTTATCGTCGCTACCGGTTGCCCATATGAGCGACGCCTCCTGAAGAGATTAGTCGCTACATGTTGCCCATATGGGTGACGCCTCCTGAAGATATTAGTCATTTTAGATTTTGGAGGATAGTGCAATGATACAGAGAGAGACCCATTCCAGAGTCTCCTCTGGTTCTTTTACGTGCACGGTGTAAAGCACCGACACGAGACCTCGGTTTAACGTCCCATCTGAAAGACTGTTAATTGTATTAGGGTCAGACGGGGGATCGAACCTGCGATCCCTGGATTACCAGTCCAGCGTGTTACAACTGGGCTATAGGCTATAGATCCGTATGTGATGTGATGTGGTGTTTGTATTTGCGCTGATAATATATGTACAGTTTTCTCTAGTTTGTAAACCAATCAAAATCCTCCATTCGTTTTAAAACGGCGAAATTAGTTCCATATTGGTACTTTTGTTTATATGAACCCAATATGTTACTTATTGCATGTCTATATTGGATACTGGACTGAGTTGCAAACAGAATGCGCATGCGTAACTCAAATAGTGCAGCTCAATGTACTATACATATAGTTCTATGCAGACTATAGCCATTGTGTAATAGTAGGCTGAGCAAACTGACAACAAGCGAAGGTGTGTGAGTACATCGACTCACGGCACATGCACAATGGCTGCTGTCAGGCGGTGAGCATCAAGTTAATCATGTAATGGTGGACTCACGGCACATGTACAATGGCTGCTGTCAGGCGGTGAGCATCACGTTAATCATGTAATGGTGGACTCACGGCACATGCACAATGGCTGCTGTCAGGCGGTGAGCATCAAGTTAATCATGTAATGGTGGACTCACGGCACATGCACAATGGCTGCTGTCAGGCGGTGAGCATCAAGTTAATCATGTAATGGTGGACTCACGGCACATGCACAATGGCTGCTGTCAGGCGGTGAGCATCAAGTTAATCATGTAATGGTGGACTCACGTCACATGTACAATGGCTGCTGTCAGGCGGTGAGCATTAAGTTAATCATGTAATGGTGGACTTACGGCACATGCACAATGGCTGCTGTCAGGCGGTGAGCATGAAGTTAATCATGTAATGGTCGACTCACGGTACATGCACAATGGCTGCTGTCAGGCAGTGAGCATCAGGTTAATCATGTAATGGTCGACTCACGGCACATGCACAATGGCTGCTGTCAGGCAGTGAGCATCAAGTTAATCATGTAATGGTGGACTCACGGTACATGCACAATGGCTGCTGTCAGGCGGTGAGCATCAAGTTAATCATGTAATGGTGGACTCACGGTACATGCACAATGGCTGCTGTCAGGCGGTGAGCATCAAGTTAATCATGTAATGGTGGACTCACGGCACATGCACAATGGCTACTGTCAGGCGGTGAGCATCAAGTTAATCATGTAATGGTCGACTCACGGCACATGCACAATGGTTGCTGTCAGGCGGTGAGCATCAAGTTAATCATGTAATGGTCGACTCACGGTACATGCACAATGGCTGCTGTCAGGCGGTGAGCATCAAGTTAATCATGTAATGGTGGACTCACGGTACATGCACAATGGCTACTGTCAGGCGGTGAGCATCAAGTTAATCATGTAATGGTGGACTCACGGTACATGCACAATGGCTGCTGTCAGGCGGTGAGCATCAAGTTAATCATGTAATGGTGGACTCACGGCACATGCACAATGGCTGCTGTCAGGCGGTGAGCATCAAGTTAATCATGTAATGGTGGACTCACGGCACATGCACAATGGCTGCTGTCAGGCGGTGAGCATCAAGTTAATCATGTAATGGTGGACTCACGGCACATGCACAATGGCTGCTGTCAGGCGGTGAGCATCAAGTTAATCATGTAATGGTGGACTCACGGCACATGTACAATGGCTGCTGTCAGGGTGAGCATCAAGTTAATCATGTAATGGTGGACTCACGGCATATGCACAATGGCTACTGTCAGGCGGTGAGCATCAAGTTAATCATGTAATGGTGGACTCACGGCACATGTACAATGGCTGCTGTCAGGCGGTGAGCATCAAGTTAATCATGTAATGGTGGACTCACGGCACATGCACAATGGCTACTGTCAGGCGGTGAGCATCAAGTTAATCATCATGTAATGGTGGACTCAGGGTACATGCACAATGGCTGCTGTCAGGGTGAGCATCAAGTTAATCATGTAATGGTGGACTCACGGCACATGCACAATGGCTGCTGTCAGGGTGAGCATCAAGTTAATCATGTAATGGTGGACTCACGGCACATGCACAATGGCTGCTGTCAGGCAGTGAGCATCAAGTTAATCATGTAATGGTGGACACAAGGCACATGCACAATGGCTGCTGTCATGGTGAGCATCAAGTTAATCATGTAATGGTGGACTCACGGCACATGCACAATGGCTGCTGTCATGGTGAGCATCAAGTTAATCATGTAATGGTGGACTCACGGCACATGCACAATGGCTGCTGTCAGGCAGTGAGCATTAGGTTAATCATGTAATGGTCGACTCACGGCACATGCACAATGGCTGCTGTCAGGCAGTGAGCATCAAGTTAATCATGTAATGGTGGACTCACGGCACATGCACACTGACTACTGTCAGGCGGTGAGCATCAAGTTAATCATGTAATGGTGGACTCACGGCACATGCACAATGGCTACTGTCAGGCGGTGAGCATCAAGTTAATCATGTAATGGTGGACTCACGGCACATGCACAATGGCTACTGTCAGGCGGTGAGCATCAAGTTAATCATGTAATGGTGGACTCACGGCACATGCACAATGGCTACTGTCAGGCGGTGAGCATCAAGTTAATCATGTAATGGTGGACTCACGGCACATGGACAATGGCTGCTGTCAGGCGGTGAGCATCAAGTTAATCATGTAATGGTGGACTCACGGCACATGCACAATGGCTGCTGTCAGGCGGTGAGCATCAAGTTAATCATGTAATGGTGGACTCACGGCACATGCACAATGGCTGCTGTCAGGCGGTGAGCATCAAGTTAATCATGTAATGGTGGACTCACGGCACATGCAAATGGCTGCTGTCAGGCGGTGAGCATCAAGATAATCATGTAATGGTGGACTCACGGCACATGCACAATGGCTACTGTCAGGCGGTGAGCATCAAGTTAATCATGTAATGGTGGACTCACGGCACATGCACAATGGCTGCTGTCAGGCGGTGAGCATCAAGTTAATCATGTAATGGTGGACTCACGGCACATGCACAATGGCTGCTGTCAGGCGGTGAGCATCAAGTTAATCATGTAATGGTGGACTCACGGCACATGCACAATGGCTGCTGTCAGGCGGTGAGCATCAAGTTAATCATGTAATGGTGGACTCACGGCACATGCACAATGGCTGCTGTCAGGGGGTGAGCATCAAGTTAATCATGTAATGGTGGACTCACGGCACATGCACAATGGCTGCTGTCAGGGTGAGCATCAAGTTAATCATGTAATGGTGGACTCACGGCACATGCACAATGGCTGCTGTCAGGCGGTGAGCATCAAGTTAATCATGTAATGGTGGACTCACGGCACATGCACAATGGCTGCTGTCAGGCGGTGAGCATCAAGTTAATCATGTAATGGTGGACTCACGGCACATGCATAATGGCTGCTGTCAGGCGGTGAGCATCAAGTTAATCATGTAATGGTGGACTCACGGCACATGTACAATGGCTGCTGTCAGGCGGTGAGCATCAAGTTAATCATGTAATGGTGGACTCACGTAACATGCACAATGGCTACTGTCAGGCGGCGAGCATCAAGTTAATCATGTAATGGTGGACTCACGGCACATGTACAATGGCTGCTGTCAGGCGGTGAGCATCAAGTTAATCATGTAATGGTGGACTCACGGCACATGCACAATGGCTGCTGTCAGGCAGTGAGCATCAAGTTAATCATGTAATGGTGGACTCAGGGTACATGCACAATGGCTGCTGTCAGGGTGAGCTTCAAGTTAATCATGTAATTGTGGACTCACGGCACATGCACAATGGCTGCTGTCAGGGTGAGCATCAAGTTAATCATGTAATGGT
Source organism: Archivesica marissinica (assembly GCA_014843695.1). NCBI lineage: Eukaryota > Metazoa > Mollusca > Bivalvia > Venerida > Vesicomyidae > Archivesica > Archivesica marissinica. The sequence continues at coordinate 85,848,995 of CM026386.1, forward strand.
GGACTCACGGTACATGCACAATGGCTGCTGTCAGGCGGTGAGCATCAAGTTAATCATGTAATGGTGGACTCACGGTACATGCACAATGGCTGCTGTCAGGCGGTGAGCATCAAGTTAATCATGTAATGGTCGACTCACGGCACATGCACAATGGCTGCTGTCAGGCGGTGAGCATCAAGTTAATCATGTAATGGTGGACTCACGGCACATGCACAATGGCTACTGTCAGGCGGTGAGCATCAAGTTAATCATGTAATGGTCGACTCACGGCACATGCACAATGGCTGCTGTCATGGTGAGCATCAAGTTAATCATGTAATGGTGGACTCACGGCACATGCACAATGGCTGCTGTCATGGTGAGCATCAAGTTAATCATGTAATGGTGGACTCACGGCACATGCACAATGGCTGCTGTCAGGCAGTGAGCATTAGGTTAATCATGTAATGGTCGACTCACGGCACATGCACAATGGCTGCTGTCAGGCAGTGAGCATCAAGTTAATCATGTAATGGTGGACTCACGGCACATGCACACTGGCTACTGTCAGGCGGTGAGCATCAAGTTAATCATGTAATGGTGGACTCACGGCACATGCACAATGGCTACTGTCAGGCGGTGAGCATCAAGTTAATCATGTAATGGTGGACTCACGGCACATGCACAATGGCTACTGTCAGGCGGTGAGCATCAAGTTAATCATGTAATGGTGGACTCACGGCACATGGACAATGGCTGCTGTCAGGCGGTGAGCATCAAGTTAATCATGTAATGGTGGACTCACGGCACATGCACAATGGCTGCTGTCAGGCGGTGAGCATCAAGTTAATCATGTAATGGTGACCACGGCACATGCACAATGGCTGCTGTCAGGCAGTGAGCATCAAGTTAATCATGTAATGGTGGACTCACGGCACATGCACACTGGCTACTGTCAGGCGGTGAGCATCAAGTTAATCATGTAATGGTGGACTCACGGCACATGCACAATGGCTGCTGTCAGGCGGTGAGCATCAAGTTAATCGTGTAATGGTGGACTCACGGCACATGCACAATGGCTGCTGTCAGGGTGAGCATCAAGTTAATCATGTAATGGTGGACTCACGGCACATGCACAATGGCTGCTGGCAGGCGGTGAGCATCAAGTTAATCATGTAATGGTGGACTCACGGCACATGTACAATGGCTGCTGTCAGGCGGTGAGCATCAAGTTAATCATGTAATGGTGGCAACCTGTAAGTTTCTTATTGATCACAAAAGTTTAAGGTTATATGCAAAATACGTGCTGCTGTTCTCTAACGTTCCATTGCACGTATTTAACATATAACCGTGTATATGATATAACCTATACCTATATATACAGTTTTCAAACACATGCGCAAAATACGCATCTAGTAATTTTACAACTGCATAATATACGTTGAGAGTTAAGCTACATGGAGGCTGTATTCAGTTGCTGTAAATAACGATATCACCGTATTAGCAGATTGGCATGTGTTTAATTTGTAAGTATAGCATGAAGCTATATTACTATGTTTGGAGATATTAGTAGTATGCCTACTATGTGACAATGTGTTTATATGTAACACAGGTGTGTACAACTGGCCTCGGACATACAGTAACGACTGCGGCGGAATGCACCAATCACCTGTAGATATCCAAACGGATCTCGTCCAATATGGTGTCTCGTGCCAATGTCCACGATTGATTTACAAAAGCAACATACTCCATGGAATGTTTAAAAACAATGGTAATATTTTTGTTGTTACTGCTGCTATTAATGCATTGATGCATACTTCCACAATGCATACTTCCACACTGCATACTTCCACACTACATACTTCCACACTGCATACTTCCATACTGTATACTTCCACACTACATACTTCCACAATGCATACTTCCATACTGCATACTTCCATACTGCATACTTCCATACTGTATACTTCCACACTGCATACTTCCATACTACATACTTCCACACTGCATACTTCGATACTACATACTTCCATACTGCATACTGCCATACTACATACTTCCATGCAAAATTTCCACACTGCATACTTCCATACTACATACTTCCATACTACATACTTCCACACTACATACTTCCACAATACATACTTCCACACTGCATAATTCCATGCTACATACTTCCACACTACATACTTCCATACTACATACTTCCACACTACATACTTACATACTGCATACTTCCACACTGCATACGTCCATACTGCATACTTCCATACTGTATACCTCCATACTGCATACTTCCACACTGCATACTTCCATACTACATACTTCCACACTGCATACTTCCACACTTCCACACTGCATACTTCCATACTACATACTTCCATACTGCATACTGCCATACTACATACTTCCATGCAATATTTCCACACTGCATACTTCCATACTACATACTTCCATACTGCATACTTCCATACTACATACTTCCATGCAATATTTCCACACTGCATACTTCTATACTACATACTTACATACTACATACTACATACTTACACACTACATACTTACACACTACATACTTCCATACTACATACTTCCATATTACATACTTCCATACTGCATACTTCCACACTGCATACGTCCATACTGCATACTTCCATACTGTATACCTCCACACTGCATACTTCCACACTGCATGCTTCCATACTACATACTTCCACACTGTATACTTCCATACTTCCACACTGCATACTTCCATACTACATACTTCCATACTGCATACTGCCATATTACACACTTCCATGCAATATTTCCACACTGCATACTTCCATAATACATACTTCCATACTGCATACTGCCATACTACATACTTCCATGCAATATTTCCACACTGCATACTTCCACACTACATACATACACACTACATACTTCCACACTGTATAATCCCGCACTGCATACTTCCATACAAATTTCCACACTGCATATTTCCACACTGCATACTTCCACCTGCTTACTTCCACATACTTCTATACTACATACTTACATACTACATACTACATACTTACACACTACATACTTACACACTACATACTTCCACACTACATACTTCCATATTACATACTTCCATACTGCATACTTCCACACTGCATACGTCCATACTGCATACTTCCATACTGTATACCTCCACACTGCATACTTCCACACTGCATGCTTCCATACTACATACTTCCACACTGTATGCTTCCATACTTCCACACTGCATACTTCCATACTACATACTTCCATACTGCATACTGCCATATTACACACTTCCATGCAATATTTCCACACTGCATACTTCCATAATACATACTTCCATACTGCATACTGCCATACTACATACTTCCATGCAATATTTCCACACTGCATACTTCCACACTACATACATACACACTACATACTTCCACACTGTATAATCCCGCACTGCATACTTCCATACAAATTTCCACACTGCATATTTCCACACTGCATACTTCCACCTGCTTACTTCCACATACTTCTATACTACATACTTACATACTACATACTACATACTTCCACACTACATACTTACACACTACATACTTACACACTACATACTTCCATATTACATACTTCCATACTGCATACTTCCACACTGCATACGTCCATACTGCATACTTCCATACTGTATACTTCCACCTGCATACTTCCACACTGCATGCTTCCATACTACATACTTCCACACTGTATGTTCCATACTTCCACACTGCATACTTCCATACTACATACTTCCATACTGCATACTGCCATATTACATACTTCCATGCAATATTTCCACACTGCATACTTCCATAATACATACTTCCATACTGCATACTGCCATACTACATACTTCCATGCAATATTTCCACACTGCATACTTCCATACTACATACTTCCATACTACATACTTCCATACTGCATACTGCCATAATGCATACTTCCATACAAATTTCCACACTGCATATTTCCACACTGCATACTTCCACTCTTACTCCACTACTTCTATACTACATACTTACATACTACATACTACATACTTACACACTACATACTTACACACTACATACTTCACACTACATACTTCCATATTACATACTTCCATACTGCATACTTCCACACTGCATACGTCCATACTGCATACTTCCATACTGTATACCTCCACACTGCATACTTCCACACTGCATGCTTCCATACTACATACTTCCACACTGTATGCTTCCATACTTCCACACTGCATACTTCCATACTACATACTTCCATACTGCATACTGCCATATTACATACTTCCATGCAATATTTCCACACTGCATACTTCCATAATACATACTTCCATACTGCATACTGCCATAATACATACTTCCATGCAATATTTCCACACTGCATACTTCCATACTACATACTTCCATACTACATACTTCCATACTGCATACTGCCATAATACATACTTCCATGCAATATTTCCACACTGCATACTTCCATAATACATACTTCCATACTGCATACTTCTATACTACATACTTCCATACTACATACTACATACTTCCACATACATACTTACACACTACATACTTCCATACTACATACTTCCATATTCATACTTCATGCATACTTCCATACAAATTTCCACACTGCATATTTCCAATGCATACTTCCACCTGCTTACTTCCATGCAAATTCCACACTGCATACTTCCAACTACATACTCCATACTGTATACTTCCAACTCATACTTCCATATATTTCCACACTGCATACTTCCATACTACATACTTCCATACTGCATACTGCCATATTACACACTTCCATGCAATATTTCCACACTGCATACTTCCATAATACATACTTCCATACTGCATACTGCCATACTACATACTTCCATGCAATATTTCCACACTGCATACTTCCATAATACATACTTCCATACTGCATACTTCTATACTACATACTTCCATACTACATACTACATACTTCCACACTACATACATACACACTACATACTTCCATACTACATACTTCCATATTACATACTTACACACTGCATACTTCCATACAAATTTCCACACTGCATATTTCCACACTGCATACTTCCACCTGCTTACTTCCACATTGCAAACTTCCACACTGCATACTTCCACACTACATACCTCCATACTGTATACTTCCACACTACATACTTCCACACTGCATACTTCCACACTGCATACTTCCATACTACATACTTCCACACTGCATACTTCCACATTGCACACTTCTATACTGCATACTTCCACACTACATACTTCCACACTGTATACTTACATACTACATACTTCCATACTACATACTTCCATACTGTATACTTCCACACTGCATACTTCCATGCTACATATTTTCCACACTGGATACTTCCATTATACTCACTTCCATACTACATACTTCCACACTGCATACTTCCATACTACATACTTCCATACTGCATACTTCCATACTACCTACTTCCATGCAATATTTCCACACTGCATACTTCCATACTACATACTTCCATACTACATACTTCCATACTACATACTTCCACACTACATACTTCCATACTAACATACTACATACTTCCACACTACATACTTCCACACTGCATACTTCCATACTACACACTTCAGCACTACATACTTCAATATTACATACTTCCATATTACATACTTCGATACTGCATACTTCCATACTGTATACTTCCACACTGCATACTTCCACACTGCATACGTCCTCACTGCATACCTCCACACTGCATACTTCCACACTGCATACTTCCACACTGCATACTTCCACACTGCATACTTTCAAACTGCATACTTCCACACCGTACGTCCATACTACATACTTCCACACTGCATACTGCCACAGTGCATACTTCCACACTGCATACTTTCAAACTGCATACTTCCACACCGTACGTCCATACTACATATTTCCACACTGCATACTTCCACAGTGCATACTTCCATATTACATACTTCCACACTGCATACTTCCATGCATATTTCCACACTGCATATTTCCACACTGCATATTTCCACACTGCATACTGCCACAGTGCATACTTCCACACTACATACTTCCACACTACATACTTCCACACTGCATATTTCCATGCATATTTACACAACACATACTTCCATGCATACTTTAACATTGCTTACTTCAATGCATACGCCCATACTGCATACTTCCATGCATACTTCCACACTGCATTCTTCCATACTGAATATTTCCACACTGCATACTTCCATGATACATACTTCCACACTTCCATGCATATTTCCACACGGCATACTTCCACACGGCATACTTCCACACTGCATTCTTTCACACTGCATATTTCCACACTGCATACTCCACACTGCATACACCATACACCACACTGTATACCCCACACTACCTACTGCACACTCCATACTGCATACTCCAAAATCCACACGACGTACCCTACACTGCATACACCATACACCACACTGTACACACCATACTCCTCACTGCATAAACCATACTCCACACACCATACTCCATACTGCATACATAATACTCCACACTGTATACGCTGCATACTTCCACACTGCCTACACCATACTCCACACACCATACTCCATACGGCATACACCAAACTCCACACTGTACACACCATACTCCTCACTGCATAAGCCATACTCCACACACCATACTCCACACTGCATACACCATATTCCACACACCATACACCATATTGCATACACGATACTCCACACTGTACACACCATACTCCTCACTGCATAAGCCATACGCCACACACCATACTCCACACTGCATACACCATACTCCACACACCATACTCCATACTGCATACACCATACTCCACACTGTACACACCATACTCCTCACTGCATAAGCCATACTCCACACACCATACTCCACACTGTACACACCATACTCCTTACTGCATAAACCATACTCCACACACCATACTCCACACTGCATACACCATACTGCATACACCACACTGCATACACCACACTCCACACTGTATGTACCATACTCAACACTTCATACATCATACTCCACACTACATACTCCACACTGCATACACCATACACCACTCTGTATACTCCACACTCACTCCATACTGCATACTCCACGCTGCATATATCATACTCCACACTGTATACACTACTCCACTTTGCATACACCATACTCCACACTGCATACACCGTACTCCACACTGTAAATACCATACTCCACACTGATTACACATTACTCCACACTGTATACTTCCACACTGCATACACCATACTTCCACACTGCATACACCATACTTCCACACTGCATACACCATACTTCCACACTGCATACACCATACTTCCACACTATATACACCATACTCCACACTGTATACACCATACTTCCACACTGCATACACCATACTTCCACACTGTATACACGATAATCCACACTGTATACACCATACTCCACACTGTATACACCATATTCCATACTGTATACACCATATTCCACACTGCATATACCATACTCCACACTGTATACACCATACTCAACACTGTATACACCATACTCCACACTGTATACACCATATTCCACACTGTATACTCCACACTACCTCTTGCACACATATTGCATAATCCATATTGCATACACTATACTCCACACTGTCTACTGCACACTCCACATTGCATAATCCACATTGCATACACTATACTCCACACTGCATACTGCACACTCCAAACTGCATACTCCATAATTCACACTGCATACCCCACATTGCATACACCAATACTTCCACACTGCATACACCATACTTCCACACTGCATACACCATACTCCACACTGCATACACCATACTCCACACTATATACACCATACTCCACACTGTATACACCATATTCCACACTGCATATACCATACTCCACACTGTATACACCATACTCAACACTGTATACACCATACTCCACACTGTATACACCATATTCCACACTGTATACTCCACACTACCTCTTGCACACATATTGCATAATCCATATTGCATACACTATACTCCACACTGTCTACTGCACACTCCACATTGCATAATCCACATTGCATACACTATACTCCACACTGCATACTGCACACTCCAAACTGCATACTCCATAATTCACACTGCATACCCCACATTGCATACACCACTCTCCACATTGCATACACTATACTCCACACTACCTACTGCACACTCCATATTGCATATACTATACTCCACACTACCTACTGCACACTCCATATTGCATACACTATACTCCACACTACCTACTGCACACTCCATATTGCATACACTATACTCCACACTACCTACTGCACACTCCATATTGCATACACTATACTCCACACTACCTACTGCACACTCCATATTGCATACACTATACTCCACATTGCCTACTGCACACTACATATTGCATACACTATACTCCACACTACCTACTGCACACTACATATTGCATACACTATACTCCACATTGCCTACTGCACACTACATATTGCATACACTATACTCCACACTACCTACTGCACACTCCATATTGCATACACTATACTCCACATTGCCTACTGCACACTACATATTGCATACACTATACTCCACACTACCTACTGCACACTACATATTGCATACACTATACTCCACATTGCCTACTGCACACTACATATTGCATACACTATACTCCACACTACCTACTGCACACTACATATTGCATACACTATACTCCACATTGCCTACTGCACACTACATATTGCATACACTATACTCCACACTACCTACTGCATACTCCATATTGAATACACTATTCTCCACACTACCTACTGCACACTCCACATTGCATACACTATGCTCCACACTACCTACTGCACACTCCATATTGCATACACTATACTCCACACTACCTACTGCACACTCCATATTGCATACACTATACTCCACACTACCTACTGCACACTCCATATTGCATACACTATACTCCACACTACCTACTGCACACTCCATATTGCATACACTATACTCCACACTACCTACAGCATACTCCACACTGCATACACCATACTCAACAATGTATACACCATATTCCACACTGTATACTGCACAGTCCATACTGCATACTCAACACTACATACTGCATACTCAACACTAAATATTCCACACTACATACTCCACACTGCATACACCACACATAATCCAAGCATCATTATATATGAATAGAATATCCCATGCAACATTCTATATGCATAGAATATCCCATGCAACATTCTATATGCATAGAATATCCGATGCAACATTCTATATGCATAGAATATCCGATGCAACATTCTATATGTATAGCATAGTCCATGCAACATTCTATATGCATAGAATATACCATGCAACATTCTATATGCATAGAATATCCCATGCAACATTCTATATGTATAGCATAGTCCATGCAACATTCTATATGTATAACATAGCACATGCAACATGATATATGTATAACATAGTCCATGCAACATTCTATATGTATAACATAGTCCATGCAACATTCTATATGTATAACATAGCACATGCAACATTATATATGTATAACATAGTCCATGCAACATTATATATGTATAACATAGTCCATGCAACATTCTATATGTATAACATAGCACATGCAACATTCTATATGTATAGCATAGCCCATGCAACATTCTATATGTATAACATAGTCCATGCAACATTCTATATGTATAGCATAGTCCATGCAACAATATATATGTATAACATAGTCCATGCAACATTCAATATGTATAGCATAGTCCATGCAACATTCTATATGTATAACATAGTCCATGCAACATTCTATATGTATAACATAGTCCATGCAACATTCTAAATGTATAGCATAGCACATGCAACATTATATATGTATAACATATCCATGCAACATTATATATGTATAACATAGTCCATGCAATATTCTATATGTATAACATAATCCATGCAGCATTATATATGTATAGCATAGTCCATGCAACATTATATATGTATAACATAATCCATGCAACATTCTATATGCATAACATAGTCCATGCAACATTATATATGTATAACATAGTCCATGCAACATTCTATTTGTATAACATAGTCCATGCAACATTCTATATGTATAACATAGTCCATGCAACATTCTATATGTATAACATAGCCCATGCAACATTATATATGTATAACATAGTCCATGCAACATTATATATGTATAACATGTCCATGCAACAATCTGTATGTATAACATAATCCATACAACATTATATATGTATAGCATAGCCCATGAAATATTCTATGTGCATAACATAGTCCATGCAACATTATATATGTATAGCATAGCCCATGAAACATTCTATATGTATAACATAGTCCATACAACATTATATATGTATAACATAGTCCATGAAACATTCTATATGTATAACATAGTCCATGCAACATTCTATATGTATAACATGGTCCATACAACATTATATATGTATAACATAGTCCATACAACATTATATATGAATAGCATAGCCCATGAAACATTCTATATGTATAACATAGTCCATGAAACATTCTATATGTATAACATAATCCATGCAACATTATATATGAATAGCATAGCACATGAAACATTCTATATGTATAACATAGTCCATACAACATTATATATGTATAGCATAGCCCATGAAACATTCTATATGTATAACATAATCCATGCAACATTATATATGAATAGCATAGCACATGAAACATTCTATATGTATAACATAGTCCATACAACATTATATATGTATAGCATAGCCCATGAAACATTATATGTGATAACATAGTCCATGAAACATTCTATATGTATAACATAGTCCATGCAACATTATATATGTATAACATAGTCCATGCAACATTATATATGTATAGCATAGCCCATGAAACATTCTATGTGTATAACATAGTCCATGAAACATTCTATATGTATAACATAGTCCATACAACATTATATATGTATAGCATAGCCCATGAAACATTCTATGTGCATAACATAGTCCATGCAACATTATATATGTATAACATAGTCCATGCAACATTATATATGTATAACATAGTCCATGCAACATTATATATGTATAGCATAGCCCATGAAACATTCTATATGTATAACATAGTCCATGCAACATTCTATATGCATAGCATAGTCCATGCAACATTATATATGCATAACATAGCCCATGCAACGTTCTATATGTATAACATAGTCCATGCAACATTATATATGTATAGCATAGTCCATGCAACATTCTATATGTATAACATAGTCCATGCAACATTATATATGCATAACCTAGTCCATGTTTTGTTTGTTGTTGTTGTTTGTTTTTTTGTTTGTTGTTTTTGTGTGTTGTTGTTGTTTGTTAACATTCTATATGTATAACATAATCCATGCAACATTATATATGTATAACATAGTCCATGCAACATTCTATATGTATAACATAGTCCATGCAACATTATATATGTATAACATAGTCCATGAAACATTCTATATGAATAACATAGTCCACATGCAACATTCTATATGAATAACATAGTCCATGCAACATTATATATGTATAACATAGTCCATGCAACATTCTATATGTATAACATAGTCCATACAACATTCTATATGTATAACATAGTCCATACAACATTCTATATGTATAACATAGTCCATACAACATTCTATATGTATAACATAGTCCATACAACATTTTATATGTATAACATAGTCCATACAACATTCTATATGTATAACATAGTCCATACAACATTATATATGTATAACATAGTCCATGAACCATTCTATATGTATAACATAGTCCGTGCAACATTATATATGTATAACATAGCCCATGAAACATTCTATATGTATAACATAGTCCATACAACATTATATATGTATAACATAGTCCATGCAACGTTCTATATGTATAACATAGTCCGTGCAACATTATATATGTATAACATAGTCCATGCAACGTTCTATATGTATAACATAGTCCGTGCAACATTCTTTATGTATAACATAGTCCGTGCAACATTATATATGTATAACATAGTCCATGCAACATTCTTTATGTATAACATAGTCCGTGCAACATTCTTTATGTATAACATAGTCCGTGCAACATTATATATGTATAACATAGTCCGTGCAACATTATATATGCATAGCATAGCCCATGAAACATTCTATATGTATAACATAGTCCATGCAACATTATATATGCATAGCATAGCCCATGAAACATTCTATATGTATAACATAGTCCACATGCAACATTATATATGTATAACATAGTCCACATGCAACATTATATATGTATAACATAGTCCATGAAACATTCTATATGAATAACATAGTCCACATGCAACATTCTATATGAATAACATAGTCCATGCAACATTATATATGTATAACATAGTCCATGCAACATTATATATGTATAACATAGTCCATACAACATTCTATATGTATAACATAGTCCATACAACATTCTATATGTATAACATAGTCCATACAACATTCTATATGTATAACATAGTCCATACAACATTCTATATGTATAACATAGTCCATACAACATTCTATATGTATAACATAGTCCATACAACATTATATATGTATAACATAGTCCATGAACCATTCTATATGTATAACATAGTCCGTGCAACATTATATATGTATAACATAGCCCATGAAACATTATATATGTATAACATAGTCCATACAACATTATATATGTATAACATAGTCCATGAAACATTCTATATGTATAACATAGTCCATACAACATTATATATGAATAGCATAGCCCATGAAACATTCTATATGTATAACATAGTCCATACAACATTATATATGTATAACATAGTCCATGAACCATTCTATATGTATAACATAGTCCATACAACATTATATATGAATAGCATAGCCCATGAAACATTCTATATGTATAACATAGTCCATACAACATTATATATGTATAGCATAGCCCATGAAACATTCTATATGTATAACATAGTCCATGCAACATTATATATGTATAACATGGTCCATGCAACATTATATATGTATAACATAGTCCATGAAACATTGTATATGTATAACATAGTCCATGCAACATTCTATATTGTTTAACATAGTCCATGCAACATTCTATATGTATAACATAGCCTTTTTCAGTTGGCTATGTTATATACACGATATGTTATATATGTGTATTATACAGTTAGCTATATACACGATATGTTATATACACGATATGTTATATACACGATATGTTATATACACGATATGTTATATACACGATATGTTATATACACGATATGTTATATATTTGTATCATACAGTTAGCTATATACATGATATGTTATATACACGATATGTTATATATGTGTATTATACAGTTAGCTATATACACGATATGTTATATACACGATATGTTATATACACGATATGTTATATACACGATATGTTATATATGTGTATCATACAGTCAGCTATATACACGATATGTTATATACACGATATGTTATATACACGATATGTTATATACACGATATGTTATATACACGATATGTTATATACATGATATGTTATATATGTGTATCATACAGTTAGCTATATGCACGATATGTTATATACACGATATGTTATATACACGATATGTTATATACACGATATGTTATATACATGATATGTTATATATGTGTATCATACAGTCAGCTATATACACGATATATTATATACACGATATGTTATATACACGATATGTTATATACACGATATGTTATATATGTGTATCATACAGTCAGCTATATGCACGATATGTGATATATGTGTATCATACAGTCAGCTATATACACGATATGTTATATACACGATATGTTATATACACGATATGTTATATATGTGTATCATACAGTCAGCTATATACACGATATGTTATATACACGATATGTTATATACACGATATGTTATATACACGATATGTTATATATGTGTATCATACAGTCAGCTATATGCACGATATGTTATATACACGATATGTTATATATGTGTATCATACAGTCAGCTATATGCACGATATGTTATATATGTGTATCATACAGTCAGCTATATGCACAATATGTTATATATGTGTATCATACAGTCAGCTATATGCACGATATGTTATATATGTGTATCATACAGTCAGCTATATACACGATATGTTATATACACGATATGTTATATACACGATATGTTATATATGTGTATCATACAGTCAGCTATATACACGATATGTTATATATGTGTATCATACAGTCAGCTATATGCACGATATGTTATATATGTGTATCATACAGTCAGCTATATGCACGATATGTTATATATGTGTATCATACAGTCAGCTATATACACGATATGTTATATATGTGTATCATACAGTCAGCTATATACACGATATGTTATATATGTGTATCATACAGTCAGCTATATGCACGATATGTTATATATGTGTATCATACAGTCAGCTATATGCACGATATGTTATATATGTGTATCATACAGTCAGCTATATACACGATATGTTATATATGTGTATCATACAGTCAGCTATATACACGATATGTTATATATGTGTATCATACAGTCAGCTATATGCACGATATGTTATATATGTGTATCATACAGTCAGCTATATGCACGATATGTTATATATGTGTATCATACAGTCAGCTATATACACGATATGTTATATATGTGTATCATACAGTCAGCTATATACACGATATGTTATATATGTGTATCATACAGTCAGCTATATGCACGATATGTTATATATGTGTATCATACAGTCAGCTATATGCACGATATGTTATATATGTGTATCATACAGTCAGCTATATACACGATATGTTATATATGTGTATCATACAGTTAGCTATATGCACGATATGTTATATACACAATATGTTATATATGTGTATCATACAGTTAGCTATATGCACGATATGTTATATATGTGTATCATACAGTCAGCTATATACACGATATGTTATATATGTGTATCATACAGTTAGCTATATGCACGATATGTTATATACACGATATGTTATATGCACGATATGTTATATATGTGTATCATACAGTCAGTTATGTACACGATATGTTATATATGTGTATCATACAGTTAGCTATATGCACGATATGTTATATATGTGTATCATACAGTTAGCTATATACACGATATGTTATATATGTGTATCATACAGTCAGCTATATGCACGATATGTTATATATGTGTATCATACAGTCAGCTATATACACGATATGTTATATACACGATATGTTATATATGTGTATCATACAGTTAGCTATATACACGATATGTTATATATGTGTATCATACAGTCAGCTATATGCACGATATGTTATATATGTGTATCATACAGTTAGCTATATGCACGATATGTTATATATGTGTATCATACAGTTAGCTATATACACGATATGTTATATACACGATATGTTATATACACGATATGTTATATATGTGTATTATACAGTTAGCTATATACACGATATGTTATATATGTGTATCATACAGTTAGCTATATGCACGATATGTTATATATGTGTATCATACAGTTAGCTATATACACGATATGTTATATATGTGTATCATACAGTTAGCTATATACACGATATGTTATATATGTGTATCATACAGTCAGCTATATACACGATATGTTATATATGTGTATCATACAGTCAGCTATATACACGATATGTTATATATGTGTATCATACAGTTAGCTATATGCATGATATGTTATATATGTGTATCATACAGTCAGCTATATACACGATATGTTATATATGTGTATCATACAGTCAGCTATATACACGATATGTTATATATGTGTATCATACAGTTAGCTATATACACGATATGTTATATATGTGTATCATACAGTTAGCTATATACACGATATGTTATATATGTGTATCATACAGTTAGCTATATGCATGATATGTTATATATGTGTATCATACAGTCAGCTATATACACGATATGTTATATACACGATATGTTATATATGTGTATCATACAGTCAGCTATATGCACGATATGTTATATATGTGTATCATACAGTCAGTTATATACACGATATGTTATATATGTGTATCATACAGTCAGTTATATACACGATATGTTATATATGTGTATCATACAGTTAGCTATATACACGATATGTTATATACACGATATGTTATATATGTGTATCATACAGTTAGCTATATGCACGATATGTTATATACACGATATGTTATATACACGATATGTTATATACACGATATGTTATATATGTGTATCATACAGTCAGCTATATACACGATATGTTATATACACGATATGTTATATATGTGTATCATACAGTTAGCTATATACACGATATGTTATATATGTGTATCATACAGTTAGCTATATGCACGATATGTTATATATGTGTATCATACAGTTAGCTATATACACGATATGTTATATATGTGTATCATACAGTTAGCTATATGCACGATATGTTATATATGTGTATCATACAGTTAGCTATATGCACGATATGTTATATATGTGTATCATACAGTCAGCTATATACACGATATTTTATATATGTGTATCATACAGTCAGCTATATACACGATATGTTATATATGTGTATCATACAGTTAGCTATATGCATGATATGTTATATATGTGTATCATACAGTTAGCTATATGCACGATATGTTATATACACGATATGTTATATACACGATATGTTATATATGTGTATCATACAGTCAGCTATATACACGATATGTTATATATGTGTATCATACAGTTAGCTATATGCACGATATGCTATATACATGATATGTTATATATTTGTATCATACATTGATTAATACCAACTTGTGTATTAAATTTCAAATTTGAACGTCTTTTAGGGGAAAACGCAAACAACGCAAACAACGCAAACAACGCAAACAACGCAAACAACGCGAACAACGCGAACAACGCAAACAACGCAAACAACGCAAACAACGCGAACATGTATTTAGTCACCAGATCACATTAGCTGTCATTAATATTTTAAAAGAAAAACAATAAACATACAAAATATAAAACATTAATTTTAGGTCATTCTGCTGAATTCGAACCGACGGACGAACGGATGCTACAGTTGGCCAGCGTGCCGTACAGATCCGGAATGTACAAGTTACACGACTTCCACCTCCACTACGGTGGTGTTACAGGACGAGCGTTTGAACTTCAGGTAGAATTCCAAGAATTTATTTATATATAGAGAGAGAGAGCCAATGCGAGTGGGGCGTGCACAGTCCGTAACAATAATATCTCTCGTAGTTTCAGCATACTACTATAGTAACAATAATATCTCGTAGTTTCAGCATACTACTATAGTAACAATAATATCTCTCGTAGTTTCAGCATACTACTATCGTAACAATAATATCTCGTAGTTTCAGCATACTACTATAGTAACAATAATATCTCTCGTAGTTTCAGCATACTACTATCGTAACAATAATATCTCGTAGTTTCAGCATACTACTATCGTAACAATAATATCTCTCGTAGTTTCAGCATACTACTATAGTAACACTAATATCTCTCGTAGTTTCAGCATACTACTATCGTAACAATAATATCTCTCGTAGTTTCAGCATACTACTATCGTAACAATAATATCTCGTAGTTTCAGCATACTACTATCGTAACAATAATATCTCTCGTAGTTTCAGCATACTACTATCGTAACAATAATATCTCGTAGTTTCAGCATACTACTATAGTAACAATAATATCTCTTGTAGTTTCAGCATACTACTATCGTAACAATAATATCTCTTGTAGTTTCAGCATACTACTATAGTAACAATAATATCTCTTGTAGTTTCAGCATACTACTATAGTAACAATAATATCTCTCGTAGTTTCAGCATACTACTATCGTAACAATAATATCTCTCGTAGTTTCAGCATACTACTAACCTTGTTTATAATACTATGTTTCGATTATCAGTGTACCACATAACGTTCTTTCATTGAACACTAGGTACAGCATAGTTCAGCATTCCATATGCTGCTTGTAGTTATCTCTATATAGAACTAAGCTTGCATCAACAAACGGTGACTTTACTCTCAGACACACCTTAGAAATATCCACCGTATCTAGATACACTGCTGTCAACAAAGACGTGAGCATCTAAATTAGTTACCACTAAACTGACGTCAACAGAGACGGATGGCTTATTTATCACATTTTCAGTATCTAGCAGAAATGTTCAGATCTATATTTGCTTCCAAAATATGAGCTCAACTTGCGCTTTTCGGTACTAACGTATTTAAACAGGTTCTACTAGTTTAAACGAACTCATTACATTAGCATTTTTCCAATGCTACAAACAGTTCATTAGCGTGCCTATTGGAGAAGCGTCTTCATTATTACGTTGCTTAGAAACTACAGTATCCACATTAGCAACGTGCTCTCGCGAAACCTCATGTGCATATGACTCACATACTCTGACGTATATGTGACTCACGTACTCTCACGTATATGTGACTCACGTACTCTCACGTACATGTGACTCACGTACTCTCACGTCTATGTGACTCACGTACTCTCACGTATATGTGACTCACGTACTCTCACGTATATGTGACTCACGTACTCTCACGTATATGTGACTCACGTACTCTCACGTATATGTGACTCACGTACTCTCACGTATATGTGACTCACGTACTCTCACGTATATGTGACTCACGTACTCTCACGTATATGTGACTCACGTACTCTCACGTTTGTGTGTTTAGGCCATGTATGACTGGAGCTCCGGAAAGCACCCACCCCTCAGTTTACACTGAACCCAGTTAATGCTACATCCCTTCCCCGCCATTCATATGCTGTCTTACGTTACTAAATATAGAAGAGGTGTCCGATGACGCCATATAAAAGGGACGGTGCGTAACCAATTAAAAAGTGATGGGACGTTAAACCGAGGTCTCGTGTCGGTGCTGTACACCGTGCACGTAAAAGAACCAGAGGAGACTCTGTAATGGGTCTCTTTCTGCTGTATCATTGCACTATCCTCCAAAATCTAAAATGACTAATCTCTTCAGGAGGCGTCGCTCATATGGGTAACCGGTAGCGACGATAAATAAATGTAAAACACACAATTAAAAAGCAATCAAACCCTTATATAGTTGGGCACCAATTAAGACGCAATTGCACCTGTCAATCAAATCCCTAATCCGACACCCTGTAGTTATCGTAACAATGATTACGAATATATTATCGTTTTGTATTTTAATCTACAAGCAGTCCATGTCTACATGTACTAATAAAGTGAAATGGAACACCTCCAAAATACACTGGATACAGTTTTCCGAATTTTGTTTACATATTTACATTATCTTGAATCATTCTATACCTCTATATTCCACTATATATATATATATATATTACAGCAAAAGATAATTCAAAATATGTGTTTTGTACACGAAATTATTCTCGAAATTCCAGTGAAATTAGCAGTAATTTTAGATAGTATTTCCTTTGAAACGAAATAAAAGTTCTGAGCAGTATATAGTTTAATCATATTTTATTGCTATATACATGTACATAATAAATTCAAAGACATATATAATAAGAGCAAAAGCAAATGGGTTGGGCCACAAGTTCTGAACAACATTAGTAATTGGCCCTTCCCATGAGAGTATGTTGAACTTAGTGCAATACTGGCGAATATGTAACTTATGACATGCATATTTGAAGTATAATGAGATATTATTTATCAAGACGAAAGGCAATTGAAACAGTGTTTGAATGATAAAAATAAAAGAATAAACTCAACTTTTACTAACGCTGTTGCTAGGTTCCGTTCCCCAGGTGAGAGATCCCCATGTTGCGCTCGATCGGAAGTAATATCATAGCGAATGTTGTGTTGCTAACGTGATCACAAATTAGAAACGCTTTGATTGTTTAATATACTTTTGAACTGCTGCAAATATAATTATATTTTCGTTCACATTTAGTGTTTCGCGGCCATGTAAAAGCAGGTTGACACTAAGGGGAAGAAACGCTCTAGTTTCATTGAATAGAGTAATTCTTTGAACAGTAAATTTATTACATTGAAAGAAAAAATGTTCTGAGTCTTCGATTTGGGAGTCAAAGTCACAGTGTGGATTTACTCGTATGTAATTATTGAACAGGTCATTGTTTAGATTGCTGCACTTGTTTCGTAGTCGGGCATGAAGTACAGAGGATGATCGTTCGCCATATAAAAAGTGTTTAGGTACGATGGGTGCTTTGAACATTTCTCTTAGTCTCGATTTAAATATATTTAGTGATTCGGCATTTCGGATACTTGCGTCAAGTGAATTCCATAGAGCTGTTGAGGATGGTATGAACGAGTTATTAAAGACTTGTGTTCGCCTTGCGATTGTTGTATAGTTGTCATTATTACGTAATGAGTAGTCTGTAGTTTCAGATACGATATTAGGGGAAATGTTTCTAAGGTAACTAGGTGCCTTGTTTTGCTTTAAAAACAGTGATAAGTTTTTGAATTTTACGTCTATCAGATAACGGTACCCAACCAATTTCTTTCGTTAATAAATGGATTGATACGGACCTTGTGAGTCCTGTTACTACACGTGCCGCTTCGAATTGTAATAGTTCTAAAGATCTCTTTTCGTACTCGGTACACCCATCCCATACGACAGAAGCGTATTCCAGAATGGGCCTCATATATGATATATAAATTTGGTTAATAGTATTTCTCTTTAGTTTATATTTCACCGCTCTCATTGAACTTAAAACTTTCGTCGCTGATACTGTAATATTATGTATGTGTTCGTGCCATTTAAGATCTGATGATAGTGTTAAGCCGAGGTGTTTGTGGTGCTCAGCAAAATCGAGTTTAGTATTGTTAAAATATAGAGTCGGTCTAAAAGTAACACTGGATGGGAAAATCATAATTTCCGTTTTGTTAGGATTAAAATTTACTAGCCATTGGCGTGACCAATCATTAATTTTTTGGAGATCTTGATTCAATATTGTTTCAATATATTGCATGTTATTGGAGGAAACAGCTAGTGAGCTATCATCCGCGAATAGTCTTGTTACGCTTAACAAATGTTCAGCTATGTCATTGACGTATATCAGAAATAATAGCGGTCCTAAGGCGGAGCCTTGAGGAACGCCAGCTGTTAGACTCAGAATACTTGAGATTTCAGATCCTACCACGACATATTGTTTGCGGTTATACAGGTAATCGTTTAACCATTGAAGAAGTTCACCATTAATACCATATTGTCTAAGTTTAAAAAGAAGGCCTCGGTGCCAGACACGGTCAAACGCTTTAGATATGTCGCAGAACACTATACAGGTTGTTTGTTGTTTGTCAAATGATTCACAAATTTGATGATATATGTCTAAAAGCTGGTAATTAGTCGAGTGTCCCGGCAGAAAGCCAGATCGCAAAGGATATATTAGATTACTTGAATGTAAATGATTGTAAATATGTTTGTATATTACCCTTTCCATGACTTTTCCTATACAACTGATCAATGATATGGGTCTGTAGTTGGAGGGTGTGCTTTTGTTGCCTTTTTTAAATAGAGGCATAACTTTTGCAAATTTCCAGTTATTTGGATATATACCTTCGTGTAATGATCTTCTAAACAATATGCATAGAGGTTTACTAATAGTATTTCGAGTTTCTTTCAACATTCTATGACTAATTTCGTCTGGTCCTACAGCCTTATTTATTAGTAATGAAGAAATTATATCAATTATTTCTTGTTCTTGAATAACGAAATCAGTTAGGGTTGTATTAGTTTTGGAGACAAAGTTCGGTAACTGAGCATTAGTTTCATCTACGTGTGATACAGAAACAAAATATTCGTTCAAACAGTTCGCCTTTTCGATATCTGTGATATAATATTTGATAGTGTTATTGTTTTCAACTGTAAGAGGGGGAATAGTGTTGCACTTACTATTATTATTTTTAATTAACATTTTAACCGTTTTCCAGTAGGATCTTGGATTATTCAGATTAGCTTCTGATAAAGAGAATTCAAGGTTATTAAAAAATTGCTCTTTAGCATGTTTTTTTTAGGTTGTTTACTTTATTACGCATGTGTTTATACAAGTTCCAGTCGGTGGCAGAATTGGTTTTGGTTGCCTTTTTCTTAAACCTGTCACGTTGCCTTGATGTTCTACGAATAACTGAATCATACCATGGTTTATCGTTTGGTCGGATTGTGACAAACGTTGTAGGAATACATAGTTTTGCTAAATTAGTGAACATGGTAGTGAATGATTCACAGGCTTCGTGTACTGAATGTAAACTTAAAACTGACCAATTTGTCGATTGTATAAGATTATTTAATTTACTAAAGTCGGCGCGTTTGTAATTCCAGACACGACGCTTGTAACTGGTGCTTGAGTGGTTTGTATAATTTATAAAAATGTAGGTTCCATAATGATCACTTATTTCGTACGGGGTTAAACAAATCCCGGCGACATAAACTGGAACATTATTAGTAACAGCGATGGGATCGAGTAGTGTTGAAGAGTGTTCAGTAACACGTGTTGGTTCATGTATTACATTATTCATATCATTAATTAGTAACATATCTTTAAATGTATGGTTGTTGATGTTTAATTGATCCTCGTTAATATCTCCTAACACAATAATTGTGTTACAGTACTCGAACGCCTTTTCTATACATATATTAAACTTGTTCCAAAACTCGACAGTAGCGTTTGGTTGGCGGTAAACCGTACAAATAAGATATGTCTCATGTTTATTTCTTAATTCTACCCAAAGAGATTCTTCCAAACAATTTTCAATATTCAGCTTACGTTCTGATATTAAATGATCCGATATATAGATGAGCAAGCCCCCTGAATGGCAAGTGTTATCCTTTCTGTATACTGTTGAAAATGATTCTAAGTTAATTTTTTCATTAGACACCGACATATCAAGGTGTGTCTCCGTAAAGCAGAGGATGTCATAGTCAAGCCAATTATCATTTATGTAATCAATCTTATTCCTTATACTTCTAATATTTTGACAAAAAATCGATAAGCAGTTTGAAGTGGTTTCATCGTGTGGACCTGGATTTGTTTCAATATTACCACTTAATAGTAATAGTAGTAATATAAATGCGATAATATCAAAGTTGAGACACGGTAAATCATATAACGAACCGCTTAAGTCTTTCACAAAAATATCACAGCATGATAATACAGTATTTGTTGCGATAAAGAGTAATACATCCACTTTATATAATGTGTGATAGAGACAGACCAATAGTCGTCGTATCGGGCCCATTGATATTAATAATACGCAAGTTAGTAATTTACATATATCCGCAATTGGGTCTGAATGAATGAAGTCAGTCTTTCTAACTCTATCGTAAGCAACGTTGTAAAATAAACCGATAGCCACGCGATAACTTGTCAAACAACTACCCATTTGGGAAAAGTATACATAATGATAATACAATGTGAAAATCACGTGACATTTGGTTTATGAATAATCTAATACAACATCGGATGACCGATCCTGACCCCATATAGCACCCCATCCCCCCCCGAGAACGGACCCTAGCACAAATAAAACATGAAGTGACAAACTAAACACATATTCAAAAGCAATCATTAAAATTCTAATAGGATAACAATTTTAGTGTTGGAGCAGGAGGAAAAAAATGAAGTATCACATGAAATAGTGAATTCAGTCAATAGACAATGTTGGTAAAGTTGGTGCGCACTCAACTGTCGTTGATTGAATACAATAATATAATAGTCCACTTGTATAGTACGGGTATTACAGGATTATGGAGATTAACATATTGCTAATGCACCAGGGACTGAGAGGACGAAATTTACCGCTACTTAACAGTTATTTGTATTCTTTAGTAGGCTGTGCCTTATGTATATTCGTATGACCCGTAAAGCGACAGGTCAATAGGCACCAACTGTATATTTATATAATGATGTGATGAAAATCAATATTCATTAATAAGAATATCAATATCAATAGTGTGTCAAAAATAATATTTATTTTGGTACCAATGTTGTAAGGAATTAGGTAAATATGCGCATGAGATGTAAGGTTGATGCGGACTCAACTGACTTTATTACTTGCATACGATTATAGATACATGTAGTTCACTGTAGAAAGGACCGGTCAATCTGTACCAACAATACGGTCATGCACTGGTTGAAATTTATACTACTGCTTGAAAAAATTCAAGTAAAACAAGAAAACAAAAATATTTTGTTGGAGTGATGCAACATGGGGATAATAATATCTGTAAAATGCACAATATATAATATTTTCAATCCATCTAAAGTAGGCCCCTACTGAATTGTTGAAATCCGAATTATAACATTTGTATCACGGAGTGTGACGGGGATCAGAGAAATGCCAGTTAGTGTTAGACTAAATGGATTAAATACGTGAAACGTATCTAGACTGTTATAATGAAACAGTATGATTATACAATGCAGGATATTGTATCTGAGTTTGACCAGTGAACCATGTACTGTGCACACGATAGAAATTGTGTATATTATGCACGTTTGTATCGGACTGTTATAATGAAACAGTATGATTATACAATGCAGGATATTGTATATGAGTTTGACCAGTGAACCATGTACTGTGCACACGATAGAAATTGTGTATATTATGCACGTTTGTATCGGACAAATACATGTCGATGTCAATAATAATTATGTTGTCGACACATTGGATTAAGTATAACTATGTAGGGAACAATACAAACCGAAAGTATTCAACATTTTGAAGTGAACAGGTGAAACTAATTGGGTTTCATACATAACGTATTAACGTCGATCACGTGCAGTGTGTAAAATATGTGGAACAAATAATGAATCAATTGTGTGGTACTTTATAATATGAATCGGGAAAAGGTTATATATACAATATGGATAATGAAATATGGATACAACATAAGTGCATTGATTTAGGTTGATCCTTATATGTACTAAAATGCCTACAAAAGCAAAGTTGTTAGCAGGATGTATTCAGCTGGAAATAGTGGATGGAGGGACTTATCGGATTAATGGTGATTTACATTTCCATTATTTTAATTGTTGTAATCACTTGCTAACCAATGTACAGCTAACTTACTGCATGGTTGTGTACTTTCTAAGATAAAAAGTATGTATGCATTTAACGATGTTAAGCAAATACATTATACACATATATTATGACATATGATTTTTCAAATACAATGACATTGATCAAGTACATTGATAAGGTGAAGCAAACCGTTGCACACTCTTCATACATAATAAAGATTAAAACTACAATAGTCAGTAATCTGTTTGATTGATAGTCTGTATCTAGTCTAGTCATCAACACCCTCCGTGTCAGCAGATGTATTGCGGTTGGAGGGGTTGGAACGGTTGCCGGTGCTCCACGGGTTTTGCATTGTTGGGTCTGGTAGTAGCGGATAAATGTCGTTTATGCGTCTGATGGTGCGTACTCGATCAGTAGCATTTAGTTTATATAGAATGCGGCCATCTGATGTCCAGTAACTATCGACTCTGCCACCTTTCCTGGCATTTTCCAGTTTTTGGATCATAAACTGTCTTTTCCTCGTTAGATCTTCGGTGACGAATATTTTGACAGTGTCAGAATTATGTGATTTTAGGTTTTTCTTGCTTGCGTACACTCGGTGCTTGATTTTCCATGATTTAAATTTACATAAAATTTGGACACCTCCGTTATATACAGGTCCAATGGGATGAGCACGTTCAATATCGTCCGGTGTAATAGGTGGTGAAACCTTCATGCGTTTGTTGCATATATCAATAACCAGTTGGTCGTAATTCGGACGATGGTTATATTCGGCACTGGGTCCCTCCTTGTCATTGACAACTCCCAGGTCTGATGATGTTTTAGCACGACCAGAAGCTTGTGTACTGGTAGTGGCAGTCGAATTTGATGAAGGGATAATTACCCTATGAAAGCGTAGAGAATTCCTTCTTCCATATTGCTCCAGATCGTCGATGTTGTTTTCTAGTTGATCAATCTGAGCAGTATATAGTACATGCCAAACATGTTTGTTGGCCGTGTCCAATAGGCGGCATTTACAGAGGCACACACTGTAGTAAGATTGCTGTGATTGAGTTTTGTCTGTAGAGTGAGCAAAGTAGGGCTGCAGTTGATGAACACTGAGTTAAGGGATGACGTGTATTGTTCATGCATTTATAGGGGCTCCGGTTCCGCGGTAGTGGTATCATCTCGGCAGGATCAGAACATACCATCGATGGACTCCGGTTCGAAGGGGAGGTAAGCGTTTAATTCTTAAGCCCTCAGCCAAACTTTAGTCAAGTGTATGCAAGTTTAGTCAAGTTTAGTCAAGTTTATGCAAGTTTAGTCAAGTTTATGCAAGTATAGTCACAGTTCATGCAAGTTAGTCAAGTTTATGCAAGTTTATGTAAGTTTGTGCAAGTTTAGTCAAGTTTATGCAAGCTTAGTCAAGTTTATTTTTGCTCGATTTCGAAACGTTCTTACAGCATTAGTTTAATCGCTTTCGAGACTGCCTTTTCTGATCGTCAATTAACA
Source organism: Archivesica marissinica (assembly GCA_014843695.1). Taxonomy (NCBI): domain Eukaryota; kingdom Metazoa; phylum Mollusca; class Bivalvia; order Venerida; family Vesicomyidae; genus Archivesica; species Archivesica marissinica. The sequence goes on from CM026386.1 coordinate 85,875,754, forward strand.
TTGTTTATGTTTCCTCCGTCAATTAACATTGTTTTGTGTCATCCTTCAATTAACATTGTTTGTGTTTCCTCTTTCAATTAACATTGTTTGTGTTTCCTTCGTCACTTAATATTGTTTTGTGTTTCCTCCTTCAATTAACAGTGTGTTATTACCTCCTTTATTACCTCCTTCAATTAACATTGTGTGTGTGCGCGCGCGCGTGTGTGTTTCCTTCAATTAACATTGGTTATTTTCCTCCTCCAATTAACATTGCTTGTGTTTCATCCTTCAATTAACATTATTTGTGGTTCCTCCTTCAATTAACAGTGTTTATTCCTCCTTCAATTACCAGTGTTTGTTCCCTCCTCCTTCGATTAACTTGTTTGTGTTTCCTCCTTCAATTAACATTGTTTGTGTTTCCTCATTGAATTAACATTGTTTGTGTTTCTTACTTCAATTAACATTGTTTGTGTTTCTTACTTCAATTAACATTGTTTGTGTTTCCTCATTCAATTAACATTGTTTGTGTTTCTTACTTCAATTAACATTGTTTGTGTTTCCTCCTTCAATTAAGAGTATATCTTCCGTCAAGTAACAGTATTTTAATTTCCTCCGTCAAATAACTGTATTTGTAATTCCAGCTCCATTTCGTGTTCTACAACAGTGACTATAAGGACCTGGAAGATGCTGATAATAAAACCGACGGTGTCGTCGTCATTGTCGTCATGATTCAGGTGAGGAATCGCAACAACACGTACATACAATACATAGCAACAACATGTACATTCAATACATAGCAACAACACATACAATACCATACATAGCAACAACACGTACATACAATACATAGCAACAACACGTACGTACAATACATAGCAACAACATGTACATACAATACATAGCAACAACATGTACATATAATACATAGCAACAGCATGTACATACAATATATAGCAACAACATGTACATACAATACATAGAAACAACACATACATACAATACATAGCAAGAACATGTACATACAATACATAGCAACAACATGTACATACAATACATAGCAACAACATGTACATACAATACATAGCAAGAACATGTACATACAATACATAGCAACAACATGTACATACAATGCATAGCAACAACATGTACATACAATGCATAGCAACAACATGTACATACAATGCATAGCAACAACATGTACATACAATACATAGCAACAACATGTACATACAATACATAGCAACAACATGTACATACAATACATAGCAACAACATGTACATACAATGCATAGCAACAACATGTACATACAATGCATAGCAACAACATGTACATACAATGCATAGCAACAACATGTACATACAATGCATAGCAACAACATGTACGTACAATACATAGCAACAACATGTACATACAATGCATAGCAACAACATGTACGTACAATACATAGCAACAACATGTACATACAATGCATAGCAACAACATGTACATACAATGCATAGCAACAACATGTACATACAATACATAGCAACAACATGTACATACAATACATAGCAACAACATGTACATACAATACATAGCAACAACATGTACATACAATGCATAGCAACAACATGTACATACAATGCATAGCAACAACATGTACATACAATGCATAGCAACAACATGTACATACAATGCATAGCAACAACATGTACGTACAATACATAGCAACAACATGTACATACAATGCATAGCAACAACATGTACGTACAATACATAGCAACAACATGTACATACAATGCATAGCAACAACATGTACATACAATGCATAGCAACAACATGTACATACAATACATAGCAACAACATGTACATACAATACATAGCAACAACATGTACATACAATTCATAGCAACAACATGTACATACAATACATAGCAACAACATGTACATACAATACATAGCAACAACATGTACATACAATACATAGCAACAACACGTACATACAATGCATAGCAACAACATGTACATACAATACATAGCAACAACATGTACATACAATGCATAGCAACAACATGTACATAAGCATAAGCACATAAACAAATAAGTGAAGGATAATGCAGATTTAAAACACCTTCATACCTGCATTATCCTTCAGCTATTTGTTATATGCATGTTATTTTACTTGACATTAACATTGTTATTTTACTTGACATTAATTTATAACATTGTTATTTTACTTGACATTAACATTGTTATTTTACTTGACATTAACATTGTTATTTTACTTGACATTAACATTGTTATTTTACTTGGCATTAACATTGTTATTTTACTTGACATTAACATTGTTATTTTACTTGGCATTAACATTGTTATTTTACTTGATATTAACATTGTTATTTTACTTGACATTAACATTGTTATTTTACTTGACATTAACATTGTTATTTTACTTAACATTAACATTGTTATTTTACTTGTTCCAGACACTGTCCATATCCGACAGTGGAGAAACTTCCAGGTTTTCCGAGTTCTTGGAAACAAATATTCCCAGAATATTTCCGTATCGTAAGTAGACATCGTTTGTGGGCAATGCAAATATACTAACACAAGCCGTATTTAACAAATCTTTATCGTATAATATATTTATGATTTTTATAAAACAATTATTTATTTGAAAATACATGTACAAGTCAAGTGATATTGATCGATTAAATTTAAGATGCGAACTGTGTGTGTGGTTACCCATATGAGCGACGCCTCCTGAAGAGATTAGTCAGTTTAGATTTTTGGAGGATAGTGCAATGATACAGACAGAGACCCATTGCACAGTCTCCTCTGGTTCTTTTGCGTGCAAGGTGTACAGCACCGACACGAGACCTCTGAAAGTCCATCTGAAAGACTGTTAATTTTATTATGGTCAGACGGGGGATCGAACCTGCGATCCCTGGATTACCAGTCCACGTGTTATCACTGGACTACAAATCCGTTTATGCGAACTAGTTAAAGTGTGTATTGGATAGTAATGCGAGTGTCTCTCGGTGGGAGAAATAGGCAACTAAAATGGGCAATTGGAAAACATAAAATAAAAACATGTGTCTTTTAGTGTAAGATTGGAATTTATCTCATCTCGTGAGCTCAGAAACAGTGTGTTTTCACAGGTGGATACGCAACGCGTGTTTTCACAGGTGATTACGCAACTCGTATGTTCACATATGACTACGCAACTCGTGTTTTCACAGATGACTACGCAACTCGTGTTTTCACAGATGACTACGCAACTCATGTTTTCACAAATGACTACGCAACTCGTATTTTCACAGATGACTACGCAACTCGTGTTTTCACAGGTGGCTACGTAACTCGTGTTTTCACAGATGACTACGCAACTCGTGTTTTCACAGATGACTACGCAACTCGTGTGTTCACATGTGACTACGCAACTCATGTTTTCACAGATGACTACGCAACTCGTGTTTTCACAGATGACTACGCAACTCATGTTTTCACAGATGACTACGCAACTCGTGTTTTCACAGATGACTACGCAACTCGTGTTTTCACAGATGACTACGCAACTCGTGTTTTCACAGGTGGCTACGTAACTCGTGTTTTCACAGATGACTACGCAACTCGTGTTTTCACAGATGACTACGCAACTCGTGTGTTCACATGTGACTACGCAACTCATGTTTTCACAGATGACTACGCAACTCGTGTTTTCACAGATGACTACGCAACTCATGTTTTCACAGATGACTACGCAACTCGTGTTTTCACAGATGACTACGCAACTCGTGTTTTCACAGATGACTACGCAACTCGTGTTTTCACAGATGACTACGCAACTCGTGTTTTCACAGATGACTACGTAACTCGTGTTTTCACAGGTGGCTACGTAACTCGTGTTTTCACAGATGACTACGCAACTCGTGTTTTCACAGATGACTATGCAACTCGTGTGTTCACAGATGACTACGCAACGTGTGTGTTCACAGATGACTACGCAACTCGTGTTTTCACAGATGACTACGCAACTCGTGTTTTCACATATGACTACGCAACTCGTGTGTTCACAGATGACTACGCAACTCGTGTTTTCACAGATGACTATGCAACTCGTGTTTTCACAGATGACTACGCAATTCGTGTGTTCACAGATGACTACGCAACTCGTGTTTTCACAGATGACTACGTAACTCGTGTTTTCACAGGTGGCTACGTAACTCGTGTTTTCACAGATGACTACGCAACTCGTGTTTTCACAGATGACTATGCAACTCGTGTGTTCACAGATGACTACGCAACTGTGTGTTCACAGATGACTACGCAACTCGTGTGTTCACAGATGACTACGCAACTCGTGTTTTCACAGATGACTACGCAACTCGTGTTTTCACAGATGACTACGCAACTCGTGTGTTCACAGATGACTACGCAACTCGTGTTTTCACAGATGACTATGCAACTCGTGTTTTCACAGATGACTACGCAATTCGTGTGTTCACAGATGACTACGCAACTCGTGTGTTCACAGATGACTACGCAACGTGTGTGTTCACAGATGACTACGCAACTCGTGTGTTCACAGATGACTACGCAACTCGTGTGTTCACATGTGACTACGCAACTCGTGTTTTCACAGACGACTACGCAACTCGTGTGTTTACATGTGACTACGCAACTCGTGAACTACACTCGATGAAAATTCCAATCTTACACTGAAATACACAAATATCCTCTTAACATGCAATACATTATGTTGCTCAAATTCCATATTCCATTCATCCTGATTTATAGTCCCGATACGTGAGATATCGGTTTATTGTCCCGATACGTGAGATATCGGTTTATAGTCAGGATACGTGAGATATCGGTTTATAGTCCCAATACGTGAGATATCGGTTTGTAGTCCCAATACGTGAGATATCGGTTTATATCGATAAGTCATGTATTAGTGAACTTGTTCCAGATGGTTACAAACTTAAACATGTCCCCCGTCGAAGTGGAAAGAAGCGTGGAAGTGGAGGTGGGGTTGCAATTATCCACAAGGCACCTATAAACGTTCGCATTGAGGCTTCAACCAACGACAATGAATTTTCCACATTTGAGTTCATTGATTGTTGCGTAAAGCTCAAAGACTATGCATTACGCCTCATTGTCATATACCGACCACCCCCATCCAAAGAAAATGGGTTGAAAACAAGCGTGTTTCTATCAGAAATATCACAATTTTTGGCCAAATATGCAACAATAGACAAAAATATGACAATTACTGGCGATCTAAACCTTCATCTCGACAATCCATCAGATCGGGATGCAGTGACGTTTTTAAGTATTTTACAGTCTTGTGGGTTATCACAACTTGTCCAGGAACCAACACATGCTTTTGGCCACACACTAGATGTGGTGATTACGAGGTACTCCGACAAAACTGTGTCAAATGTTGAAGTAAGAGACCCTGGACTGTCGACGGGCTCCGGTAAACTTGCAAAAGATCATTATGCAATAACGTTCAATGCAGCCGCAGCAAAGCCTGCTCCAATCAGAAAAACCGTGTCCTTTCGGAAACTACGCTCTATCGATGTTGAGTCGTTCAAATCAGACATTTCATCATGCGAAGCCCTTACAAATTATATGCAATACAAGGATGTTGAGGAAATTGTTAACAAATACAACAGTGAACTTTTGGCACTTATTGATAAACATGCTCCTATTACAACAAAAACTATAACACAACGACCAACTTGTCCATGGTATACGGAAGAACTTCACGACGCCAAACACACCAGGCGTAAACTTGAACGAAAATGGCGCACCACCAGACTCTGTATAGATCACGAAATTTACCGAAACCATTGCGCCGATATGAACAAAATGCTCCGAGATGCCAGAGTCGAATACTTTTCTGAAAAAGTCTCATCATGTGAACGCGATCAAAAGAGTTTATTCAAGGTCACAAAACATCTACTCGATGGTCCAAGCAAGGTCCCTCTGCCATCAGACAAAACTTCACAAGTACTGGCTCAAGAATTTAGTGATTTTTTCATCACGAAGGTGGAGGATATTAGACACAAAATATCTTTACAAAATGAGTTGACTACAAGTGAAGCTAGTCAGGTTATCGAAACAAATTCAAATGAAAATACCAGCCGGCTAGTCAATTTCAGTCCAGCTTCGGAAGATGAGATAAAAAAACTTATAAACGGTTCACCAAACAAATCGTGTGAACTAGACCCACTCCCAACTTGGCTCTTGAAATCATGTATTGTTGAGCTTTTACCAATGCTGACAAGGATAGTCAACCTTTCAATGGAATCATCAACTGTACCAGCCTCTTTCAAATGTTCTAGAATACGACCACTGCTAAAAAAACCAACCCTCGATGAAAATGTACTAAAAAACTATAGACCAGTGTCAAATTTACCATATGTGTCTAAAATTGCCGAAAAAGTTGTCAGCACACGAATTGAAGAACATTTAACATCAAACAGTCTGCATGAGGAACACCAATCTGCATACAGAAAATATCACTCCACAGAAACCGCGTTGGTGAAAGTGCAAAACGACATTCTTCAATCCCTAGATAAGAGCAATGCTTCTATTCTAGTTCTGCTCGATTTGTCAGCAGCCTTTGACACAATTGACCATGTCACATTGCTGCATCGTCTTGAAAACCATTTTGGAATTGCCGACAAACCACTCCAGTGGATAAAATCTTATCTCACTGATAGATACCAAACAGTTTGTATTGATGGAAAGTTGTCCAAACCAGTCAATATGCATTTCAGTGTTCCTCAAGGTTCGGTGTTAGGCCCTAAATTCTACACCATGTATACCAAGCCCGTTGGTTCCATATGCAAAAAACATGGTCTTAAACATCACTTTTACGCGGATGACTCGCAGCTATATTTATCCTTTGAACCAACGGATGATCAATCACAGTTAGAAACCATACGCCGTGTTGAAGATTGTTTTAACGAAATTGTTCAATGGATGCACATAAACATGCTCAAATTGAATGCAGACAAGACGGAAGTTATTGTTTTTTGCTCAAAACAAAAAGAACAATCAGTCGAAAATATCACAATAACTGTTGGAGACTCTGCTATAAAACCATCAACGTGCGTGAGAAACCTTGGGGCTATGCTAGACTCCCAACGTAACATGGAACAACATGTAAATTCAGTGTGCAGATCCAGTTATGGGCAGATCAGAAAGATTGGTCATATCAGAAAATTCCTTACAACCCATGCAACAAAAACCCTAGTAAATTCGCTTGTGACATCGAGAATGGACTATTGTAATGGGCTGCTTCATGGTGTATCAAAATCAATGATTTCCAAATTACAGAATGTTCAACACACAGCTGCCCGCCTGATATCAAAAACGTCCCGGTTCGACCACGTGTCTCCTATTCTTGAAGATCTCCACTGGCTACCCGTCAACTACAGAATTAAATACAAAATCCTAACACTAACATATAAAGCACTAAATGACAAAGGCCCAGTTTACATTAAAACATGCTGAAAGTGTACCACCCTAAGAGAACATTAAGATCGCAAAATGGTTCCCTTAGACTAGTCGAGGAGGACCCAAGACACATTAAGTCAGTGACATATGGTGACAGAAGATTTGAAGTAGCCGCACCAAAACTATGGAACGCCCTTCCCAATGGAATCAGGGACTCAAAATCGTTGTGTTCCTTTAAAAGATCTTTGAAAACACACTTTTTCAAACAAGCGTATGGATGTTAAATATCAATGATTTCCAAATTACATGTTGATAGTTTTCCTTCTTTTTTTAAAATATTATTCATAAATGAAGTTATGTTGTTTTAATGAAAGATTTAATAATAATTTTTTAAATGTTTTTATTTTTGTTTATTTCTTAAGGTTATTTAAATCAAAGATATTAGGAATTATATATCTTATCTTAGGCATCTTATATTAGTTTTCAGTTCTTATAATTTTTAATGTTCTAATGTTTCGATAACTTGTTTCATTAATAATTATGTAGGTTTTATTTAATTTTAGTTCTTTAGTTTAGTAATTTTAGTTTTAAGATCCATATTTTTCAATCTCTAATTACTTTTTATACATGTATTGTATTGTCATGTTTCGCTTACTTATTCATGTTTTACCATATCTGTGATATGTCATATGTTCAACTGTAAAGCGCCTTTGAGCGCATACCCTATTATGAAAAGGGCGCTATATAAATGTGGTATATTATTATTATTTATAGTCGCAATACGTGAGACATCGGTTCATAGTCCCGATACGTGAGATATCGGTTCATAGTCCCGATACATGAGACATCGGTTTATAGTCAGGATACGTGAGACATCGGTTTATAGTCAGGATACGTGAGATATCGGTTCATAGTCTCGATACGTGAGCTATCGGTTCATAGTTCCGATACGTGAGATATCGGTTCGTAGTCCCGATACGTGAGATATCGGTTCATTGTTCCGATACGTGAGACATCGTTTCATAGTCCCGATACGTGAGATATCGGTTTATAGTCAGGATACGTGAGATATCGGTTCATAGTCCCGATACATGAGACATCGGTTTATAGTCAGGATACGTGAGACATCGGTTTATAGTCAGGATACGTGAGACATCGGTTTATAGTCAGGATACGTGAGATATCGGTTCATAGTCCCGATACATGAGACATGGTTTATAGTCAGGATACGTGAGACATCGGTTTATAGTCAGGATACGTGAGATATCGGTTCATAGTCCAATACGTGAGATATCGGTTCATAGTTCCGATACGTGAGATATCGGTTCGTAGTCCCGATACGTGAGATATCGGTTCATTGTTCCGATACGTGAGACATCGGTTCATAGTCCCGATACGTGAGATATCGGTTTATAGTCAGGATACGTGAGATATCGGTTTATTGTCCCGATACGTGAGACATCGGTTTATAGTCGCAATGCGTGAGACATCGGTTAATAGTCCCGATACGTGAGATATCGGTTTATAGTCCCTTACGTAATACATCGGTTTATAGTCCCGATACGTGAGATATCGGTTTATAGTCCCTCACGTGATACATCGGTTTATAGTCCCGATACGTGAGGCCCCAGTTTATAGTCCCGATACGTGAGACATCGGTTTATAGTCCCGATACGTGAGATATCGGTTTATTGTCCATAAACGTGATATATCGGTCTATAGTCCCGATACGTGAGATGTCGGTTTATAGTCCCGATACGTGATATATCGTTTTATAGTCCCGATACGTGAGACATCGGTTTATAGTCCCAATACGTGAGACATCGGTTTATAGTCCCGATACGTGAGGCCTCAGTTTATAGTCTCGATACATGAGACCTCGGTTTATAGTCTCGATACAATAGTCTCGATACATGCGACCTCGGTTTATAGTATTGATTCATGATACCTCGGTTTATAGTCCCATCTGAAAGACTGTTAATATTATAAGGGTAATATGTGGGATATATAATGCGATCCTTGGAATCACATGAACATATGAAATTATTCATAATAAACGCCATAAAGAAAATATAAATATTATTATTTACAGAGATGAATGTGACTACGGAGGTTGATCTGAGCATATTCTTTAACCGTGACTGCGAGTTCTATACCTACCAAGGAAGTACAACAACTCCCACATGCCATGAATCCGTGCGCTGGATTATTCTGAAAGATCCCATCATGGTCACAGAACGGGCGGTAAGCTGGTCTTTGACTCTGGGCTTGTCAGTGGTTTACTCTAACAACTTATATGTGCCAGTGGTTTACTCTAACAACTTATCTGTGTCAGTGGTTTAGTCTAACAACTTATCTGTTTCAGTGGTTTAGTCTAACAACTTATCTGTGTCAGTGGTTTAGTCTAACAACTTATCTGTGCCAGTGGTTTACTCTAACAACTTATCTGTGTCAGTGATTTAGTCTAACAACTTATCTATGCCAGTGGTTTACTCTAACAACTTATCTGTGTCAGTGGTTTAGTCTAACAACTTATCTGTGCCAGTGGTTTACTCTAACAACTTATCTGTGTCAGTGGTTTAGTCTAACAACTTATCTGTGTAAGTGGTTTAGTCTAACAACTTATCTGTGCCAGTGGTTTACTCTAACAACTTATCTGTGTCAGTGATTTAGTCTAACAACTTATCTGTGTCAGTGATTTAGTCTAACAACTTATCTGTGCCAGTGGTTTACTCTAACAACTTATCTGTGTCAGTGGTTTAGTCTAACAACTTATCTGTGCCAGTGATTTAGTCTAACAACTTATCTGTGTCAGTGGTTTAGTCTAACAACTTATCTGTGCCAGTGGTTTAGTCTAACAACTTATCTGTGTCAGTGATTTAGTCTAACAACTTATCTGTGTCAGTGATTTAGTCTAACAACGTATCTGTGCCAGTGGTTTAGTCTAACAACTTAACAACTTATCTGTTTCAGTGGTTTACTCTAACAGGTCTACAATCACGTGGTGATTTTAACTCTCGATTCGGAAACTACCGAACAACCCAGCCATTAAATGACAGAGTCATTGAAGCAAACTTCGAACGACCAATCCGCCCAGTACTTCCCTCACCAAACGGTGATGCCGTCATGATGATGATGATGGATATGATGAATATGACAATGGATATGATGAATCAAGGTTCAGATATACCAAATATACCGACGATGTTAATGGAAAGATATGCGTTAGCACCACATGGAAATGTTCGAGATATGCCATTAATGATGATGTCGATCTTGAAAAACGGAAATGTACCAAACTTGAACGGAAACGTCCGAAATAGACCAATAAGGATGATGCCAATACAAAGCAATGTACCGAATCTAAACGGAAACGTCCGAAATAGGCCAATAAGGATGATGCCAATACAAAGCAATGTACCGAATCTAAACGGAAACACCCGAAATAGGCCAATAAGGATGATGCCAATACAAAGCAATGTACCGAATCTAAGCGGAAACACCCGAAATAGGCCAATAAGGATGATGCCAATACAAAGCAATGTACCGAATCTAAGCGGAAACACCCGAAATAGGCCAATAAGGATGATGCCAATACAAAGCAATGTACCGAATCTAAACGGAAACACCCGAAATAGGCCAATAAGGATGATGCCAATACAAAGCAATGTACCGAATCTAAGCGGAAACACCCGAAATAGGCCAATAAGGATGATGCCAATACAAAGCAATGTACCGAATCTAAGCGGAAACACCCGAAATAGGCCAATAAGGATGATGCCAATACAAAGCAATGTACCGAATCTAAGCGGAAACACCCGAGATATGGCAATGATGATGCGAACAAGGTTGAATGATCCAATCATACCAAATGTTATTGACAATGTCGGAGATACGCCGATGGGGAATGTGCAAATACAAAAAGATACAAACGTGCCCAATCTGAGAGGAAGCGATATGCCTATGGTGATGCCGACAATGATGCGAACAAGAATTAATGATATTGATATGCCTGTTATTGGAAATGTCCAAGATATACGTATGATGATGCCAATGCAAATATACCCAAAGAGAAACGTTAAAGAGTCTCTTGCTAGTATAACACCAAGTATACAGAGTAACATTCAAGATATCCCTGCTATGACGGCGAGGCATGTAAACATTCCAAATCTAAACGGCAATGTGAGAACTATGTCTGACATGATCATGACGGCGGCCATGAACAGAAACAGAAATCTTCCAAACCTGAACAGAAATGTGCGTGGAAGATCGATGGTGCGAATGTCTCATGTTCCTATATTTGACCGAAATATTCATAGAATGACATCATTAGCGACAGGACGAAGGCGAAATATATCAAATATATATCCAAATGTCCTTGGAGTACAAATATCAGAGGGTGTCTTGTCAAGTTTTTTTGGTGGTCAACCATCAATGAACAGAAACAACGGCAACAATAATAACGACAACAATAAAAGGAACAACAATATAAGCAACAATCGAAATCAGAATAAGAACATGAATGGACTGGCTATGGGAATGATGCAACATATGCAGAACCCAAAGTATATGGGCTAAAACGATTGGAAATGAAAATACTAGTAATATAGTATGTAACATGATAGTTTTGAAAAATCGTAAGCTCTGGTCCATCAGTGATAAATGTTGATAAATATGGCTTTTGTATTAAATGTTTCCGTTTGAGCCACATACATGAGCCACATTCATCCCTTCTCGTATTATTTAAGCTACGGAAATACCACTAGACCACTACTTTTCATGTTGGTGATTGCAGTTATTGGGATATCCTCGGCGGAATAGATGTGCATGTTAAACCTGATTACGCTATATTCACTCAATTAATCATGATTATCCAGGTTACTCAGATGCTCGTGCGTTAATTTCATGTTGCATTTTTCTATTTCACTAACATTTGTTTGTAAGATTGACGATAAGTTATTTATTATTATAACACGACCCAGCTAATAACATACATACTTGTAGAGTAAAATCTAAGTCGGGTTATTCTGCGATATACCTACCTTGAACTATGCTGCACGCGTACCGTGTTTTGGCTATTCCATTTATACAATGCGTGTAAAGTTTTATGAATGAGAGCCACGTGATGTTTGTAAACAATACCGTGGGAATTCACGGAATTGAGCTATTTTTAGAATCAGATAATCTCTTGTCCGTCTTGTTTTTCTGTTAATTAACGTTTCAGTTACTATTCTGTACAGTTTCATTTGACAAAATAAATATAATTATTGATCAGTTACAACTTTTGTTCATTTATGCACTAGATTGATATTTTCCATACAAAAATTATCACCCCTTACGCGGGAGGAAATTTCGAAAGCCAAATGCAGCGGCGTTTGAGAAAATACTCCTTTAACATTATTAGAAGTAAGTCGTGTTAGAATCGAAATAATAACTATGTATTTAAGAAATAATAATTATCAACCGTGGTATATCGCAGAATAACCCTCGTTTGTCGTTCTTATGCGTAGAAATATATCCCTCAGGCATTCGAACTTCGTGATATATTTCTACGCATGCGAACTTCACACTCGGGTTATTCTGCGATATACCACGGTTGATACTTATTATTTCTTAAATACATAGTGTGTTGCGTTTCTATTCTTGGATTATTGCATAACACATCTATTTATTTCATTTATTAATACATTGTGTGTTGCGTTTCTATTCTTGGATTATTGCATAACACATCTATTTATTTCATTTATTAATACATTGTGTGTTGCGTTTCTATTCTTGGATTATTGCATAACACATCTATTTATTTCATTTATTAATACATTGTGTGTTGCGTTTCTATTCTTGGATTATTGCATAACACATCTATTTATTTCATTTATTAATACATTGTGTGTTGCGTTTCTATTCTTGGATTATTACATAACACATACATTTATTTCATTTATTAATACATTGTGTGTTGCGTTTCTATTCTTGGATTATTGCATAACACATCTATTTATTAATACATTGTGTGTTGCGTTTCTATTCTTGGATTATTACATAACACATATATTTATTTCATTTATTAATACAATGATGTCACTGAGAACAAGTACAAGTACAGTAATATGATCCAAGTACATTAATACACGTACAGTAATACACGTACAAGTACAGTAATACAAGTACAGTAATACAAGTACAATAATACACGTACAGTAATACACGTACAGTAATACACGTACAGTAATACAAGTACAGTAATACACGTACAGTAATACACGTACAGTAATACAAGTACAGTAATACAAGTACAATAATACACGTACAGTAATACACGTACAGTAATACATGTACAGTAATACAAGTACAGTAATACACGTACAGTAATACATGTACAGTAATACACGTACAGTAATACAAGTACAGTAATACAAGTACAGTAATACAAGTACAGTAATACACGTACAGTAATACACGTACAGTAATACAAGTACAGTAATACAAGTACAGTAATACATGTACAGTAATACATGTACAGTAATACATGTACAGTAATACATGTACAGTAATACACGTACAGTAATACACGTACAGTAATACACGTACAGTAATACAAGTACAGTAATACATGTACAGTAATACAAGTACAGTAATACAAGTACAGTAATATGATACAAGGACAGTAATACAAGTACAGTAATACAAGTACAGTAAGAATATCCAAGATGGCATGACTACCGTCTTAAAAACATGTTTGCAGAAAGACCAGTCACATTTTTGTAGAAGTGCCAGTCAGGGTTTATATAAATCATGATTTTTTTTTAAAAATCAAAAAAATCGGATTTTTTTTATTTAAATCGGATTTTTTTAATTTAAATCGATTTTTTGGATTTTAATTGATTTTTTAAATTTTAATAGTAGTTATTTTAAAATATATAGTGTTACTAAAATAAAACACAAAGGTAATTTCAATGCATTTATGATATAAATATATAAATTATATATCCATGAACAGTAAACTTGTCAAAATACAACCATACACAATCTTTTTTTCTACCAGACATTGTGAAGATTGATGTGCAACTTCCCTGTATTATAATACTGATCAACAAAGTTGCTTCTTATTAACTGAAGTTTTTGAACATATCAATATTAGGTCAAATTTGAAATAGATACATCTACAGTGTATATATATAGTCTATTAGCCATTTTAAATAATTATAGATAAATAGATCTATTTTAGGCCAATGGTCATTACTGAAATGAGTCATGGGAACTAATTGAATAGTTTTGAATAGCTTCAAAGCATAAATGACTCTGTACTACTTACTTTCTTTAATACAATCATTACAATGCAAATAATTACCTTCAAAGCATGCCCTAATTACCAAAACCAAAGACATGTGTGGACACTTACCTCTATACTAACTGTGACCGGCTTATAATTATCTAATCAGTGATAAAAAATTTAATCCATTGTTTTTAACACCAAACTTTATTTCAGCAAAACTGTGTGTGCAAGAATGATCATTGTTTTATCGGCAGGATGTAGCAAAACTCCCCTCTGATTGATAGAGAGATTTAGTGTAGAGATATTTTTGTGAGATAATGTCTATCAACTTAATGAGGTTATGTGATTGTACTGTTCTACAATGCCACCAGTTAGATTGTGCATCTATTTCCCTCACGTTGGTGATTGCACTGTTCTACAATGCCACCAGTTAGATTGTGCATCTATTTCCCTCACGTTGGTGATTGCACTGTTCTACAATGCCACCAGTTAGATTGTGCATCTATTTCCCTCACGTTGGTGATTGTACTGTTCTTCAATGCCACCAGTTAGATTGTGCATCTATTCCCCTCACGTTGGTGATTGCACTGTTCTTCAATGCCACCAGTTAGATTGTGCATCTATTTCCCTCACTTTGGTGATTGTACTGTTCTTCAATGCCACCAGTTAGATTGTGCATCTATTCCCCTCACGTTGGTGATTGCACTGTTCTTCAATGCCACCAGTTAGATTGTGCATCTATTCCCCTCACGTTGGTGATTGCACTGTTCTACAATGCCACCAGTTAGATTGTGCATCTATTTCCCTCACGTTGGTGATTGCACTGTTCTACAATGCCACCAGTTAGATTGTGCATCTATTCCCCTCACGTTGGTGATTGCACTGTTCTACAATGCCACCAGTTAGATTGTGCATCTATTTCCCTCACGTTGGTGATTGCACTGTTCTACAATGCCACCAGTTAGATTGTGCATCTATTTCCCTCACGTTGGTGATTGCACTGTTCTACAATGCCACCAGTTAGATTGTGCATCTATTTCCCTCACGTTGGTGATTGCACTGTTCTACAATGCCACCAGTTAGAGTGTGCATCTATTTCCCTCACGTTAGTGATTGCACTGTTCTACAATGCCACCAGTTAGATTGTGCATCTATTTCCCTCACGTTGGTGATTGCACTGTTCTACAATGCCACCAGTTAGAGTGTGCATCTATTTCCCTCACGTTGGTGATTGCACTGTTCTACAATGCCACCAGTTAGATTGTGCATCTATTTCCCTCACGTTGGTGATTGCACTGTTCTACAATGGATCCAGTTAGATTGTGCATCTATTTCCCTCACGTTGGTGATTGTACTGTTCTACAATGCCACCAGTTAGATTGTGCATCGATTTCCCTCATGTTGGTGATTGCACTGTTCTACAATGCCACCAGTTAGATTGTGCATCTATTTCCCTCACGTTGGTGATTGCACTGTTCTACAATGGATCCAGTTAGATTGTGCATCTATTTCCCTCACGTTGGTGATTGCACTGTTCTACAATGCCACCAGTTAGATTGTGCATCTATTTCCCTCACGTTGGTGATTGCACTGTTCTACAATGGATCCAGTTAGATTGTGCATCTATTTCCCTCACGTTGGTGATTGCACTGTTCTACAATGCCACCAGTTAGATTGTGCATCTATTTCCCTCACGTTGGTGATTGTACTGTTCTACAATGGATCCAGTTATATTGTGCATCTATTTCACTCACGTTGGTGATTGCACTGTTCTACAATGCCACCAGTTAGATTGTGCATCTATTTCCCCCACGTTGGTGATTGCACTGTTCTACAATGGATCCAGTTATATTGTCCATCTATTTCCATCACGTTGGTGATTGTACTGTTCTTCAATGCCACCAGTTATATTGTGCATCTATTCCCCTCACGTTGGTGATTGCACTGTTCTTCAGTGGATCCAGTTATATTGTGAATCTATTCCCCTCACGTTGGTGATTGCACTGTTCTTCAGTGGATCCAGTTAGATTGTGCATCTACTTCCCTCACGATAGTGATTGTATTGTTCTTCAATGGATCCAGTTATATTGTGCATCTATTTCCCTCACGTTGGTGATTGTACTGTTCTTCAATGGATCCAGTTATATTGTGCATCTATTTCCCTCACGTTGGTGATTGTACTGTTCTTCAATGCCACCAGTTAGATTGTGCATCTATTTCCCTCACGTTGGTGATTGCACTGTTCTACAATGGATCCAGTTAGAGTATGCATCTACTTCCCTCACGTTGGTGATTGTACTGTTCTTCAATGCCACCAGTTAGAGTGTGCATCTATTTCCCTCACGTTGGTGATTGTACTGTTCTTCAATGCCACCAGTTAGAGTATGCATCTACTTCCCTCACGTTGGTGATTGTACTGTTCTTCAATTCCACCAGTTAGAGTATGCATCTATTTCCCTCACGTTGGTGATTGTACTGTTCTTCAATGCCACCAGTTAGATTGTGCATTTATTTCCCTCACGTTGGTGATTGTACTGTTCTTCAATGGATCCAGTTAGATTGTGCATCTACTTCCCTCACGTTGGTGATTGTACTGTTCTTCAATGGATCCAGTTATATTGTGCATCTATTTCCCTCACGTTGGTGATTGTACTGTTCTTCAATGGATCCAGTTAGATTGTGCATCTACTTCCCTCACGTTGGTGATTGTACTGTTCTACAATGCCACCAGTTAGAGTGTGCATCTACTTCCCTCACGTTGGTGATTGCACTGTTCTTTAATGCCACCAGTTAGAGTATGCATCTATTTCCCTTACGTTGGTGATTGTACTGTTCTACAATGCCACCAGTTAGAGTGTGCATCTACTTCCCTCACGTTGGTGATTGTACTGTTCTACAATGCCACCAGTTAGAGTGTGCATCTATTTCCCTCACTTTGGTGATTGCACTGTTCTTCAATGCCACCAGTTAGATTTTGCATCTATTTCCCTCACGTTGGTGATTGCACTGTTCTACAATGGATCCAGTTAGATTGTGCATCTATTTCCCTCACTTTGGTGATTGCACTGTTCTTCAATGCCACCAGATAGAGTGTGCATCTATTTCCCTCACGTTGGTGATTGCACTGTTCTACAATGGATCCAGTTAGATTGTGCATCTATTCCCCTCACGTTGGTGATTGTACTGTTCTACAATGGATCAGGTTAGATTGTGCATCTATTTCCCTAACGTTGGTGATTGCACTGTTCTACAATGCCACCAGTTAGATTGTGCATCTATTTCCCTCACGTTGGTGATTGCACTGTTCTACAATGGATCCAGTTAGATTGTGCATCTATTTCCCTCACGTTGGTGATTGCACTGTTCTACAATGCCACCAGTTAGATTGTGCATCTATTTCCCTCACGTTGGTGATTGCACTGTTCTACAATGGATCCAGTTATATTGTGCATCTATTTCCCTCACGTTGGTGATTGCACTGTTCTACAATGGATCCAGTTATATTGTGCATCTATTTCCCTCACGTTGGTGATTGCACTGTTCTACAATGCCACCAGTTAGATTGTGCATCTATTTCCCTCACGTTGGTGATTGTACTGTTCTTCAATGCCACCAGTTAGATTGTGCATCTATTTCCCTCACGTTGGTGATTGCACTGTTCTTCAATGCCACCAGTTAGATTGTGCATCTATTCCCCTCACGTTGGTGATTGCACTGTTCTACAATGCCACCAGTTAGATTGTGCATCTATTTCCCTCACGTTGGTGATTGCACTGTTCTACAATGCCACCAGTTAGATTGTGCATCTATTCCCCTCACGTTGGTGATTGCACTGTTCTACAATGCCACCAGTTAGATTGTGCATCTATTTCCCTCACGTTGGTGATTGCACTGTTCTACAATGCCACCAGTTAGATTGTGCATCTATTTCCCTCACGTTGGTGATTGCACTGTTCTACAATGCCACCAGTTAGATTGTGCATCTATTTCCCTCACGTTGGTGATTGCACTGTTCTACAATGCCACCAGTTAGATTGTGCATCTATTTCCCTCACGTTGGTGATTGCACTGTTCTACAATGCCACCAGTTAGATTGTGCATCTATTTCCCTCACGTTGGTGATTGCACTGTTCTACAATGCCACCAGTTAGATTGTGCATCTATTTCCCTCACGTTGGTGATTGCACTGTTCTACAATGCCACCAGTTAGATTGTGCATCTATTTCCCTCACGTTGGTGATTGCACTGTTCTACAATGCCACCAGTTAGATTGTGCATCTATTTCCCTCACGTTGGTGATTGCACTGTTCTACAATGCCACCAGTTAGATTGTGCATCTATTTCCCTCACGTTGGTGATTGCACTGTTCTACAATGCCACCAGTTAGATTGTGCATCTATTTCCCTCACGTTGGTGATTGCACTGTTCTACAATGGCACCAGTTAGATTGTGCATCTATTTCCCTCACGTTGGTGATTGCACTGTTCTACAATGCCACCAGTTAGATTGTGCATCTATTTCCCTCACGTTGGTGATTGCACTGTTCTACAATGCCACCAGTTAGATTGTGCATCTATTTCCCTCACGTTGGTGATTGCACTGTTCTACAATGGATCCAGTTAGATTGTGCATCTATTTCCCTCACGTTGGTGATTGCACTGTTCTACAATGCCCAGTTAGATTGTGCATCTATTTCCCTCACGTTGGTGATTGCACTGTTCTACAATGCCACCAGTTAGATTGTGCATCTATTTCCCTCACGTTGGTGATTGTACTGTTCTACAATGGATCCAGTTATATTGTGCATCTATTTCCCTCACGTTGGTGATTGCACTGTTCTACAATGCCACCAGTTAGATTGTGCATCTATTTCCCCCACGTTGGTGATTGCACTGTTCTACAATGGATCCAGTTATATTGTCCATCTATTTCCATCACGTTGGTGATTGTACTGTTCTTCAATGCCACCAGTTATATTGTGCATCTATTCCCCTCACGTTGGTGATTGCACTGTTCTTCAGTGGATCCAGTTATATTGTGAATCTATTCCCCTCACGTTGGTGATTGCACTGTTCTTCAGTGGATCCAGTTAGATTGTGCATCTACTTCCCTCACGATAGTGATTGTATTGTTCTTCAATGGATCCAGTTATATTGTGCATCTATTTCCCTCACGTTGGTGATTGTACTGTTCTTCAATGGATCCAGTTATATTGTGCATCTATTTCCCTCACGTTGGTGATTGTACTGTTCTTCAATGCCACCAGTTAGATTGTGCATCTATTTCCCTCACGTTGGTGATTGCACTGTTCTACAATGGATCCAGTTAGAGTATGCATCTACTTCCCTCACGTTGGTGATTGTACTGTTCTTCAATGCCACCAGTTAGAGTGTGCATCTATTTCCCTCACGTTGGTGATTGTACTGTTCTTCAATGCCACCAGTTAGAGTATGCATCTACTTCCCTCACGTTGGTGATTGTACTGTTCTTCAATTCCACCAGTTAGAGTATGCATCTATTTCCCTCACGTTGGTGATTGTACTGTTCTTCAATGCCACCAGTTAGATTGTGCATTTATTTCCCTCACGTTGGTGATTGTACTGTTCTTCAATGGATCCAGTTAGATTGTGCATCTACTTCCCTCACGTTGGTGATTGTACTGTTCTTCAATGGATCCAGTTATATTGTGCATCTATTTCCCTCACGTTGGTGATTGTACTGTTCTTCAATGGATCCAGTTAGATTGTGCATCTACTTCCCTCACGTTGGTGATTGTACTGTTCTACAATGCCACCAGTTAGAGTGTGCATCTACTTCCCTCACGTTGGTGATTGCACTGTTCTTTAATGCCACCAGTTAGAGTATGCATCTATTTCCCTTACGTTGGTGATTGTACTGTTCTACAATGCCACCAGTTAGAGTGTGCATCTACTTCCCTCACGTTGGTGATTGTACTGTTCTACAATGCCACCAGTTAGAGTGTGCATCTATTTCCCTCACTTTGGTGATTGCACTGTTCTTCAATGCCACCAGTTATATTTTGCATCTATTTCCCTCACGTTGGTGATTGCACTGTTCTACAATGGATCCAGTTAGATTGTGCATCTATTTCCCTCACTTTGGTGATTGCACTGTTCTTCAATGCCACCAGATAGAGTGTGCATCTATTTCCCTCACGTTGGTGATTGCACTGTTCTACAATGGATCAGGTTAGATTGTGCATCTATTTCCCTAACGTTGGTGATTGCACTGTTCTACAATGCCACCAGTTAGATTGTGCATCTATTTCCCTCACGTTGGTGATTGCACTGTTCTACAATGGATCCAGTTATATTGTGCATCTATTTTACCTCACGTTGGTGATTGCAATGTTCTACAATGCCACCAGTTAGATTGTGCATCTATTTCCCTCACGTTGGTGATTGCACTGTTCTACAATGGATCCAGTTAGATTGTGCATCTATTTCCCTCACGTTGGTGATTGCACTGTTCTACAATGCCACCAGTTAGATTGTGCATCTATTTCCCTCACGTTGGTGATTGTACTGTTCTACAATGGATCCAGTTATATTGTGCATCTATTTCCCTCACGTTGGTGATTGCACTGTTCTACAATGGATCCAGTTATATTGTGCATCTATTTCCCTCACGTTGGTGATTGTACTGTTCTTCAATGCCACCAGTTATATTGTGCATCTATTCCCCTCACGTTGGTGATTGCACTGTTCTTCAGTGGATCCAGTTATATTGTGCATCTATTTCCCTCACGTTGGTGATTGCACTGTTCTTCAGTGGATCCAGTTAGATTGTGCATCTATTTCCCTCACGTTGGTGATTGTACTGTTCTTCAATGCCACCAGTTAGAGTGTGCATCTATTTCCCTCACGTTGGTGATTGTACTGTTCTTCAACGCCACCAGTTAGATTGTGCATCTATTTCCCTCACGTTGGTGATTGCACTGTTCTTCAATGGATCCAGTTAGAGTATGCATCTACTTCCCTCACGTTGGTGATTGCACTGTTCTTTAATGCCACCAGTTAGATTGTGCACTGTTCTTCAATGGATCCAGTTATATTGTGCATCTATTTCCCTCACGTTGGTGATTGTACTGTTCTTCA
The DNA here is from genome assembly GCA_014843695.1 of Archivesica marissinica. NCBI lineage: Eukaryota > Metazoa > Mollusca > Bivalvia > Venerida > Vesicomyidae > Archivesica > Archivesica marissinica. The sequence goes on from CM026386.1 coordinate 85,897,581, forward strand.
ATGGATCCAGTTAGATTGTGCATCTATTTCCCTCACGTTGGTGATTGTACTGTTCTACAATGCCACCAGTTAGATTGTGCATCTATTTCCCTCACGTTGGTGATTGCACTGTTCTTCAATGCCACCAGTTAGAGTGTGCATCTATTTCCCTCACGTTGGTGATTGTACTGTTCTACAATGCCACCAGTTAGATTGTGCATCTATTTCCCTCACGTTGGTGATTGCACTGTTCTTCAATGCCACCAGTTAGATTGTGCATCTATTTCCCTCACGTTGGTGATTGCACTGTTCTACAATGGATCCAGTTAGATTGTGCATCTATTTCCCTCACGTTGGTGATTGCACTGTTCTTCAATGCCACCAGTTAGAGTGTGCATCTATTTCCCTCACGTTGGTGATTGCACTGTTCTACAATGGATCCAGTTAGATTGTGCATCTATTTCCCTCACGTTGGTGATTGTACTGTTCTACAATGGATCCAGTTAGATTGTGCATCTATTCCCTCACGTTGGTGATTGCACTGTTCTACAATGCCACCAGTTAGATTGTGCATCTATTTCCCTCACGTTGGTGATTGCACTGTTCTACAATGGATCCAGTTATATTGTGCATCTATTCCCCTCACGTTGGTGATTGCACTGTTCTTCAATGGATCCAGTTAGATTGTGCATCTATTTCCCTCACGTTGGTGATTGTACTGTTCTTCAATGGATCCAGTTATATTGTGCATCTATTTCCCTCACGTTGGTGATTGTACTGTTCTTCAATGGATCCAGTTATATTGTGCATCTATTTCCCTCACGTTGGTGATTGCACTGTTCTTCAATGCCACCAGTTAGATTGTGCATCTATTTCCCTCACGTTGGTGATTGCACTGTTCTACAATGGATCCAGTTAGAGTATGCATCTACTTCCCTCACGTTGGTGATTGTACTGTTCTTCAATGGCACCAGTTAGATTGTGCATCTATTTCCCTCACGTTGGTGATTGTACTGTTCTTCAATGCCACCAGTTAGAGTGTGCATCTATTTCCCTCACGTTGGTGATTGTACTGTTCTTCAATGCCACCAGTTAGATTGTGCATCTATTTCCCTCACGTTGGTGATTGTACTGTTCTTCAATGGATCCAGTTAGAGTATGCATCTACTTCCCTCACGTTGGTGATTGCACTGTTCTTTAATGCCACCAGTTAGATTGTGCATCTACTTCCCTCACGTTGGTGATTGTACTGTTCTTCAATGGATCCAGTTAGATTGTGCATCTACTTCCCTCACGTTGGTGATTGTACTGTTCTTCAATGCCACCAGTTATATTGTGCATCTATTTCCCTCACGTTGGTGATTGTACTGTTCTTCAATGGATCCAGTTAGATTGTGCATCTACTTCCCTCACGTTGGTGATTGTACTGTTCTACAATGCCACCAGTTAGAGTGTGCATCTACTTCCCTCACGTTGGTGATTGCACTGTTCTTTAATGCCACCAGTTAGAGTATGCATCTATTTCCCTTACGTTGGTGATTGTACTGTTCTACAATGCCACCAGTTAGAGTGTGCATCTACTTCCCTCACGTTGGTGATTGCACTGTTCTACAATGCCACCAGTTAGATTGTGCATCTACTTCCCTTACGTTGGTGATTGTACTGTTCTACAATGCCACCAGTTAGAGTGTGCATCTACTTCCCTCACGTTGGTGATTGCACTGTTCTACAATGCCACCAGTTAGATTGTGCATCTACTTCCCTTACGTTGGTGATTGTACTGTTCTACAATGCCACCAGTTAGAGTGTGCATCTATTTCCCTCACGTTGGTGATTGCACTGTTCTACAATGCCACCAGTTAGATTGTGCATCTATTTCCCTCACGTTGGTGATTGCACTGTTCTACAATGGATCCAGTTAGATTGTGCATCTATTTCCCTCACTTTGGTGATTGCACTGTTCTTCAATGCCACCAGTTAGAGTGTGCATCTATTTCCCTCACGTTGGTGATTGCACTGTTCTACAATGGATCCAGTTAGATTGTGCATCTATTTCCCTCACGTTGGTGATTGCACTGTTCTACAATGGATCAGGTTAGATTGTGCATCTATTTCCCTCACGTTGGTGATTGCACTGTTCTACAATGCCACCAGTTAGATTGTGCATCTATTTCCCTCACGTTGGTGATTGCACTGTTCTACAATGGATCCAGTTAGATTGTGCATCTATTTCCCTCACGTTGGTGATTGCACTGTTCTACAATGCCACCAGTTAGATTGTGCATCTATTTCCCTCACGTTGGTGATTGCACTGTTCTACAATGGATCCAGTTAGATTGTGCATCTATTTCCCTCACGTTGGTGATTGCACTGTTCTACAATGCCATCAGTTAGATTGTGCATCTATTTCCCTCACGTTGGTGATTGCACTGTTCTACAATGGATCCAGTTAGATTGTGCATCTATTTCCCTCACGTTGGTGATTGCACTGTTCTACAATGCCACCAGTTAGATTGTGCATCTATTTCCCTCACGTTGGTGATTGCACTGTTCTACAATGCCACCAGTTAGATTGTGCATCTATTTCCCTCACGTTGGTGATTGTACTGTTCTACAATGGATCCAGTTAGATTGTGCATCTATTTCCCTCACGTTGGTGATTGCACTGTTCTACAATGCCACCAGTTAGATTGTGCATCTATTTCCCTCACGTTGGTGATTGCACTGTTCTACAATGGATCCAGTTATATTGTGCATCTATTTCCCTCACGTTGGTGATTGCACTGTTCTTCAGTGGATCCAGTTAGATTGTGCATCTACTTCCCTCACGTTAGTGATTGTACTGTTCTTCAATGGATCCAGTTATATTGTGCATCTATTTCCCTCACTTTGGTGATTGCACTGTTCTTCAATGCCACCAGTTAGAGTGTGCATCTATTTCCCTCACGTTGGTGATTGCACTGTTCTACAATGGATCCAGTTATATTGTGCATCTATTTCCCTCACGTTGGTGATTGCACTGTTCTACAATGCTACCAGTTAGATTGTGCATTTATTTCCCTCACGTTGGTGATTGCACTGTTCTACAATGCCACCAGTTAGATTGTGCATCTAGTTCCCTCACGTTGGTGATTGCACTGTTCTACAATGGATCCAGTTAGATTGTGCATCTATTTCCCTCACGTTGGTGATTGCACTGTTCTACAATGCCATCAGTTAGATTGTGCATCTATTTCCCTCACGTTTGTGATTGCACTGTTCTACAATGGATCCAGTTAGATTGTGCATCTATTTCCCTCACGTTGGTGATTGCACTGTTCTACAATGCCACCAGTTAGATTGTGCATCTATTTCCCTCACGTTGGTGATTGTACTGTTCTTCAATGCCACCAGTTAGAGTATGCATCTATTTCCCTCACGTTGGTGATTGTACTGTTCTTCAATGCCACCAGTTAGATTGTGCATCTATTTCCCTCACGTTGGTGATTGACTGTTCTACAATGCCACCAGTTAGATTGTGCATCTATTTCCCTCACGTTGGTGATTGTACTGTTCTACAATGGATCCAGTTAGAGTGTGCATCTATTTCCCTCACGTTGGTGATTGCACTGTTCTTCAATGCCACCAGTTAGATTGTGCATCTATTTCCCTCACGTTGGTGATTGCACTGTTCTACAATGGATCCAGTTAATTGTCATCTATTTCCCTCACGTTGGTGATTGTACTGTTCTTCAATGCCACCAGTTAGATTGTGCATCTATTTCCCTCACGTTGGTGATTGCACTGTTCTTCAATGGATCCAGTTATATTGTGCATCTATTCCCCTCACGTTGGTGATTGCACTGTTCTTCAATGGATCCAGTTAGATTGTGCATCTACTTCCCTCACGTTAGTGATTGTACTGTTCTTCAATGGATCCAGTTATATTGTGCATCTATTTCCCTCACGTTGGTGATTGTACTGTTCTTCAATGGATCCAGTTATATTGTGCATCTATTTCCCTCACGTTGGTGATTGTACTGTTCTTCAATGCCACCAGTTAGATTGTGCATCTATTTCCCTCACGTTGGTGATTGCACTGTTCTACAATGGATCCAGTTAGAGTATGCATCTACTTCCCTCACGTTGGTGATTGTACTGTTCTTCAATGCCACCAGTTAGAGTGTGCATCTATTTCCCTCACGTTGGTGATTGTACTGTTCTTCAATGCCAGTTTGTTCTTCCCTCACGTTGGTGATTGCACTGTTCTTTAATGCCACCAGTTAGATTGTGCATCTATTTCCCTCACGTTGGTGATTGTACTGTTCTTCAATGGATCCAGTTAGATTGTGCATCTACTTCCCTCACGTTGGTGATTGCACTGTTCTTCAATGGATCCAGTTATATTGTGCATCTATTTCCCTCACGTTGGTGATTGTACTGTTCTTCAATGGATCCAGTTAGATTGTGCATCTACTTCCCTCACGTTGGTGATTGTACTGTTCTACAATGCCACCAGTTAGAGTGTGCATCTACTTCCCTCACGTTGGTGATTGCACTGTTCTTTAATGCCACCAGTTAGAGTATGCATCTATTTCCCTTACGTTGGTGATTGTACTGTTCTACAATGCCACCAGTTAGAGTGTGCATCTACTTCCCTCACGTTGGTGATTGTACTGTTCTACAATGCCACCAGTTAGAGTGTGCATCTATTTCCCTCACTTTGGTGATTGCACTGTTCTTCAATGCCACCAGTTAGATTGTGCATCTATTTCCCTCACGTTGGTGATTGCACTGTTCTACAATGGATCCAGTTAGATTGTGCATCTATTTCCCTCACTTTGGTGATTGCACTGTTCTTCAATGCCACCAGTTAGAGTGTGCATCTATTTCCCTCACGTTGGTGATTGCACTGTTCTACAATGGATCCAGTTAGATTGTGCATCTATTTCCCTCACGTTGGTGATTGCACTGTTCTACAATGCCACCAGTTAGATTGTGCATCTATTTCCCTCACGTTGGTGATTGCACTGTTCTACAATGGATCCAGTTATATTGTGCATCTATTTCCCTCACGTTGGTGATTGCACTGTTCTACAATGCCACCAGTTAGATTGTGCATCTATTTCCCTCACGTTGGTGATTGCACTGTTCTACAATGGATCCAGTTAGATTGTGCATCTATTTCCCTCACGTTGGTGATTGCACTGTTCTACAATGCCACCAGTTAGATTGTGCATCTATTTCCCTCACGTTGGTGATTGTACTGTTCTACAATGGATCCAGTTATATTGTGCATCTATTTCCCTCACGTTGGTGATTGCACTGTTCTACAATGGATCCAGTTATATTGTGCATCTATTTCCCTCACGTTGGTGATTGTACTGTTCTTCAATGCCACCAGTTATATTGTGCATCTATTTCCCTCACGTTGGTGATTGCACTGTTCTTCAGTGGATCCAGTTATATTGTGCATCTATTTCCCTCACGTTGGTGATTGCACTGTTCTTCAGTGGATCCAGTTAGATTGTGCATCTATTTCCCTCACGTTGGTGATTGTACTGTTCTTCAATGGATCCAGTTAGATTGTGCATCTATTTCCCTCACGTTGGTGATTGTACTGTTCTACAATGCCACCAGTTAGATTGTGCATCTATTTCCCTCACGTTGGTGATTGCACTGTTCTTAATGCCACCAGTTAGAGTATGCATCTATTTCCCTCACGTTGGTGATTGCACTGTTCTACAATGCCACCAGTTAGAGTGTGCATCTATTCCCTCACGTTGGTGATTGCACTGTTCTACAATGCCACCAGTTAGATTGTGCATCTACATCCCTTACGTTGGTGATTGTACTGTTCTACAATGCCACCAGTTAGAGTGTGCATCTACTTCCCTCACGTTGGTGATTGCACTGTTCTACAATGCCACCAGTTAGATTGTGCATCTACTTCCCTTACGTTGGTGATTGTACTGTTCTACAATGCCACCAGTTAGAGTGTGCATCTATTTCCCTCACGTTGGTGATTGTACTGTTCTACAATGCCACCAGTTAGAGTGTGCATCTATTTCCCTCACTTTGGTGATTGCACTGTTCTTCAATGCCACCAGTTAGATTGTGCATCTATTTCCCTCACGTTGGTGATTGCACTGTTCTACAATGGATCCAGTTAGATTGTGCATCTATTTCCCTCACTTTGGTGATTGCACTGTTCTTCAATGCCACCAGTTAGAGTGTGCATCTATTTCCCTCACGTTGGTGATTGCACTGTTCTACAATGGATCCAGTTAGATTGTGCATCTATTCCCCTCACGTTGGTGATTGTACTGTTCTACAATGGATCCAGTTAGATTGTGCATCTATTTCCCTAACGTTGGTGATTGCACTGTTCTACAATGCCACCAGTTAGATTGTGCATCTATTTCCCTCACGTTGGTGATTGCACTGTTCTACAATGCCACCAGTTAGATTGTGCATCTATTTCCCTCACGTTGGTGATTGTACTGTTCTACAATGGATCCAGTTATATTGTGCATCTATTTCCCTCACGTTGGTGATTGCACTGTTCTACAATGCCACCAGTTAGATTGTGCATCTATTTCCCTCACGTTGGTGATTGCACTGTTCTACAATGGATCCAGTTAGATTGTGCATCTATTTCCCTCACGTTGGTGATTGCACTGTTCTACAATGGATCCAGTTAGATTGTGCATCTATTTCCCTCACGTTGGTGATTGTACTGTTCTACAATGCATCCAGTTAGATTGTGCATCTATTTCCCTCACGTTGGTGATTGCACTGTTCTACAATGCCACCAGTTAGATTGTGCATCTATTTCCCTCACGTTGGTGATTGTACTGTTCTACAATGCCACCAGTTAGATTGTGCATCTATTTCCCTCACGTTGGTGATTGCACTGTTCTACAATGCCACCAGTTAGATTGTGCATCTATTTCCCTCACGTTGGTGATTGCACTGTTCTACAATGGATCCAGTTAGATTGTGCATCTATTTCCCTCACGTTGGTGATTGCACTGTTCTACAAT
>CM026386.1:85905584-85922568 GCA_014843695.1 Archivesica marissinica
ACACTGTATACACCATACTCCACACTGTATACACCATATTCCATACTGTATACACCATATTCCACACTGCATACACCATACTTCCACACTGTATACACGATAATCCTCCATACTGCATACTCCACGCTGCATATATCATACTCCACACTGTATACACTACTCCACTTTGCATACACCATACTCCACACTGCATACACCGTACTCCACACTGTAAATACCATACTCCACACTGATTACACATTACTCCACACTGTATACTTCCACACTGCATACACCATACTTCCACACTGCATACACCATACTTCCACACTGCATACACCATACTTCCACACTGCATACACCATACTTCCACACTATATACACCATACTCCACACTGTATACACCATACTTCCACACTGCATACACCATACTTCCACACTGTATACACGATAATCCACACTGTATACACCATACTCCACACTGTATACACCATATTCCATACTGTATACACCATATTCCACACTGCATATACCATACTCCACACTGTATACACCATACTCAACACTGTATACACCATACTCCACACTGTATACACCATATTCCACACTGTATACTCCACACTACCTCTTGCACACATATTGCATAATCCATATTGCATACACTATACTCCACACTGTCTACTGCACACTCCACATTGCATAATCCACATTGCATACACTATACTCCACACTGCATACTGCACACTCCAAACTGCATACTCCATAATTCACACTGCATACCCCACATTGCATACACCACTCTCCACATTGCATACACTATACTCCACACTACCTACTGCACACTCCATATTGCATATACTATACTCCACACTACCTACTGCACACTCCATATTGCATATCTATACTCCATACCTACTGCACACTCCTATTGCATACACTATACTCCACACTACCTACTGCACTCTCCATATTGCATACACTATACTCCACACTACCTACTGCACACTCCATATTGCATATACTATACTCCACACTACCTACTGCACACTCCATATTACATACACTATACTCCACATTACCTACTGCACACTCCATATTGCATACACTATACTCCACACTACCGACTGCACACTCCATATTGCATACACTATACTCCACACTACCTACTGCACACTCCATATTGCATACACTATACTCCACACTACCTACTGCACACTCCATATTGCATACACTATACTCCACATTGCCTACTGCACACTACATATTGCATACACTATACTCCACACTACCTACTGCACACTTTGTTGTTTTGTTTTTTTGTTTTGTTTTTTGTTGTTTTGTTTTTTTGTTTTGTTTTTTGTTGTTTTGTTTTTTTGTACATATTGCATACACTATACTCCACATTGCCTACTGCACACTACATATTGCATACACTATACTCCACACTACCTACTGCATACTCCATATTGAATACACTATTCTCCACACTACCTACTGCACACTCCACATTGCATACACTATGCTCCACACTACCTACTGCACACTCCATATTGCATACACTATACTCCACACTACCTACTGCACACTCCATATTGCATACACTATACTCCACACTACCTACTGCACACTCCATATTGCATACACTATACTCCACACTACCTACTGCACACTCCATATTGCATACACTATACTCCACACTACCTACAGCATACTCCACACTGCATACACCATACTCAACAATGTATACACCATATTCCACACTGTATACTGCACAGTCCATACTGCATACTCAACACTACATACTGCATACTCAACACTAAATATTCCACACTACATACTCCACACTGCATACACCACACATAATCCAAGCATCATTATATATGAATAGAATATCCCATGCAACATTCTATATGCATAGAATATCCCATGCAACATTCTATATGCATAGAATATCCGATGCAACATTCTATATGCATAGAATATCCGATGCAACATTCTATATGTATAGCATAGTCCATGCAACATTCTATATGCATAGAATATACCATGCAACATTCTATATGCATAGAATATCCCATGCAACATTCTATATGTATAGCATAGTCCATGCAACATTCTATATGTATAACATAGCACATGCAACATGATATATGTATAACATAGTCCATGAAACATTCTATATGTATAACATAGTCCATGCAACATTCTATATGTATAACATAGCACATGCAACATTATATATGTATAACATAGTCCATGCAACATTATATATGTATAACATAGTCCATGCAACATTCTATATGTATAACATAGCACATGCAACATTCTATATGTATAGCATAGCCCATGCAACATTCTATATGTATAACATAGTCCATGCAACATTCTATATGTATAGCATAGTCCATGCAACAATATATATGTATAACATAGTCCATGCAACATTCTATATGTATAGCATAGTCCATGCAACATTCTATATGTATAACATAGTCCATGCAACATTCTATATGTATAACATAGTCCATGCAACATTCTAAATGTATAGCATAGCACATGCAACATTATATATGTATAACATATCCATGCAACATTATATATGTATAACATAGTCCATGCAATATTCTATATGTATAACATAATCCATGCAGCATTATATATGTATAGCATAGTCCATGCAACATTATATATGTATAACATAATCCATGCAACATTCTATATGCATAACATAGTCCATGCAACATTATATATGTATAACATAGTCCATGCAACATTCTATTTGTATAACATAGTCCATGCAACATTCTATATGTATAACATAGTCCATGCAACATTCTATATGTATAACATAGCCCATGCAACATTATATATGTATAACATAGTCCATGCAACATTATATATGTATAACATGTCCATGCAACAATCTGTATGTATAACATAATCCATACAACATTATATATGTATAGCATAGCCCATGAAATATTCTATGTGCATAACATAGTCCATGCAACATTATATATGTATAGCATAGCCCATGAAACATTCTATATGTATAACATAGTCCATACAACATTATATATGTATAACATAGTCCATGAAACATTCTATATGTATAACATAGTCCATGCAACATTCTATATGTATAACATGGTCCATACAACATTATATATGTATAACATAGTCCATACAACATTATATATGAATAGCATAGCCCATGAAACATTCTATATGTATAACATAGTCCATGAAACATTCTATATGTATAACATAATCCATGCAACATTATATATGAATAGCATAGCACATGAAACATTCTATATGTATAACATAGTCCATACAACATTATATATGTATAGCATAGCCCATGAAACATTCTATATGTATAACATAATCCATGCAACATTATATATGAATAGCATAGCACATGAAACATTCTATATGTATAACATAGTCCATACAACATTATATATGTATAGCATAGCCCATGAAACATTCTATATGTATAACATAATCCATGCAACATTATATATGAATAGCATAGCACATGAAACATTCTATATGTATAACATAGTCCATACAACATTATATATGTATAGCATAGCCCATGAAACATTCTATATGTATAACATAATCCATGCAACATTATATATGAATAGCATAGCACATGAAACATTCTATATGTATAACATAGTCCATACAACATTATATATGTATAGCATAGCCCATGAAACATTCTATGTGCATAACATAGTCCATGCAACATTATATATGTATAACATAGTCCATACAACATTATATATGTGTTGTTATATATGTATAGCATAGCCCATGAAACATTCTATATGTATAACATAGTCCATGCAACATTCTATATGTATAGCATAGTCCATGCAACATTATATATGCATAACATAGCCCATGCAACGTTCTATATGTATAACATAGTCCATGCAACATTATATATGTATAGCATAGTCCATGCAACATTCTATATGTATAACATAGTCCATGCAACATTATATATGCATAACCTAGTCCATGCAACATTCTAAATGTATAACATAGTCCACATGCAACATTCGATATGTATAACATAGTCCATACAACATTCTATATGTATAACATAGTCCATGCAACATTCTATATGCATAGCATAGTCCACATGCAACATTCGATATGTATAACATAGTCCATACAACATTCTATATGTATAACATAATCCATGCAACATTATATATGTATAACATAGTCCATGCAACATTCTATATGTATAACATAGTCCATGCAACATTTTTGTTACATAGTCCATGCAACATTTATATGTATAACATAGTCCATGCAACATTCTATATGTATAACATAGTCCATGCAACATTATATATGTATAACATAGTCCATGCAACATTCTATATGTATAACATAGTCCATGCAACATTCTATATGTATAACATAGTCCATGCAACGTTCTATATGTATAACATAGTCCATGCAACATTATATATGTATAACATAGTCCATGCAACGTTCTATATGTATAACATAGTCCATGCAACATTATATATGTATAACATAGTCCATGCAACATTCTATATGTATAACATAGTCCATGCAACGTTCTATATGTATAACATAGTCCGTGCAACATTATATATGTATAACATAGTCCATGCAACGTTCTATATGTATAACATAGTCCGTGCAACATTATTTATGTATAACATAGTCCGTGCAACATTATATATGTATAACATAGTCCATGCAACATTCTTTATGTATAACATAGTCCGTGCAACATTCTTTATGTATAACATAGTCCGTGCAACATTATATATGTATAACATAGTCCGTGCAACATTATATATGTATAGCATAGCCCATGAAACATTCTATATGTATAACATAGTCCATGCAACATTATATATGTATAGCATAGCCCATGAAACATTCTATATGTATAACATAGTCCACATGCAACATTATATATGTATAACATAGTCCACATGCAACATTATATATGTATAACATAGTCCATGAAACATTCTATATGAATAACATAGTCCACATGTAACATTCTATATGAATAACATAGTCCATGCAACATTATATATGTATAACATAGTCCATGCAACATTCTATATGTATAACATAGTCCATACAACATTCTATATGTATAACATAGTCCATACAACATTCTATATGTATAACATAGTCCATACAACATTCTATATGTATAACATAGTCCATACAACATTCTATATGTATAACATAGTCCATACAACATTCTATATGTATAACATAGTCCATACAACATTATATATGTATAACATAGTCCATGAACCATTCTATATGTATAACATAGTCCGTGCAACATTATATATGTATAACATAGCCCATGCAACGTTCTATATGTATAACATAGTCCGTGCAACATTATATATGTATAACATAGTCCATGCAACGTTCTATATGTATAACATAGTCCGTGCAACATTCTTTATGTATAACATAGTCCGTGCAACATTATATATGTATAACATAGTCCATGCAACATTCTTTATGTATAACATAGTCCGTGCAACATTCTTTATGTATAACATAGTCCGTGCAACATTATATATGTATAACATAGTCCGTGCAACATTATATATGTATAGCATAGCCCATGAAACATTCTATATGTATAACATAGTCCATGCAACATTATATATGTATAGCATAGCCCATGAAACATTCTATATGTATAACATAGTCCACATGCAACATTATATATGTATAACATAGTCCACATGCAACATTATATATGTATAACATAGTCCATGAAACATTCTATATGAATAACATAGTCCACATGCAACATACTTCTATACTACATACTTCCATACTACATACTACATACTTCCACACTACATACATACACACTACATACTTCCACACTGTATAATCCCGCACTGCATACTTCCATACAAATTTCCACACTGCATATATCCACACTGCATACTTCCACCTGCTTACTTCCACATACTTCTATACTACATACTTACATACTACATACTACATACTTACACACTACATACTTACACACTACATACTTACACACTACATACTTCCATATTACATACTTCCATACTGCATACTTCCACACTGCATACGTCCATACTGCATACTTCCATACTGTATACCTCCACACTGCATACTTCCACACTGCATGCTTCCATACTACATACTTCCACACTGTATACTTCCATACTTCCACACTGCATACTTCCATACTACATACTTCCATACTGCATACTGCCATATTACATACTTCCATGCAATATTTCCACACTGCATACTTCCATAATACATACTTCCATACTGCATACTGCCATACTACATACTTCCATGCAATATTTCCACACTGCATACTTCCATACTACATACTTCCATACTACATACTTCCATACTGCCATATTACATACTTCCATGCAATATTTCCACACTGCATACTTCCATAATACATACTTCCATACTGCATACTTCTATACTACATACTTCCATACTACATACTACATACTTCCACACTACATACATACACACTACATACTTCCATACTACATACTTCCATATTACATACTTACACACTGCATACTTCCATACAAATTTCCACACTGCATATTTCCACACTGCATACTTCCACCTGCTTACTTCCACATTGCAAACTTCCACACTGCATACTTCCACACTACATACTTCAACACTACATACTTCCATACTACATACTTCCATACTGCCATATTACATACTTCCATGCAATATTTCCACACTGCATACTTCCATAATACATACTTCCATACTGCATACTTCTATACTACATACTTCCATACTACATACTACATACTTCCACACTACATACATACACACTACATACTTCCATACTACATACTTCCATATTACATACTTACACACTGCATACTTCCATACAAATTTCCACACTGCATATTTCCACACTGCATACTTCCACCTGCTTACTTCCACATTGCAAACTTCCACACTGCATACTTCCACACTACATACTTCAACACTGCATACTTCCACACTGCATACTTCCACACTGCATACTTCCGCACTGCATACTTCCACACTGCATACTTCCACACTGCATACTTCCATACTACATACTTCCACACTGCATACTTCCACATTGCACACTTCTATACTGCATACTTCCACATTGAATACTTCCACACTACATACTTCCATACTGTATGCTTCCATACTATATACTTCCACACTGCATACTTCCACACTGCATACTTTCACACTGCATACTTCCACACTGCATACTTCCATACTGCATACTTCCACACTGCATACTTACATACTACATACTTCCATACTACATACATCCACACTTTTTAATCCCGCACTGCATACTTCCATACTGCATACTTCCATACTGTATACTTCCACACTGCATACTTCCATGCTACATACTTTCCACACTGCATACTTCCATTATACATACTTCCATACTACATACTTCCACACTGCATACTTCCATACTACATACTTCCATACTGCATACTTCCATACTACCTACTTCCATGCAATATTTCCACACTGCATACTTCCATACTACATACTTCCATACTACATACTTCCATACTACATACTTCCACACTACATACTTCCATACTAACATACTACATACTTCCACACTACATACTTCCACACTGCATACTTCCATACTACACACTTCAGCACTACATACTTCAATATTACATACTTCCATATTACATACTTCGATACTGCATACTTCCATACTGTATACTTCCACACTGCATACTTCCACACTGCATACGTCCTCACTGCATACCTCCACACTGCATACTTCCACACTGCATACTTCCACACTGCATACTTCCACACTGCATACTTTCAAACTGCATACTTCCACACCGTACGTCCATACTACATACTTCCACACTGCATACTGCCACAGTGCATACTTCCACACTGCATACTTTCAAACTGCATACTTCCACACCGTACGTCCATACTACATATTTCCACACTGCATACTTCCACAGTGCATACTTCCATATTACATACTTCCACACTGCATACTTCCATGCATATTTCCACACTGCATATTTCCACACTGCATATTTCCACACTGCATACTGCCACAGTGCATACTTCCACACTACATACTTCCACACTACATACTTCCACACTGCATATTTCCATGCATATTTACACAACACATACTTCCATGCATACTTTAACATTGCTTACTTCAATGCATACGCCCATACTGCATACTTCCATGCATACTTCCACACTGCATTCTTCCATACTGAATATTTCCACACTGCATACTTCCATGATACATACTTCCACACTTCCATGCATATTTCCACACGGCATACTTCCACACGGCATACTTCCACACTGCATTCTTTCACACTGCATATTTCCACACTGCATACTCCACACTGCATACACCATACACCACACTGTATACCCCACACTACCTACTGCACACTCCATACTGCATACTCCAAAATCCACACGACGTACCCTACACTGCATACACCATACACCACACTGTACACACCATACTCCTCACTGCATAAACCATACTCCACACACCATACTCCATACTGCATACATAATACTCCACACTGTATACGCTGCATACTTCCACACTGCCTACACCATACTCCACACACCATACTCCATACGGCATACACCAAACTCCACACTGTACACACCATACTCCTCACTGCATAAGCCATACTCCACACACCATACTCCACACTGCATACACCATATTCCACACACCATACACCATATTGCATACACGATACTCCACACTGTACACACCATACTCCTCACTGCATAAGCCATACGCCACACACCATACTCCACACTGCATACACCATACTCCACACACCATACTCCATACTGCATACACCATACTCCACACTGTACACACCATACTCCTCACTGCATAAGCCATACTCCACACACCATACTCCACACTGTACACACCATACTCCTTACTGCATAAACCATACTCCACACACCATACTCCACACTGCATACACCATACTGCATACACCACACTGCATACACCACACTCCACACTGTATGTACCATACTCAACACTTCATACATCATACTCCACACTACATACTCCACACTGCATACACCATACACCACTCTGTATACTCCACACTCACTCCATACTGCATACTCCACGCTGCATATATCATACTCCACACTGTATACACTACTCCACTTTGCATACACCATACTCCACACTGCATACACCGTACTCCACACTGTAAATACCATACTCCACACTGATTACACATTACTCCACACTGTATACTTCCACACTGCATACACCATACTTCCACACTGCATACACCATACTTCCACACTGCATACACCATACTTCCACACTGCATACACCATACTTCCACACTATATACACCATACTCCACACTGTATACACCATACTTCCACACTGCATACACCATACTTCCACACTGTATACACGATAATCCACACTGTATACACCATACTCCACACTGTATACACCATATTCCATACTGTATACACCATATTCCACACTGCATATACCATACTCCACACTGTATACACCATACTCAACACTGTATACACCATACTCCACACTGTATACACCATATTCCACACTGTATACTCCACACTACCTCTTGCACACATATTGCATAATCCATATTGCATACACTATACTCCACACTGTCTACTGCACACTCCACATTGCATAATCCACATTGCATACACTATACTCCACACTGCATACTGCACACTCCAAACTGCATACTCCATAATTCACACTGCATACCCCACATTGCATACACCACTCTCCACATTGCATACACTATACTCCACACTACCTACTGCACACTCCATATTGCATATACTATACTCCACACTACCTACTGCACACTCCATATTGCATATACTATACTCCACACTACCTACTGCACACTCCATATTGCATACACTATACTCCACACTACCTACTGCACTCTCCATATTGCATACACTATACTCCACACTACCTACTGCACACTCCATATTGCATATACTATACTCCACACTACCTACTGCACACTCCATATTACATACACTATACTCCACATTACCTACTGCACACTCCATATTGCATACACTATACTCCACACTACCGACTGCACACTCCATATTGCATACACTATACTCCACACTACCTACTGCACACTCCATATTGCATACACTATACTCCACACTACCTACTGCACACTCCATATTGCATACACTATACTCCACATTGCCTACTGCACACTACATATTGCATACACTATACTCCACACTACCTACTGCACACTCCATATTGCATACACTATACTCCACATTGCCTACTGCACACTACATATTGCATACACTATACTCCACACTACCTACTGCACACTACATATTGCATACACTATACTCCACATTGCCTACTGCACACTACATATTGCATACACTATACTCCACACTACCTACTGCACACTCCATATTGCATACACTATACTCCACATTGCCTACTGCACACTACATATTGCATACACTATACTCCACACTACCTACTGCACACTACATATTGCATACACTATACTCCACATTGCCTACTGCACACTACATATTGCATACACTATACTCCACACTACCTACTGCACACTACATATTGCATACACTATACTCCACATTGCCTACTGCACACTACATATTGCATACACTATACTCCACACTACCTACTGCATACTCCATATTGAATACACTATTCTCCACACTACCTACTGCACACTCCACATTGCATACACTATGCTCCACACTACCTACTGCACACTCCATATTGCATACACTATACTCCACACTACCTACTGCACACTCCATATTGCATACACTATACTCCACACTACCTACTGCACACTCCATATTGCATACACTATACTCCACACTACCTACTGCACACTCCATATTGCATACACTATACTCCACACTACCTACAGCATACTCCACACTGCATACACCATACTCAACAATGTATACACCATATTCCACACTGTATACTGCACAGTCCATACTGCATACTCAACACTACATACTGCATACTCAACACTAAATATTCCACACTACATACTCCACACTGCATACACCACACATAATCCAAGCATCATTATATATGAATAGAATATCCCATGCAACATTCTATATGCATAGAATATCCCATGCAACATTCTATATGCATAGAATATCCGATGCAACATTCTATATGCATAGAATATCCGATGCAACATTCTATATGTATAGCATAGTCCATGCAACATTCTATATGCATAGAATATACCATGCAACATTCTATATGCATAGAATATCCCATGCAACATTCTATATGTATAGCATAGTCCATGCAACATTCTATATGTATAACATAGCACATGCAACATGATATATGTATAACATAGTCCATGAAACATTCTATATGTATAACATAGTCCATGCAACATTCTATATGTATAACATAGCACATGCAACATTATATATGTATAACATAGTCCATGCAACATTCTATATGTATAACATAGTCCATGCAACATTCTATATGTATAACATAGCACATGCAACATTCTATATGTATAGCATAGCCCATGCAACATTCTATATGTATAACATAGTCCATGCAACATTCTATATGTATAGCATAGTCCATGCAACAATATATATGCATAACATAGTCCATGCAACATTCTATATGTATAGCATAGTCCATGCAACATTCTATATGTATAACATAGTCCATGCAACATTCTATATGTATAACATAGTCCATGCAACATTCTAAATGTATAGCATAGCACATGCAACATTATATATGTATAACATATCCATGCAACATTATATATGTATAACATAGTCCATGCAATATTCTATATGTATAACATAATCCATGCAGCATTATATATGTATAGCATAGTCCATGCAACATTATATATGTATAACATAATCCATGCAACATTCTATATGCATAACATAGTCCATGCAACATTATATATGTATAACATAGTCCATGCAACATTCTATTTGTATAACATAGTCCATGCAACATTCTATATGTATAACATAGTCCATGCAACATTCTATATGTATAACATAGCCCATGCAACATTATATATGTATAACATAGTCCATGCAACATTATATATGTATAACATGTCCATGCAACAATCTGTATGTATAACATAATCCATACAACATTATATATGTATAGCATAGCCCATGAAATATTCTATGTGCATAACATAGTCCATGCAACATTATATATGTATAGCATAGCCCATGAAACATTCTATATGTATAACATAGTCCATACAACATTATATATGTATAACATAGTCCATGAAACATTCTATATGTATAACATAGTCCATGCAACATTCTATATGTATAACATGGTCCATACAACATTATATATGTATAACATAGTCCATACAACATTATATATGAATAGCATAGCCCATGAAACATTCTATATGTATAACATAGTCCATGAAACATTCTATATGTATAACATAATCCATGCAACATTATATATGAATAGCATAGCACATGAAACATTCTATATGTATAACATAGTCCATACAACATTATATATGTATAGCATAGCCCATGAAACATTCTATATGTATAACATAATCCATGCAACATTATATATGAATAGCATAGCACATGAAACATTCTATATGTATAACATAGTCCATACAACATTATATATGTATAGCATAGCCCATGAAACATTCTATATGTATAACATAATCCATGCAACATTATATATGAATAGCATAGCACATGAAACATTCTATATGTATAACATAGTCCATGCAACATTATATATGTATAGCATAGCCCATGAAACATTCTATATGTATAACATAGTCCATGAAACATTCTATATGTATAACATAGTCCATACAACATTATATATGTATAGCATAGCCCATGAAACATTCTATGTGCATAACATAGTCCATGCAACATTATATATGTATAACATAGTCCATACAACATTATATATGCACAACATAGTCCATGCAACATTATATATGTATAGCATAGCCCATGAAACATTCTATATGTATAACATAGTCCATGCAACATTCTATATGCATAGCATAGTCCATGCAACATTATATATGCATAACATAGCCCATGCAACGTTCTATATGTATAACATAGTCCATGCAACATTATATATGTATAGCATAGTCCATGCAACATTCTATATGTATAACATAGTCCATGCAACATTATATATGCATAACCTAGTCCATGCAACATTCTAAATGTATAACATAGTCCACATGCAACATTCGATATGTATAACATAGTCCATACAACATTCTATATGTATAACATAGTCCATGCAACATTCTATATGCATAGCATAGTCCACATGCAACATTCGATATGTATAACATAGTCCATACAACATTCTATATGTATAACATAATCCATGCAACATTATATATGTATAACATAGTCCATGCAACATTCTATATGTATAACATAGTCCATGCAACATTATATATGTATAGCATAGCCCATGAAACATTCTATATGAATAGCATAGTCCACATGCAACATTCTATATGAATAACATAGTCCATGCAACATTATATATGTATAACATAGTCCATGCAACATTCTATATGTATAACATAGTCCATACAACATTCTATATGTATAACATAGTCCATACAACATTCTATATGTATAACATAGTCCATACAACATTCTATATGTATAACATAGTCCATACAACATTTTATATGTATAACATAGTCCATACAACATTCTATATGTATAACATAGTCCATACAACATTATATATGTATAACATAGTCCATGAACCATTCTATATGTATAACATAGTCCGTGCAACATTATATATGTATAACATAGCCCATGAAACATTCTATATGTATAACATAGTCCATACAACATTATATATGTATAACATAGTCCATGCAACGTTCTATATGTATAACATAGTCCGTGCAACATTATATATGTATAACATAGTCCATGCAACGTTCTATATGTATAACATAGTCCGTGCAACATTCTTTATGTATAACATAGTCCGTGCAACATTATATATGTATAACATAGTCCATGCAACATTCTTTATGTATAACATAGTCCGTGCAACATTCTTTATGTATAACATAGTCCGTGCAACATTATATATGTATAACATAGTCCGTGCAACATTATATATGCATAGCATAGCCCATGAAACATTCTATATGTATAACATAGTCCATGCAACATTATATATGCATAGCATAGCCCATGAAACATTCTATATGTATAACATAGTCCACATGCAACATTATATATGTATAACATAGTCCACATGCAACATTATATATGTATAACATAGTCCATGAAACATTCTATATGAATAACATAGTCCACATGCAACATTCTATATGAATAACATAGTCCATGCAACATTATATATGTATAACATAGTCCATGCAACATTATATATGTATAACATAGTCCATACAACATTCTATATGTATAACATAGTCCATACAACATTCTATATGTATAACATAGTCCATACAACATTCTATATGTATAACATAGTCCATACAACATTCTATATGTATAACATAGTCCATACAACAGTCTATATGTATAACATAGTCCATACAACATTATATATGTATAACATAGTCCATGAACCATTCTATATGTATAACATAGTCCGTGCAACATTATATATGTATAACATAGCCCATGAAACATTATATATGTATAACATAGTCCATACAACATTATATATGTATAACATAGTCCATGAAACATTCTATATGTATAACATAGTCCATACAACATTATTTATGAATAGCATAGCCCATGAAACATTCTATATGTATAACATAGTCCATACAACATTATATATGTATAACATAGTCCATGAACCATTCTATATGTATAACATAGTCCATACAACATTATATATGAATAGCATAGCCCATGAAACATTCTATATGTATAACATAGTCCATACAACATTATATATGTATAGCATAGCCCATGAAACATTCTATATGTATAACATAGTCCATGCAACATTATATATGTATAACATGGTCCATGCAACATTATATATGTATAACATAGTCCATGAAACATTGTATATGTATAACATAGTCCATGCAACATTCTATATGTATAACATAGTCCATACAACATTATATATGTATAGCATAGCCCATGAAACATTCTATATGTATAACATAGTCCATGCAACATTATATATGTATAACATGGTCCATGCAACATTATATATGTATAACATAGTCCATGAAACATTGTATATGTATAACATAGTCCATGCAACATTCTATATTGTTTAACATAGTCCATGCAACATTCTATATGTATAACATAGCCTTTTTCAGTTGGCTATGTTATATACACGATATGTTATATATGTGTATTATACAGTTAGCTATATACACGATATGTTATATACACGATATGTTATATACACGATATGTTATATACACGATATGTTATATACACGATATGTTATATACACGATATGTTATATATTTGTATCATACAGTTAGCTATATACATGATATGTTATATACACGATATGTTATATATGTGTATTATACAGTTAGCTATATACACGATATGTTATATACACGATATGTTATATACACGATATGTTATATACACGATATGTTATATATGTGTATCATACAGTCAGCTATATACACGATATGTTATATACACGATATGTTATATACACGATATGTTATATACACGATATGTTATATACACGATATGTTATATACATGATATGTTATATATGTGTATCATACAGTTAGCTATATGCACGATATGTTATATACACGATATGTTATATACACGATATGTTATATACACGATATGTTATATACATGATATGTTATATATGTGTATCATACAGTCAGCTATATACACGATATATTATATACACGATATGTTATATACACGATATGTTATATACACGATATGTTATATATGTGTATCATACAGTCAGCTATATGCACGATATGTGATATATGTGTATCATACAGTCAGCTATATACACGATATGTTATATACACGATATGTTATATACACGATATGTTATATATGTGTATCATACAGTCAGCTATATACACGATATGTTATATACACGATATGTTATATACACGATATGTTATATACACGATATGTTATATATGTGTATCATACAGTCAGCTATATGCACGATATGTTATATACACGATATGTTATATATGTGTATCATACAGTCAGCTATATGCACGATATGTTATATATGTGTATCATACAGTCAGCTATATGCACAATATGTTATATATGTGTATCATACAGTCAGCTATATGCACGATATGTTATATATGTGTATCATACAGTCAGCTATATACACGATATGTTATATACACGATATGTTATATACATGATATGTTATATATGTGTATCATACAGTCAGCTATATACACGATATGTTATATATGTGTATCATACAGTCAGCTATATGCACGATATGTTATATATGTGTATCATACAGTCAGCTATATGCACGATATGTTATATATGTGTATCATACAGTCAGCTATATACACGATATGTTATATATGTGTATCATACAGTTAGCTATATGCACGATATGTTATATACACAATATGTTATATATGTGTATCATACAGTTAGCTATATGCACGATATGTTATATATGTGTATCATACAGTCAGCTATATACACGATATGTTATATATGTGTATCATACAGTTAGCTATATGCACGATATGTTATATACACGATATGTTATATGCACGATATGTTATATATGTGTATCATACAGTCA
>CM026386.1:85923568-85995325 GCA_014843695.1 Archivesica marissinica
CCATATCTGTGATATGTCATATGTTCAACTGTAAAGCGCCTTTGAGCGCATACCCTATTATGAAAAGGGCGCTATATAAATGTGGTATATTATTATTATTATAGTCGCAATACGTGAGACATCGGTTCATAGTCCCGATACGTGAGATATCGGTTCATAGTCCCGATACATGAGACATCGGTTTATAGTCAGGATACGTGAGACATCGGTTTATAGTCAGGATACGTGAGATATCGGTTCATAGTCTCGATACGTGAGCTATCGGTTCATAGTTCCGATACGTGAGATATCGGTTCGTAGTCCCGATACGTGAGATATCGGTTCATTGTTCCGATACGTGAGACATCGTTTCATAGTCCCGATACGTGAGATATCGGTTTATAGTCAGGATACGTGAGATATCGGTTCATAGTCCCGATACATGAGACATCGGTTTATAGTCAGGATACGTGAGACATCGGTTTATAGTCAGGATACGTGAGACATCGGTTTATAGTCAGGATACGTGAGATATCGGTTCATAGTCCCGATACATGAGACATGGTTTATAGTCAGGATACGTGAGACATCGGTTTATAGTCAGGATACGTGAGATATCGGTTCATAGTCCAATACGTGAGATATCGGTTCATAGTTCCGATACGTGAGATATCGGTTCGTAGTCCCGATACGTGAGATATCGGTTCATTGTTCCGATACGTGAGACATCGGTTCATAGTCCCGATACGTGAGACATCGGTTTATAGTCGCAATGCGTGAGACATCAGTTAATAGTCCCGATACGTGAGATATCGGTTTATAGTCCCTTACGTAATACATCGGTTTATAGTCCCGATACGTGAGATATCGGTTTATAGTCCCTCACGTGATACATCGGTTTATAGTCCCGATACGTGAGGCCCCAGTTTATAGTCCCGATACGTGAGACATCGGTTTATAGTCCCGATACGTGAGATATCGGTTTATTGTCCATAAACGTGATATATCGGTCTATAGTCCCGATACGTGAGATGTCGGTTTATAGTCCCGATACGTGATATATCGTTTTATAGTCCCGATACGTGAGACATCGGTTTATAGTCCCAATACGTGAGACATCGGTTTATAGTCCCGATACGTGAGGCCTCAGTTTATAGTCTCGATACATGAGACCTCGGTTTATAGTCTCGATACAATAGTCTCGATACATGCGACCTCGGTTTATAGTATTGATTCATGATACCTCGGTTTATAGTCCCATCTGAAAGACTGTTAATATTATAAGGGTAATATGTGGGATATATAATGCGATCCTTGGAATCACATGAACATATGAAATTATTCATAATAAACGCCATAAAGAAAATATAAATATTATTATTTACAGAGATGAATGTGACTACGGAGGTTGATCTGAGCATATTCTTTAACCGTGACTGCGAGTTCTATACCTACCAAGGAAGTACAACAACTCCCACATGCCATGAATCCGTGCGCTGGATTATTCTGAAAGATCCCATCATGGTCACAGAACGGGCGGTAAGCTGGTCTTTGACTCTGGGCTTGTCAGTGGTTTACTCTAACAACTTATATGTGCCAGTGGTTTACTCTAACAACTTATCTGTGTCAGTGGTTTAGTCTAACAACTTATCTGTTTCAGTGGTTTAGTCTAACAACTTATCTGTGTCAGTGGTTTAGTCTAACAACTTATCTGTGCCAGTGGTTTACTCTAACAACTTATCTGTGTCAGTGATTTAGTCTAACAACTTATCTATGCCAGTGGTTTACTCTAACAACTTATCTGTGTCAGTGGTTTAGTCTAACAACTTATCTGTGCCAGTGGTTTACTCTAACAACTTATCTGTGTCAGTGGTTTAGTCTAACAACTTATCTGTGTAAGTGGTTTAGTCTAACAACTTATCTGTGCCAGTGGTTTACTCTAACAACTTATCTGTGTCAGTGATTTAGTCTAACAACTTATCTGTGTCAGTGATTTAGTCTAACAACTTATCTGTGCCAGTGGTTTACTCTAACAACTTATCTGTGTCAGTGGTTTAGTCTAACAACTTATCTGTGCCAGTGATTTAGTCTAACAACTTATCTGTGTCAGTGGTTTAGTCTAACAACTTATCTGTGCCAGTGGTTTAGTCTAACAACTTATCTGTGTCAGTGATTTAGTCTAACAACTTATCTGTGTCAGTGATTTAGTCTAACAACGTATCTGTGCCAGTGGTTTAGTCTAACAACTTAACAACTTATCTGTTTCAGTGGTTTACTCTAACAGGTCTACAATCACGTGGTGATTTTAACTCTCGATTCGGAAACTACCGAACAACCCAGCCATTAAATGACAGAGTCATTGAAGCAAACTTCGAACGACCAATCCGCCCAGTACTTCCCTCACCAAACGGTGATGCCGTCATGATGATGATGATGGATATGATGAATATGACAATGGATATGATGAATCAAGGTTCAGATATACCAAATATACCGACGATGTTAATGGAAAGATATGCGTTAGCACCACATGGAAATGTTCGAGATATGCCATTAATGATGATGTCGATCTTGAAAAACGGAAATGTACCAAACTTGAACGGAAACGTCCGAAATAGACCAATAAGGATGATGCCAATACAAAGCAATGTACCGAATCTAAACGGAAACGTCCGAAATAGGCCAATAAGGATGATGCCAATACAAAGCAATGTACCGAATCTAAACGGAAACACCCGAAATAGGCCAATAAGGATGATGCCAATACAAAGCAATGTACCGAATCTAAGCGGAAACACCCGAAATAGGCCAATAAGGATGATGCCAATACAAAGCAATGTACCGAATCTAAGCGGAAACACCCGAAATAGGCCAATAAGGATGATGCCAATACAAAGCAATGTACCGAATCTAAACGGAAACACCCGAAATAGGCCAATAAGGATGATGCCAATACAAAGCAATGTACCGAATCTAAACGGAAACACCCGAAATAGGCCAATAAGGATGATGCCAATACAAAGCAATGTACCGAATCTAAGCGGAAACACCCGAAATAGGCCAATAAGGATGATGCCAATACAAAGCAATGTACCGAATCTAAGCGGAAACACCCGAGATATGGCAATGATGATGCGAACAAGGTTGAATGATCCAATCATACCAAATGTTATTGACAATGTCGGAGATACGCCGATGGGGAATGTGCAAATACAAAAAGATACAAACGTGCCCAATCTGAGAGGAAGCGATATGCCTATGGTGATGCCGACAATGATGCGAACAAGAATTAATGATATTGATATGCCTGTTATTGGAAATGTCCAAGATATACGTATGATGATGCCAATGCAAATATACCCAAAGAGAAACGTTAAAGAGTCTCTTGCTAGTATAACACCAAGTATACAGAGTAACATTCAAGATATCCCTGCTATGACGGCGAGGCATGTAAACATTCCAAATCTAAACGGCAATGTGAGAACTATGTCTGACATGATCATGACGGCGGCCATGAACAGAAACAGAAATCTTCCAAACCTGAACAGAAATGTGCGTGGAAGATCGATGGTGCGAATGTCTCATGTTCCTATATTTGACCGAAATATTCATAGAATGACATCATTAGCGACAGGACGAAGGCGAAATATATCAAATATATA
Organism: Archivesica marissinica; assembly: GCA_014843695.1. Classification (NCBI taxonomy): domain Eukaryota; kingdom Metazoa; phylum Mollusca; class Bivalvia; order Venerida; family Vesicomyidae; genus Archivesica; species Archivesica marissinica. The sequence goes on from CM026386.1 coordinate 85,927,210, forward strand.
TCCAAATGTCCTTGGAGTACAAATATCAGAGGGTGTCTTGTCAAGTTTTTTTGGTGGTCAACCATCAATGAACAGAAACAACGGCAACAATAATAACGACAACAATAAAAGGAACAACAATATAAGCAACAATCGAAATCAGAATAAGAACATGAATGGACTGGCTATGGGAATGATGCAACATATGCAGAACCCAAAGTATATGGGCTAAAACGATTGGAAATGAAAATACTAGTAATATAGTATGTAACATGATAGTTTTGAAAAATCGTAAGCTCTGGTCCATCAGTGATAAATGTTGATAAATATGGCTTTTGTATTAAATGTTTCCGTTTGAGCCACATACATGAGCCACATTCATCCCTTCTCGTATTATTTAAGCTACGGAAATACCACTAGACCACTACTTTTCATGTTGGTGATTGCAGTTATTGGGATATCCTCGGCGGAATAGATGTGCATGTTAAACCTGATTACGCTATATTCACTCAATTAATCATGATTATCCAGGTTACTCAGATGCTCGTGCGTTAATTTCATGTTGCATTTTTCTATTTCACTAACATTTGTTTGTAAGATTGACGATAAGTTATTTATTATTATAACACGACCCAGCTAATAACATACATACTTGTAGAGTAAAATCTAAGTCGGGTTATTCTGCGATATACCTACCTTGAACTATGCTGCACGCGTACCGTGTTTTGGCTATTCCATTTATACAATGCGTGTAAAGTTTTATGAATGAGAGCCACGTGATGTTTGTAAACAATACCGTGGGAATTCACGGAATTGAGCTATTTTTAGAATCAGATAATCTCTTGTCCGTCTTGTTTTTCTGTTAATTAACGTTTCAGTTACTATTCTGTACAGTTTCATTTGACAAAATAAATATAATTATTGATCAGTTACAACTTTTGTTCATTTATGCACTAGATTGATATTTTCCATACAAAAATTATCACCCCTTACGCGGGAGGAAATTTCGAAAGCCAAATGCAGCGGCGTTTGAGAAAATACTCCTTTAACATTATTAGAAGTAAGTCGTGTTAGAATCGAAATAATAACTATGTATTTAAGAAATAATAATTATCAACCGTGGTATATCGCAGAATAACCCTCGTTTGTCGTTCTTATGCGTAGAAATATATCCCTCAGGCATTCGAACTTCGTGATATATTTCTACGCATGCGAACTTCACACTCGGGTTATTCTGCGATATACCACGGTTGATACTTATTATTTCTTAAATACATAGTGTGTTGCGTTTCTATTCTTGGATTATTGCATAACACATCTATTTATTTCATTTATTAATACATTGTGTGTTGCGTTTCTATTCTTGGATTATTGCATAACACATCTATTTATTTCATTTATTAATACATTGTGTGTTGCGTTTCTATTCTTGGATTATTGCATAACACATCTATTTATTTCATTTATTAATACATTGTGTGTTGCGTTTCTATTCTTGGATTATTGCATAACACATCTATTTATTTCATTTATTAATACATTGTGTGTTGCGTTTCTATTCTTGGATTATTGCATAACACATCTATTTATTTCATTTATTAATACATTGTGTGTTGCGTTTCTATTCTTGGATTATTGCATAACACATCTATTTATTTCATTTATTAATACATTGTGTGTTGCGTTTCTATTCTTGGATTATTACATAACACATACATTTATTTCATTTATTAATACATTGTGTGTTGCGTTTCTATTCTTGGATTATTGCATAACACATCTATTTATTAATACATTGTGTGTTGCGTTTCTATTCTTGGATTATTACATAACACATATATTTATTTCATTTATTAATACAATGATGTCACTGAGAACAAGTACAAGTACAGTAATATGATCCAAGTACATTAATACACGTACAGTAATACACGTACAAGTACAGTAATACAAGTACAGTAATACAAGTACAATAATACACGTACAGTAATACACGTACAGTAATACACGTACAGTAATACAAGTACAGTAATACACGTACAGTAATACACGTACAGTAATACAAGTACAGTAATACAAGTACAATAATACACGTACAGTAATACACGTACAGTAATACATGTACAGTAATACAAGTACAGTAATACACGTACAGTAATACATGTACAGTAATACACGTACAGTAATACAAGTACAGTAATACAAGTACAGTAATACAAGTACAGTAATACACGTACAGTAATACACGTACAGTAATACAAGTACAGTAATACAAGTACAGTAATACATGTACAGTAATACATGTACAGTAATACATGTACAGTAATACATGTACAGTAATACACGTACAGTAATACACGTACAGTAATACACGTACAGTAATACAAGTACAGTAATACATGTACAGTAATACAAGTACAGTAATACAAGTACAGTAATATGATACAAGGACAGTAATACAAGTACAGTAATACAAGTACAGTAAGAATATCCAAGATGGCATGACTACCGTCTTAAAAACATGTTTGCAGAAAGACCAGTCACATTTTTGTAGAAGTGCCAGTCAGGGTTTATATAAATCATGATTTTTTTTTAAAAATCAAAAAAATCGGATTTTTTTTATTTAAATCGGATTTTTTTAATTTAAATCGATTTTTTGGATTTTAATTGATTTTTTAAATTTTAATAGTAGTTATTTTAAAATATATAGTGTTACTAAAATAAAACACAAAGGTAATTTCAATGCATTTATGATATAAATATATAAATTATATATCCATGAACAGTAAACTTGTCAAAATACAACCATACACAATCTTTTTTTCTACCAGACATTGTGAAGATTGATGTGCAACTTCCCTGTATTATAATACTGATCAACAAAGTTGCTTCTTATTAACTGAAGTTTTTGAACATATCAATATTAGGTCAAATTTGAAATAGATACATCTACAGTGTATATATATAGTCTATTAGCCATTTTAAATAATTATAGATAAATAGATCTATTTTAGGCCAATGGTCATTACTGAAATGAGTCATGGGAACTAATTGAATAGTTTTGAATAGCTTCAAAGCATAAATGACTCTGTACTACTTACTTTCTTTAATACAATCATTACAATGCAAATAATTACCTTCAAAGCATGCCCTAATTACCAAAACCAAAGACATGTGTGGACACTTACCTCTATACTAACTGTGACCGGCTTATAATTATCTAATCAGTGATAAAAAATTTAATCCATTGTTTTTAACACCAAACTTTATTTCAGCAAAACTGTGTGTGCAAGAATGATCATTGTTTTATCGGCAGGATGTAGCAAAACTCCCCTCTGATTGATAGAGAGATTTAGTGTAGAGATATTTTTGTGAGATAATGTCTATCAACTTAATGAGGTTATGTGATTGTACTGTTCTACAATGCCACCAGTTAGATTGTGCATCTATTTCCCTCACGTTGGTGATTGCACTGTTCTACAATGCCACCAGTTAGATTGTGCATCTATTTCCCTCACGTTGGTGATTGCACTGTTCTACAATGCCACCAGTTAGATTGTGCATCTATTTCCCTCACGTTGGTGATTGTACTGTTCTTCAATGCCACCAGTTAGATTGTGCATCTATTCCCCTCACGTTGGTGATTGCACTGTTCTTCAATGCCACCAGTTAGATTGTGCATCTATTTCCCTCACTTTGGTGATTGTACTGTTCTTCAATGCCACCAGTTAGATTGTGCATCTATTCCCCTCACGTTGGTGATTGCACTGTTCTTCAATGCCACCAGTTAGATTGTGCATCTATTCCCCTCACGTTGGTGATTGCACTGTTCTACAATGCCACCAGTTAGATTGTGCATCTATTTCCCTCACGTTGGTGATTGCACTGTTCTACAATGCCACCAGTTAGATTGTGCATCTATTTCCCTCACGTTGGTGATTGCACTGTTCTACAATGCCACCAGTTAGATTGTGCATCTATTTCCCTCACGTTGGTGATTGCACTGTTCTACAATGCCACCAGTTAGATTGTGCATCTATTTCCCTCACGTTGGTGATTGCACTGTTCTACAATGCCACCAGTTAGATTGTGCATCTATTTCCCTCACGTTGGTGATTGCACTGTTCTACAATGCCACCAGTTAGATTGTGCATCTATTTCCCTCACGTTGGTGATTGCACTGTTCTACAATGCCACCAGTTAGATTGTGCATCTATTTCCCTCACGTTGGTGATTGCACTGTTCTACAATGCCACCAGTTAGATTGTGCATCTATTTCCCTCACGTTGGTGATTGCACTGTTCTACAATGCCACCAGTTAGATTGTGCATCTATTTCCCTCACGTTGGTGATTGCACTGTTCTACAATGGATCCAGTTAGATTGTGCATCTATTTCCCTCACGTTGGTGATTGTACTGTTCTACAATGCCACCAGTTAGATTGTGCATCTATTTCCCTCACGTTGGTGATTGCACTGTTCTACAATGCCACCAGTTAGATTGTGCATCTATTTCCCTCACGTTGGTGATTGCACTGTTCTACAATGGATCCAGTTAGATTGTGCATCTATTTCCCTCACGTTGGTGATTGCACTGTTCTACAATGCCACCAGTTAGATTGTGCATCTATTTCCCTCACGTTGGTGATTGCACTGTTCTACAATGGATCCAGTTAGATTGTGCATCTATTTCCCTCACGTTGGTGATTGCACTGTTCTACAATGCCACCAGTTAGATTGTGCATCTATTTCCCTCACGTTGGTGATTGTACTGTTCTACAATGGATCCAGTTATATTGTGCATCTATTTCACTCACGTTGGTGATTGCACTGTTCTACAATGCCACCAGTTAGATTGTGCATCTATTTCCCCCACGTTGGTGATTGCACTGTTCTACAATGGATCCAGTTATATTGTCCATCTATTTCCATCACGTTGGTGATTGTACTGTTCTTCAATGCCACCAGTTATATTGTGCATCTATTCCCCTCACGTTGGTGATTGCACTGTTCTTCAGTGGATCCAGTTATATTGTGAATCTATTCCCCTCACGTTGGTGATTGCACTGTTCTTCAGTGGATCCAGTTAGATTGTGCATCTACTTCCCTCACGATAGTGATTGTATTGTTCTTCAATGGATCCAGTTATATTGTGCATCTATTTCCCTCACGTTGGTGATTGTACTGTTCTTCAATGGATCCAGTTATATTGTGCATCTATTTCCCTCACGTTGGTGATTGTACTGTTCTTCAATGCCACCAGTTAGATTGTGCATCTATTTCCCTCACGTTGGTGATTGCACTGTTCTACAATGGATCCAGTTAGAGTATGCATCTACTTCCCTCACGTTGGTGATTGTACTGTTCTTCAATGCCACCAGTTAGAGTGTGCATCTATTTCCCTCACGTTGGTGATTGTACTGTTCTTCAATGCCACCAGTTAGAGTATGCATCTACTTCCCTCACGTTGGTGATTGTACTGTTCTTCAATTCCACCAGTTAGAGTATGCATCTATTTCCCTCACGTTGGTGATTGTACTGTTCTTCAATGCCACCAGTTAGATTGTGCATTTATTTCCCTCACGTTGGTGATTGTACTGTTCTTCAATGGATCCAGTTAGATTGTGCATCTACTTCCCTCACGTTGGTGATTGTACTGTTCTTCAATGGATCCAGTTATATTGTGCATCTATTTCCCTCACGTTGGTGATTGTACTGTTCTTCAATGGATCCAGTTAGATTGTGCATCTACTTCCCTCACGTTGGTGATTGTACTGTTCTACAATGCCACCAGTTAGAGTGTGCATCTACTTCCCTCACGTTGGTGATTGCACTGTTCTTTAATGCCACCAGTTAGAGTATGCATCTATTTCCCTTACGTTGGTGATTGTACTGTTCTACAATGCCACCAGTTAGAGTGTGCATCTACTTCCCTCACGTTGGTGATTGTACTGTTCTACAATGCCACCAGTTAGAGTGTGCATCTATTTCCCTCACTTTGGTGATTGCACTGTTCTTCAATGCCACCAGTTAGATTTTGCATCTATTTCCCTCACGTTGGTGATTGCACTGTTCTACAATGGATCCAGTTAGATTGTGCATCTATTTCCCTCACTTTGGTGATTGCACTGTTCTTCAATGCCACCAGATAGAGTGTGCATCTATTTCCCTCACGTTGGTGATTGCACTGTTCTACAATGGATCCAGTTAGATTGTGCATCTATTCCCCTCACGTTGGTGATTGTACTGTTCTACAATGGATCAGGTTAGATTGTGCATCTATTTCCCTAACGTTGGTGATTGCACTGTTCTACAATGCCACCAGTTAGATTGTGCATCTATTTCCCTCACGTTGGTGATTGCACTGTTCTACAATGGATCCAGTTATATTGTGCATCTATTTTACCTCACGTTGGTGATTGCAATGTTCTACAATGCCACCAGTTAGATTGTGCATCTATTTCCCTCACGTTGGTGATTGCACTGTTCTACAATGGATCCAGTTAGATTGTGCATCTATTTCCCTCACGTTGGTGATTGCACTGTTCTACAATGGATCCAGTTAGATTGTGCATCTATTTCCCTCACGTTGGTGATTGTACTGTTCTACAATGGATCCAGTTATATTGTGCATCTATTTCCCTCACGTTGGTGATTGCACTGTTCTACAATGGATCCAGTTAGATTGTGCATCTATTTCCCTCACGTTGGTGATTGCACTGTTCTTCAATGCCACCAGTTAGATTGTGCATCTATTTCCCTCACGTTGGTGATTGTACTGTTCTTCAATGCCACCAGTTAGATTGTGCATCTATTTCCCTCACGTTGGTGATTGCACTGTTCTTCAATGCCACCAGTTAGATTGTGCATCTATTTCCCTCACGTTGGTGATTGTACTGTTCTACAATGGATCCAGTTAGATTGTGCATCTATTTCCCTCACGTTGGTGATTGCACTGTTCTACAATGCCACCAGTTAGATTGTGCATCTATTTCCCTCACGTTGGTGATTGCACTGTTCTACAATGCCACCAGTTAGATTGTGCATCTATTTCCCTCACGTTGGTGATTGCACTGTTCTACAATGCCACCAGTTAGATTGTGCATCTATTTCCCTCACGTTGGTGATTGCACTGTTCTACAATGCCACCAGTTAGATTGTGCATCTATTTCCCTCACGTTGGTGATTGCACTGTTCTACAATGCCACCAGTTAGATTGTGCATCTATTTCCCTCACGTTGGTGATTGCACTGTTCTACAATGCCACCAGTTAGATTGTGCATCTATTTCCCTCACGTTGGTGATTGCACTGTTCTACAATGCCACCAGTTAGATTGTGCATCTATTTCCCTCACGTTGGTGATTGCACTGTTCTACAATGGATCCAGTTATATTGTGCATCTATTTCCCTCACGTTGGTGATTGCACTGTTCTTCATGGATCCAGTTAGATTGTGCATCTATTTCCCTCACGTTGGTGATTGTACTGTTCTACAATGGATCCAGTTATATTGTGCATCTATTTCCCTCACTTTGGTGATTGCACTGTTCTTCAATGCCACCAGTTAGAGTGTGCATCTATTTCCCTCACGTTGGTGATTGCACTGTTCTACAATGGATCCAGTTATATTGTGCATCTATTCCCCTCACGTTGGTGATTGCACTGTTCGTCAGTGGATCCAGTTATATTGTGCATCTATTCCCCTCACGTTGGTGATTGCACTGTTCTTCAGTGGATCCAGTTAGATTGTGCATCTACTTCCCTCACGTTAGTGATTGTACTGTTCTTCAATGGATCCAGTTATATTGTGCATCTATTTCCCTCACTTTGGTGATTGCACTGTTCTTCAATGCCACCAGTTAGAGTGTGCATCTATTTCCCTCACGTTGGTGATTGCACTGTTCTACAATGGATCCAGTTATATTGTGCATCTATTCCCCTCACGTTGGTGATTGCACTGTTCGTCAGTGGATCCAGTTATATTGTGCATCTATTCCCCTCACGTTGGTGATTGCACTGTTCTTCAGTGGATCCAGTTAGATTGTGCATCTACTTCCCTCACGTTAGTGATTGTACTGTTCTTCAATGGATCCAGTTATATTGTGCATCTATTTCCCTCACGTTGGTGATTGTACTGTTCTTCAATGGATCCAGTTACATTGTGCATCTATTTCCCTCACGTTGGTGATTGTACTGTTCTTCAATGCCACCAGTTAGATTGTGCATCTATTTCCCTCACGTTGGTGATTGCACTGTTCTACAATGGATCCAGTTAGAGTATGCATCTACTTCCCTCACGTTGGTGATTGTACTGTTCTTCAATGCCACCAGTTAGAGTGTGCATCTATTTCCCTCACGTTGGTGATTGTACTGTTCTTCAATGGATCCAGTTAGAGTATGCATCTACTTCCCTCACGTTGGTGATTGCACTGTTCTTTAATGCCACCAGTTAGATTGTGCATCTACTTCCCTCACGTTGGTGATTGTACTGTTCTTCAATGGATCCAGTTAGATTGTGCATCTACTTCCCTCACGTTGGTGATTGTACTGTTCTTCAATGCCACCAGTTATATTGTGCATCTATTCCCCTCACGTTGGTGATTGTACTGTTCTTCAATGGATCCAGTTAGATTGTGCATCTACTTCCCTCACGTTGGTGATTGTACTGTTCTACAATGCCACCAGTTAGAGTGTGCATCTACTTCCCTCACGTTGGTGATTGCACTGTTCTTCAATGCCACCAGTTAGAGTGTGCATCTATTTCCCTCACGTTGGTGATTGTACTGTTCTACAATGCCACCAGTTAGATTGTGCATCTACTTCCCTCACGTTGGTGATTGCACTGTTCTACAATGCCACCAGTTAGATTGTGCATCTACTTCCCTCACGTTGGTGATTGTACTGTTCTACAATGCCACCAGTTAGAGTGTGCATCTATTTCCCTCACGTTGGTGATTGCACTGTTCTACAATGCCACCAGTTAGATTGTGCATCTATTTCCCTCACGTTGGTGATTGCACTGTTCTACAATGCCACCAGTTAGAGTGTGCATCTATTTCCCTCACGTTGGTGATTGCACTGTTCTACAATGCCACCAGTTAGATTGTGCATCTATTTCCCTCACGTTGGTGATTGCACTGTTCTACAATGGATCCAGTTAGATTGTGCATCTATTTCCCTCACTTTGGTGATTGCACTGTTCTACAATGCCACCAGTTAGAGTGTGCATCTATTTCCCTCACGTTGGTGATTGCACTGTTCTACAATGGATCCAGTTAGATTGTGCATCTATTCCCCTAACGTTGGTGATTGCACTGTTCTACAATGCCACCAGTTAGATTGTGCATCTATTTCCCTCACGTTGGTGATTGCACTGTTCTACAATGGATCCAGTTAGATTGTGCATCTATTTCCCTCACGTTGGTGATTGCACTGTTCTACAATGCCACCAGTTAGATTGTGCATCTATTTCCCTCACGTTGGTGATTGCACTGTTCTACAATGCCACCAGTTAGATTGTGCATCTATTTCCCTCACGTTGGTGATTGCACTGTTCTACAATGGATCCAGTTAGATTGTGCATCTATTTCCCTCACGTTGGTGATTGCACTGTTCTACAATGCCATCAGTTAGATTGTGCATCTATTCCCTCACGTTGGTGATTGCACTGTTCTACAATGGATCCAGTTAGATTGTGCATCTATTTCCCTCACGTTGGTGATTGCACTGTTCTACAATGCCACCAGTTAGATTGTGCATCTATTTCCCTCACGTTGGTGATTGCACTGTTCTACAATGCCACCAGTTAGATTGTGCATCTATTTCCCTCACGTTGGTGATTGTACTGTTCTACAATGGATCCAGTTAGATTGTGCATCTATTTCCCTCACGTTGGTGATTGCACTGTTCTACAATGCCACCAGTTAGATTGTGCATCTATTTCCCTCACGTTGGTGATTGCACTGTTCTACAATGGATCCAGTTATATTGTGCATCTATTCCCCTCACGTTGGTGATTGCACTGTTCTTCAGTGGATCCAGTTAGATTGTGCATCTACTTCCCTCACGTTAGTGATTGTACTGTTCTTCAATGGATCCAGTTATATTGTGCATCTATTTCCCTCACGTTGGTGATTGCACTGTTCTTCAATGCCACCAGTTAGAGTGTGCATCTATTTCCCTCACGTTGGTGATTGCACTGTTCTACAATGGATCCAGTTATATTGTGCATCTATTTCCCTCACGTTGGTGATTGCACTGTTCTACAATGCCACCAGTTAGATTGTGCATCTATTTCCCTCACGTTGGTGATTGCACTGTTCTACAATGCCACCAGTTAGATTGTGCATCTATTTCCCTCACGTTGGTGATTGCACTGTTCTACAATGGATCCAGTTAGATTGTGCATCTATTTCCCTCACGTTGGTGATTGCACTGTTCTACAATGCCACCAGTTAGATTGTGCATCTATTTCCCTCACGTTGGTGATTGCACTGTTCTACAATGGATCCAGTTAGATTGTGCATCTATTTCCCTCACGTTGGTGATTGCACTGTTCTACAATGGATCCAGTTAGATTGTGCATCTATTTCCCTCACGTTGGTGATTGCACTGTTCTACAATGCCACCAGTTAGATTGTGCATCTATTTCCCTCACGTTGGTGATTGTACTGTTCTACAATGGATCCAGTTATATTGTGCATCTATTTCCCTCACGTTGGTGATTGCACTGTTCTACAATGCCACCAGTTAGATTGTGCATCTATTTCCCTCACGTTGGTGATTGCACTGTTCTACAATGGATCCAGTTATATTGTGCATCTATTCCCCTCACGTTGGTGATTGCACTGTTCTTCAGTGGATCCAGTTAGATTGTGCATCTACTTCCCTCACGTTAGTGATTGTACTGTTCTTCAATGGATCCAGTTATATTGTGCATCTATTTCCCTCACGTTGGTGATTGTACTGTTCTTCAATGGATCCAGTTATATTGTGCATCTATTTCCCTCACGTTGGTGATTGTACTGTTCTTCAATGCCACCAGTTAGATTGTGCATCTATTTCCCTCACGTTGGTGATTGCACTGTTCTACAATGGATCCAGTTAGAGTATGCATCTACTTCCCTCACGTTGGTGATTGTACTGTTCTTCAATGGCACCAGTTAGATTGTGCATCTATTTCCCTCACGTTGGTGATTGTACTGTTCTTCAATGCCACCAGTTAGAGTATGCATCTATTTCCCTCACGTTGGTGATTGTACTGTTCTTCAATGCCACCAGTTAGATTGTGCATCTATTTCCCTCACGTTGGTGATTGTACTGTTCTTCAATGGATCCAGTTAGAGTATGCATCTACTTCCCTCACGTTGGTGATTGCACTGTTCTTTAATGCCACCAGTTAGATTGTGCATCTACTTCCCTCACGTTGGTGATTGTACTGTTCTTCAATGGATCCAGTTAGATTGTGCATCTACTTCCCTCACGTTGGTGATTGTACTGTTCTTCAATGGATCCAGTTATATTGTGCATCTATTTCCCTCACGTTGGTGATTGTACTGTTCTTCAATGGATCCAGTTAGATTGTGCATCTACTTCCCTCACGTTGGTGATTGTACTGTTCTACAATGCCACCAGTTAGAGTGTGCATCTACTTCCCTCACGTTGGTGATTGCACTGTTCTTTAATGCCACCAGTTAGAGTATGCATCTATTTCCCTTACGTTGGTGATTGTACTGTTCTACAATGCCACCAGTTAGAGTGTGCATCTACTTCCCTCACGTTGGTGATTGCACTGTTCTACAATGCCACCAGTTAGATTGTGCATCTACATCCCTTACGTTGGTGATTGTACTGTTCTACAATGCCACCAGTTAGAGTGTGCATCTACTTCCCTCACGTTGGTGATTGCACTGTTCTACAATGCCACCAGTTAGATTGTGCATCTACTTCCCTTACGTTGGTGATTGTACTGTTCTACAATGCCACCAGTTAGAGTGTGCATCTATTTCCCTCACGTTGGTGATTGTACTGTTCTACAATGCCACCAGTTAGAGTGTGCATCTATTTCCCTCACTTTGGTGATTGCACTGTTCTTCAATGCCACCAGTTAGATTGTGCATCTATTTCCCTCACGTTGGTGATTGCACTGTTCTACAATGGATCCAGTTAGATTGTGCATCTATTTCCCTCACTTTGGTGATTGCACTGTTCTTCAATGCCACCAGTTAGAGTGTGCATCTATTTCCCTCACGTTGGTGATTGCACTGTTCTACAATGCAACCAGTTAGATTGTGCATCTATTTCCCTCACGTTGGTGATTGCACTGTTCTACAATGGATCCAGTTATATTGTGCATCTATTCCCCTCACGTTGGTGATTGCACTGTTCTTCAGTGGATCCAGTTAGATTGTGCATCTACTTCCCTCACGTTGGTGATTGTACTGTTCTTCAATGGATCCAGTTATATTGTGCATCTATTTCCCTCACGTTGGTGATTGCACTGTTCTTCAATGCCACCAGTTAGATTGTGCATCTATTTCCCTCACGTTGGTGATTGCACTGTTCTACAATGGATCCAGTTATATTGTGCATCTATTTCCCTCACGTTGGTGATTGCACTGTTCTACAATGCCACCAGTTAGATTGTGCATCTATTTCCCTCACGTTGGTGATTGCACTGTTCTACAATGCCACCAGTTAGATTGTGCATCTATTTCCCTCACGTTGGTGATTGCACTGTTCTACAATGGATCCAGTTAGATTGTGCATCTATTTCCCTCACGTTGGTGATTGCACTGTTCTACAATGCCATCAGTTAGATTGTGCATCTATTTCCCTCACGTTGGTGATTGCACTGTTCTACAATGGATCCAGTTAGATTGTGCATCTATTTCCCTCACGTTGGTGATTGCACTGTTCTACAATGCCACCAGTTAGATTGTGCATCTATTTCCCTCACGTTGGTGATTGTACTGTTCTTCAATGCCACCAGTTAGAGTATGCATCTATTTCCCTCACGTTGGTGATTGTACTGTTCTTCAATGCCACCAGTTAGATTGTGCATCTATTTCCCTCACGTTGGTGATTGTACTGTTCTTCAATGGATCCAGTTAGAGTGTGCATCTACTTCCCTCACGTTGGTGATTGCACTGTTCTTCAATGCCACCAGTTAGATTGTGCATCTACTTCCCTCACGTTGGTGATTGTACTGTTCTTCAATGGATCCAGTTAGATTGTGCATCTACTTCCCTCACGTTGGTGATTGTACTGTTCTTCAATGGATCCAGTTATATTGTGCATCTATTTCCCTCACGTTGGTGATTGTACTGTTCTTCAATGGATCCAGTTAGATTGTGCATCTACTTCCCTCACGTTGGTGATTGTACTGTTCTACAATGCCACCAGTTAGAGTGTGCATCTACTTCCCTCACGTTGGTGATTGCACTGTTCTTTAATGCCACCAGTTAGAGTATGCATCTATTTCCCTTACGTTGGTGATTGTACTGTTCTACAATGCCACCAGTTAGAGTGTGCATCTACTTCCCTCACGTTGGTGATTGCACTGTTCTACAATGCCACCAGTTAGATTGTGCATCTACATCCCTTACGTTGGTGATTGTACTGTTCTACAATGCCACCAGTTAGAGTGTGCATCTACTTCCCTCACGTTGGTGATTGCACTGTTCTACAATGCCACCAGTTAGATTGTGCATCTACTTCCCTTACGTTGGTGATTGTACTGTTCTACAATGCCACCAGTTAGAGTGTGCATCTATTTCCCTCACGTTGGTGATTGTACTGTTCTACAATGCCACCAGTTAGAGTGTGCATCTATTTCCCTCACTTTGGTGATTGCACTGTTCTTCAATGCCACCAGTTAGATTGTGCATCTATTTCCCTCACGTTGGTGATTGCACTGTTCTACAATGGATCCAGTTAGATTGTGCATCTATTTCCCTCACTTTGGTGATTGCACTGTTCTTCAATGCCACCAGTTAGAGTGTGCATCTATTTCCCTCACGTTGGTGATTGCACTGTTCTACAATGGATCCAGTTAGATTGTGCATCTATTCCCCTCACGTTGGTGATTGCACTGTTCTACAATGGATCCAGTTAGATTGTGCATCTATTCCCCTCACGTTGGTGATTGTACTGTTCTACAATGCCACCAGTTAGATTGTGCATCTATTTCCCTCACGTTGGTGATTGCACTGTTCTACAATGCCACCAGTTAGATTGTGCATCTATTTCCCTCACGTTGGTGATTGCACTGTTCTACAATGCCACCAGTTATATTGTGCATCTATTTCCCTCACGTTGGTGATTGCACTGTTCTACAATGCCACCAGTTAGAGTGTGCATCTATTTCCCTCACGTTGGTGATTGCACTGTTCTACAATGGATCCAGTTATATTGTGCATCTATTTCCCTCACGTTGGTGATTGCACTGTTCTACAATGGATCCAGTTATATTGTGCATCTATTTCCCTCACGTTGGTGATTGCACTGTTCTTCAATGCCACCAGTTAGAGTGTGCATCTATTTCCCTCACGTTGGTGATTGCACTGTTCTACAATGGATCCAGTTATATTGTGCATCTATTTCCCTCACGTTGGTGATTGCACTGTTCTACAATGCAACCAGTTAGATTGTGCATCTATTTCCCTCACGTTGGTGATTGTACTGTTCTACAATGGATCCAGTTAGATTGTGCATCTATTTCCCTCACGTTGGTGATTGTACTGTTCTACAATGGATCCAGTTAGATTGTGCATCTATTTCCCTCACGTTGGTGATTGTACTGTTCTACAATGGATCCAGTTAGATTGTGCATCTATTTCCCTCACGTTGGTGATTGTACTGTTCTACAATGGATCCAGTTAGATTGTGCATCTATTTCCCTCACGTTGGTGATTGTACTGTTCTACAATGGATCCAGTTAGATTGTGCATCTATTTCCCTCACGTTGGTGATTGTACTGTTCTACAATGGATCCAGTTAGATTGTGCATCTATTTCCCTCACGTTGGTGATTGTACTGTTCTACAATGGATCCAGTTAGATTGTGCATCTATTTCCCTCACGTTGGTGATTGTACTGTTCTACAATGGATCCAGTTAGATTGTGCATCTATTTCCCTCACGTTGGTGATTGTACTGTTCTACAATGGATCCAGTTAGATTGTGCATCTATTTCCCTCACGTTGGTGATTGTACTGTTCTACAATGGATCCAGTTAGATTGTGCATCTATTTCCCTCACGTTGGTGATTGTACTGTTCTACAATGGATCCAGTTAGATTGTGCACCTATTTCCTTTGGAATGTTATCGGTACAAGACCATGGACAGCATGTCCATTATGAGAGTTTACCGACCTTATATTATGGCTATCGTGTTTGGGAATATCGGTTAATTATGCTAGTTTTCCTACCTTATATTATGTCTATCCTGTTTGGGAATATCGGTTAATTATGAGAGTTTACCGACCTTATATTATGTCTATCCTGTTTGGGAATATCGGTTAATTATGAGAGTTTACCGACCTTATATTATGTCTATCCTGTTTGGGAATATCGGTTAATTATTAGAGTTTTCCTACCTTATAGTATGGCTAGTTTAATAAATGTATCAAGGAATCCATATTTCACAATTAATGTTGTAATTCTCCAGTGACGAGTTACGTGTTGTCAGTTTGTAATGTACATCTCCAGTGACGAGTTACGTGTTGTCAGTTTGTAATGTACATTTCCAGTGACGAGTTACGTGTTGTCAGTTTGTAATGTACATCTCCAGTGACGAGCTACGTGTTGTCAGTTTGTAATGTACATCTCCAGTGACGAGTTACGTGTTGTCAGTTTGTAATGTACATCTCCAGTGACGAGTTACGTGTTGTCAGTTTGTAATGTACATCTCCAGTGACGAGTTACGTGTTGTCAGTTTGTAATGTACATATCCAGTGACGAGTTACGTGTTGTCAGTTTGTATTCTGACAATTCCCTTGATGGTGATGGGACGTATATAATCATGATTTATAAGCCTTCAAACGATAAAAAACGAGCCACTAACACGAATGTGAGATTATATTTATAACATTGCCGTCCAAATAACTATAAATTCACTGACGTGCACATGTTTAATGTTCCTGTGCGTCAGTTTTTATCAATCATACAATGACGTGCGTTATTCGGTCGGTTGTAAATGAATAGTAAACCCAACAAAAAGTAGTTCACATTTTATTTGTAATATTACTCGTATTAGTGACTTTGCTTACGTGATAATCGGCTTTTAAATGCATGGAACTATTATAAAACTAAAACCTAGTCGTTTCTAGACTATTCTAAACAACAGTGTGTGTTCTACATGTATAATCTTATGTCGAATGTATGAATGGAGCACGAGTGACTATGACGTCACAACACGTACTTTACTATGACGTCATAACAGGTACAAACTAAATTATTTAACAAGTCGGTCAAAATGTGTAGCTTTCAACAACGTTTACTACTTTTTGCTTTTATAGGATATACAAATTTAGTTTAGCTCGATTGCTAAACAAGTTCTTTCAACTTATATTAATCACTCTCGAGATCTCATTCTGGTGTTATCCATCATCACGAGGGAGAGAGAAGAGGCAATGTGGAATTTAAATGCCTTGCCTAAGGGCACAATCGTAATAGCGCTAGCGGGGCTCGAACTCCGGGCTTTTCGCACAGAATCCAATGCTTTTATAGTAGTTAATATAAAAGCTGAATACCACGTACGCAAAGTAACTAATACAAGTCAAATAACATGTAAACTACTTTATGAGGCTATTAATAGTCATTTTCAACCGACCGCATAACACACTTCAATGATAGTACGATATACGTATATTGATATAACCTAGTACATTGATATAACCTAGCACATTGATATAACCTAGCACATTGATATAACCTAGCACATTGATATAACCTAGTACATTGATATAACCTAGCACATTGATAGGACCTAGCACATTGATATAACCTAGCACATTGATATAACCTAGTACATTGATATAACCTAGCACATTGATATAACCTAGTACATTGATATAACCTAGTACATTGATATAACCTAGCACATTGATATAACCTAGCACATTGATATAACCTAGCACATTGATAGGACCTAGCACATTGATATAACCTAGCACATTGATATAACCTAGCACATTGATAGGACCTAGCACATTGATATAACCTAGCACATTGATAGGACCTAGCACATTGATATAACCTAGCACATTGATATAACCTAGCACATTGATATAACCTAGTACATTGATAGGGCCTAGTACATTGATAGGACCTAGTACATTGATAGGGCATAGAACATTGATAGGGCCTAGTACATTGATAGGGCCTAGCACATTGATATAACCTAGCACATTGATAGGACCTAGCACATTGATATAACCTAGCACATTGATATAACCTAGCACATTGATAGGACCTAGCACATTGATATAACCTAGTACATTGATAGGGCCTAGTACATTGATAGGACCTAGTACATTGATAGGGCATAGAACATTGATAGGGCCTAGTACATTGATAGGGCCTAGTACATTGATATAACCTAGCACATTGATAGGGCCTAGCACATTAATAGGGCCTAGCACATTGATAGGACCTAGTACATTGATAGGGCCTAGTGCATTGATAGGGCCTAGCACATTGATAGGGCCTAGTACATTGATATAACCTAGCACATTGATAGGGCCTAGTACATTGATAGGGCCTAGTACATTGATATGACCTAGTACATTGATAGGGCCTAGTACATTGATAGGACCTAGCACATTGATAGGGCCTCGTACATTGAGAGGGCCTAGTACATTGATAGGACCTAGTACATTGAGAGGGCATAGAACATTGATAGGGCCTAGTACATTGATAGGGCCTAGTACATTGATATAACCTAGCACATTGATAGGACCTAGCACATTGATAGGGCCTAGCACATTGATAGGACCTAGTACATTGATAGGGCCTAGTACATTGATAGGGCCTAGTACACTGATATAACCTAGCACATTGATAGGGCCTAGCACATTGATAAGGCCTAGCACATTGATAGGGCCTAGTACATTGATAGGGCCTAGTACATTGATAGGACCTAGTACATTGATAGGGCCTAGCACATTGATATAACCTAGCACATTGATAGGACCTAGCACATTGATAGGACCTAGTATATTGATAGGACCTAGCACATTGATAGGACCTAGTACATTGATAGGGCCTAGCACATTGATATAACCTAGCACATTGATAGGACCTAGTATATTGATAGGACCTAGCACATTGATAGGACCTAGTACATTGATAAGGCCTAGCACATTGATAGGACCTAGCACATTGATAGGACCTAGTACATTGATAGGACCTAGTACATTGATAGGACCTAGTACATTGATATGACCTAGTACATTGATAGGACCTAGTATATTGATAGGACCTAGCACATTGATAGGACCTAGTACATTGATAGGACCTAGTACATTGATAGGACCTAGTAACTGACTCGCATACCTTATACATGTAATGTTGCAGCTATGTGGACAATGTTATAATAAAGATCTTATATTCGTGTTATATTATATATCCCAATAGTCGACTCGTTAAACTGCCATACTTTATATTGTATTTGTGGCCATATGCAAATTGTATTTTGCGGATTATGCCAATAAACCTGAATTGTATTGAATTGTTAAATAAACTCGACAAGAAATGACCACTGATTAACATCCGGAAACAAGACAACGTTTTATAACTACAATGTAGTTATTTAACAATATACTGTATATAATATTCATATGCGCCGTGCTCGTCAGTGCCTGCAATACTTCTCGCAGGGACACCCGGTGTCTTGTTCCACCTATAATAGCTGACAAGTCGTCATATAACATAAGCTGATGGTGCGCCGTGCTCGTCAGTACCTGCAATACTTCTTGGAGGGACGCCCGGAGTCGTCATATAACCTAAGCTGAATGTACACTTGCTATATATAAATGTACACTTTGTATATATATAAATGTACACTTGATATATATAAATGTACACTTGATATATATATATATATATGTACACTTGATATATATAAATGTACACTTGATATATATAAATGTACACTTGATACATATAAATGTACACTTGATACATATATAAATGTACACTTGATATACATAAATGTACACTTGATATATATAAATGTACACTTGATATATATAAATGTACACTTGATACATATAAATGTACACTTGATATATATAAATGTACACTTGATATATATAAATATACATAAATGTACACTTGATATATATAAATGTACACTTGATATATATAAATGTACACTTGATATATATAAATATACATAAATGTACACTTGATATATATAAATGTACACTTGATATATATAAATGTACACTTGATATATATAAATATACATAAATGTACACTTGATATATATAAATGTACACTTGATATATATAAATGTACACTTGATATATATAAATGTACACTTGATATATATAAATGTACACTTGATACATATAAATGTACACTTGATATATATATAAATGTACACTTGATATATATAAATATACATAAATGTACACTTGATATATATAAATGTACACTTGATACATATAAATGTACACTTGATATATATATAAATGTACACTTGATATATATAAATGTACACTTGATATATATAAATGTACACTTGATATATATAAATGTACACTTGATATATATAAATGTACACTTGATACATATAAATGTACACTTGATATATATACTGAGTCAAAAAAGAAATGATACCTGGTGTTTATGTGTCTATAATTTCAACATTTATTAAGAAAATTCTTTGAAAATTCAGAAGATGATAGTCCAACATGTTTGAAAGAGGAGCACATAAAGCATAATGAGCCTCCGAAACTGTCTGCTGCGTGATGACGTAATTCGTCGGACAGGGGTCTAATGGAGTTTTCACACAGACGTCAATACCGAGTATGGGCACCATTTGCGTGTCTCACTGCAATGCACCGCCGTCGCATCGAACGGAAGAGTGTCTGAATCTCTTGCTGGTCAATATTTGTCCACTCCTGACGCAAAACATCCCTCAGTTGGTTTAACGTTACCGGCTGACGTCGTCTGACGCGGCAGTCTAACGTATCCCACAAATGTTCTATGGGTGACAAGTCTGGTGACAAAGCAGGCCACGGCAGGGTTTCAATATTGTTCTGCTCCAATAATGTGGTGGAAATCCGAGCAGTATGACACCTGGCATTGTCCTGTTGGAACAGTGTGACGTTTCTGTTGGCGTTAAAGAACGGCACAACAACTGGCGCAAGGATCTCATCACAGTACCGCTAGGCGTTTAGGTTCCCGTCCACCACTAACAGTTCAGTGCGACTGCCGAAGGTGATACCGCCCCACGCCATAACGCTTCTGCCCCCGAACAGATCAACCTGACGTACACATGCGTCGGCGTAACGTTTACCGCGTCTGCGATATACCCGCTCTCTGCCATCCGCTCGACGCAAACAGAACCGCGATTCATCGCTAAACATTACCGAATTCCACTGTAACCGAGTCCAGCGAGCACGTTCCGTCGTCCATTCCCGCCGTACATCACGTTGACGTCGTGTCAGGATGGGTCCAACGTATGGCCGATAGGCACGAATGCCACGTTCACCGAGCCGGTTCCTGACTGTTTGTGCACTGATGCGATTGTTGGTCATCCCAGGAGTAACGGCAGCTGTGTGAGTAGCAGGTAGGAACCGGTCACGTAAATGTGACGGTCCTGTTCACGCGTCGTCACACGTGGTCGACCAGATCTTGGACGGTCGTCCACCGATCCATGTGTTCGATAACGTCGAAGTAGACGTGTTATCGTAATCCGTGTAACCCCAGAGTCGATTTGCGACGTCACGCTGACGTAAACCGCCGTCAATCATGCCAATGGCACGCATTCTCTGATTGCGGTTTAGTCTAGGCATTTTGTTAGAGGTAACAATGGGTATGTAAGGTGTTTTTCCTCGATGATAATGCAATACCAGTACAATAAACCGGTTTTCCGATTTGTACATGTGCAGGAAGTTGTCTTTGTTGAGGAGCACGTGCAAATCGGAAATTCGGCGTTCCAGGATTATCGGGTGTTTATTTACCTGTGTTTATGGTTGGCCGACGTTGCAATAAGATACCCGGTACTGATACGTAATAATATATTAAACCTTTCTATGGTTTTATCCGTTTTACGTCATTTTTAGTTTAGTATCGTTTATTTTTTGACTCAGTATATAAATGTACACTTGATACATATAAATGTACACTTGATATATATAAATGTACACTTGATATATATAAATATACATAAATGTACACTTGATATATATAAATGTACACTTGATACATATAAATGTACACTTGATATATATAAATGTACACTTGATACATATAAATGTACACTTGATACATATAAATGTACACTTGATATATATAAATGTACACTTGATATATATAAATGTAAACTTGATATATATAAATGTACACTTGATACATATAAATGTACACTTGATATATATAAATGTACACTTGATATATATAAATGTACACTTGATATATATAAATGTACACTTGATATATATAAATGTACACTTGATATATATAAATGTACACTTGATACATATAAATGTACACTTGATACATATAAATGTACACTTGATAATATAAATGTACACTTGATATATATAAATGTACACTTGATATATATAAATGTGTACACTTGATATATATATATGTGTACACTTGATATATATATATGTGTACACTTGATATATATATGTGTACACTTGATATATATATGTGTACACTTGATATATATAAATGTACACTTGATACATATAAATGTACACTTGATATATATAAATGTACACTTGATATATATAAATGTGCAGACAAGACGGTATCCTAGAGCAGAGCAGGCAAGACCGTATCCTAGAGCAGACAAGACCGTATCCTAGAGCAGGCAAGACCGTATCCTAGAGCAGACAAAACCGTGTACTAGAGCAGGCAAGACCGTATCCTAGAGCAGGCAAGACCGTATCCTAGAGCAGGCAAGACCGTATCCTAGAGCAGACAAGACCGTGTACTAGAGCAGACAAGACCGTATCCTAGAGCAGGCAAGACAGTATCCTAGAGCAGGCAAGACCTTATCCAAGAGCAGACAAGACCGTGTACTAGAGCAGACAAGACCGTATCCTAGAGCAGGCAAGACCGTATCCTAGAGCAGGCAAGACGGTATCCTAGAGCAGGCAAGACCGTATCCTAGAGCAGACAAGACTGTATCCTAGAGCAGGCAAGACCGTATCCTAGAGCAGAGCAGCAAGACCGTATCCTAGAGCAGGCAAGACCGTATACTAGAGCAGGCAAGACCGTATCCTAGAGCAGGCAAGACCGTATCCTAGAGCAGGAAAGACCGTATCCTAGAGCAGAGCAGGCAAGACAGTATCCTAGAGCAGGCAAGACCATATCCTAGAGCAGGCAAGACCGTATCCTAGAGCAGGCAAGACGGTATCCTAGAGCAGGCAAGACCGTATCCTAGAGCAGGCAAGACCGTATCCTAGAGCAGGCAAGACCGTATCCTAGAGCAGGCAAGACCGTATCCTAGAGCAGGCAAGACGGTATCCTAGAGCAGGCAAGACCGTATCCTAGAGCAGGCAAGACCGTATCCTAGAGCAGGCAAGACCGTATCCTAGAGCAGGCAAGACCGTATCCTAGAGCAGGCAAGACCGTGTCCTAGAGCAGGCAAGACCGTGTCCTAGAGCAGGCAAGACCGTATCCTAGAGCAGGCAAGACCGTATCCTAGAGCAGGCAAGACCATATCCTAGAGCAGGCAAGACCGTATCCTAGAGCAGGCAAGATGGTATCCTAGAGCAGGCAAGACCGTGTACTAGAGCAGGCAAGACCGTATCCTAGAGCAGGCAAGACCGTATCCTAGAGCAGGCAAGACGGTATCCTAGAGCAGGCAAGAACGTATCCTAGAGCAGGCAAGACCGTATCCTAGAGCAGGCAAGACCGTATCCTAGAGCGGGCAAGACCGTATCCTAGAGCGGGCAAGACCGTATCATAGAGCAGGCAAGACCGTATCCTAGAGCAGGCAAGAACGTATCCTAGAGCAGGCAAGACCGTATCCTAGAGCAGAGCAGGCAAGACCGTATCCTAGAGCACGCAAGACGGTATCCTAGAGCAGACAAGACCATATCCTAGAGCAGGCAAGACCATGTACTAGAGCAGGCAAGACCGTATCCTAGAGCAGGCAAGACCATGTACTAGAGCAGGCAAGACCGTATCCTAGAGCAGGCAAGACCGTATCCTAGAGTAGGCAAGACCGTGTCCTAGAGCAGACAAGACCGTATCCTAGAGCAGAGCAGGCAAGACCGTATCCTAGAGCAGGCAAGACCATATCCTAGAGCAGGCAAGACCGTATCCTAGAGCAGGCAAGACCATATACTAGAGCAGACAAGACCATATCCTAGAGC
This sequence comes from Archivesica marissinica, assembly GCA_014843695.1. Taxonomy (NCBI): domain Eukaryota; kingdom Metazoa; phylum Mollusca; class Bivalvia; order Venerida; family Vesicomyidae; genus Archivesica; species Archivesica marissinica. Next base: position 85,950,755 of record CM026386.1, read on the forward strand.
AGGCAAGACCGTGTACTAGAGCAGACAAGACCGTATCCTAGAGCAGGCAAGACCATATCCTAGAGCAGGCAAGACGGTATCCTAGAGCAGGCAAGACCATATACTAGAGCAGACAAGACCATATCCTAGAGCAGGCAAGACCGTGTACTAGAGCAGACAAGACCGTGTACTAGAGCAGGCAAGACCGTATCCTAGAGCAGGCAAGACCGTGTACTAGAGCAGGCAAGACCGTGTACTAGAGCAGGCAAGACCGTGTACTAGAGCAGACAAGACCGTGTACTAGAGCAGGCAAGACCGTATCCTAGAGCAGGCAAGACCGTGTCCTAGAGCAGGCAAGACCGTATCCTAGAGCAGGCAAGACCGTATCCTAGAGCAGGCAAGACGGTATCCTAGAGCAGGCAAGACCGTATCCTAGAGCAGACAAGACCGTATACTAGAGCAGGCAAGACCGTATCCTAGAGCAGGCAAGACCGTATCCTAGAGCAGGCAAGACCATGTACTAGAGCAGGCAAGACCGTATCCTAGAGCAGGCAAGACCGTATCCTAGAGTAGGCAAGACCGTGTCCTAGAGCAGACAAGACCGTATCCTAGAGCAGAGCAGGCAAGACCGTATCCTAGAGCAGGCAAGACCATATCCTAGAGCAGGCAAGACCGTATCCTAGAGCAGGCAAGACCATATACTAGAGCAGACAAGACCATATCCTAGAGCAGGCAAGACCGTGTACTAGAGCAGACAAGACCGTATCCTAGAGCAGGCAAGACCATATCCTAGAGCAGGCAAGACGGTATCCTAGAGCAGGCAAGACCATATACTAGAGCAGACAAGACCATATCCTAGAGCAGGCAAGACCGTGTACTAGAGCAGACAAGACCGTATCCTAGAGCAGGCAAGACCATATCCTAGAGCAGGCAAGACCGTATCCTAGAGCAGGCAAGACCATATACTAGAGCAGACAAGACCATATCCTAGAGCAGGCAAGACCGTGTACTAGAGCAGACAAGACCGTATCCTAGAGCAGGCAAGACCGTATCCTAGAGCAGGCAAGACGGTATCCTAGAGCAGGCAAGACCATATACTAGAGCAGACAAGACCATATCCTAGAGCAGGCAAGACCGTATACTAGAGCAGACAAGACCGTATCCTAGAGCAGGCAAGACCGTATCCTAGAGCAGGCAAGACCGTGTACTAGAGCAGGCAAGACCGTATACTAGAGCAGGCAAGACCGTGTACTAGAGCAGGCAAGACCGTGTACTAGAGCAGGCAAGACCGTATCCTAGAGCAGGCAAGACCGTATCCTAGAGCAGGCAAGACCGTATCCTAGAGCAGGCAAGACCGTGTACTAGAGCAGGCAAGACCGTATCCTAGAGCAGGCAAGACCGTATCCTAGAGCAGGCAAGACCGTATCCTAGAGCAGGCAAGAACGTATCCTAGAGCAGGCAAGACCGTATCCTAGAGCAGGCAAGACCGTATCCTAGAGCGGGCAAGACCGTATCCTAGAGCGGGCAAGACCGTATCATAGAGCAGGCAAGACCGTATCCTAGAGCAGGCAAGAACGTATCCTAGAGCAGGCAAGACCGTATCCTAGAGCAGAGCAGGCAAGACCGTATCCTAGAGCACGCAAGACGGTATCCTAGAGCAGACAAGACCATATCCTAGAGCAGGCAAGACCATGTACTAGAGCAGGCAAGACCGTATCCTAGAGCAGGCAAGACCGTATCCTAGAGTAGGCAAGACCGTGTCCTAGAGCAGACAAGACCGTATCCTAGAGCAGAGCAGGCAAGACCGTATCCTAGAGCAGGCAAGACCATATCCTAGAGCAGGCAAGACCGTATCCTAGAGCAGGCAAGACCATATACTAGAGCAGACAAGACCATATCCTAGAGCAGGCAAGACCGTGTACTAGAGCAGACAAGACCGTATCCTAGAGCAGGCAAGACCATATACTAGAGCAGGCAAGACCGTATCCTAGAGCAGGCAAGACCGTGTACTAGAGCAGACAAGACCGTGTACTAGAGCAGGCAAGACCGTATCCTAGAGCAGGCAAGACCGTGTACTAGAGCAGGCAAGACCGTGTACTAGAGCAGGCAAGACCGTGTACTAGAGCAGGCAAGACCGTGTACTAGAGCAGGCAAGACCGTATCCTAGAGCAGGCAAGACCGTATCCTAGAGCAGGCAAGACCGTATCCTAGAGCAGGCAAGACCGTGTCCTAGAGCAGGCAAGACCGTATCCTAGAGCAGGCAAGACCGTATCCTAGAGCAGGCAAGACGGTATCCTAGAGCAGGCAAGACCGTATCCTAGAGCAGACAAGACCGTATACTAGAGCAGGCAAGACCGTATCCTAGAGCAGGCAAGACCGTATCCTAGAGCAGGCAAGACCATGTACTAGAGCAGGCAAGACCGTATCCTAGAGCAGGCAAGACCGTATCCTAGAGTAGGCAAGACCGTGTCCTAGAGCAGACAAGACCGTATCCTAGAGCAGAGCAGGCAAGACCGTATCCTAGAGCAGGCAAGACCATATCCTAGAGCAGGCAAGACCGTATCCTAGAGCAGGCAAGACCATATACTAGAGCAGACAAGACCATATCCTAGAGCAGGCAAGACCGTGTACTAGAGCAGACAAGACCGTATCCTAGAGCAGGCAAGACGGTATCCTAGAGCAGGCAAGACCATATACTAGAGCAGACAAGACCATATCCTAGAGCAGGCAAGACCGTGTACTAGAGCAGACAAGACCGTATCCTAGAGCAGGCAAGACCGTGTACTAGAGCAGGCAAGACCGTATACTAGAGCAGGCAAGACCGTGTACTAGAGCAGGCAAGACCGTGTACTAGAGCAGGCAAGACCGTGTACTAGAGCAGACAAGACCGTGTACTAGAGCAGGCAAGACCGTATCCTAGAGCAGGCAAGACCGTATCCTAGAGCAGGCAAGACCGTATCCTAGAGCAGGCAAGACCGTGTCCTAGAGCAGGCAAGACCGTATCCTAGAGCAGGCAAGACCGTATCCTAGAGCAGGCAAGACGGTATCCTAGAGCAGGCAAGACCGTATCCTAGAGCAGACAAGACCGTATACTAGAGCAGGCAAGACCGTATCCTAGAGCAGGCAAGACCGTGCACTAGAGCAGGTAAGACCGTGTACTAGAGCAGACAAGACTGTGTACTAGAGCAGGCAAGACCGTATCCTAGAGCAGACAAGACCGTGTACTAGAGCAGGCAAGACCGTGTACTAGAGCAGGCAAGACCGTGTACTAGAGCAGACAAGACCGTGTACTAGAGCAGGCAAGACCGTGTACTAGAGCAGGCAAGACCGTATCCTAGAGCAGAGCAGGCAAGACCGTATCCTAGAGCAGGCAAGACCATATCCTAGAGCAGGCAAGACCGTATCCTAGAGCAGGCAAGACCATATACTAGAGCAGACAAGACCATATCCTAGAGCAGGCAAGACCGTGTACTAGAGCAGACAAGACCGTATCCTAGAGCAGGCAAGACCATATCCTAGAGCAGGCAAGACGGTATCCTAGAGCAGGCAAGACCATATACTAGAGCAGACAAGACCATATCCTAGAGCAGGCAAGACCGTGTACTAGAGCAGACAAGACCGTGTACTAGAGCAGGCAAGACCGTATCCTAGAGCAGGCAAGACCGTGTACTAGAGCAGGCAAGACCGTGTACTAGAGCAGGCAAGACCGTGTACTAGAGCAGACAAGACCGTGTACTAGAGCAGGCAAGACCGTATCCTAGAGCAGGCAAGACCGTATCCTAGAGCAGGCAAGACCGTGTCCTAGAGCAGGCAAGACCGTATCCTAGAGCAGGCAAGACCGTATCCTAGAGCAGGCAAGACCGTATCCTAGAGCAGGCAAGACCGTATCCTAGAGCAGGCAAGACCGTATCTAGAGCAGCAAGACCACTAGAGCAGGCAAGACCGTATCCTAGAGCAGGCAAGACCGTGTCTAGAGCAGGCAAGACCGTATCCTAGAGCAGGCAAGACCGTATCCTAGAGCAGGCAAGACCGTGTCCTAGAGCAGACAAGACCGTATCCTAGAGCAGAGCAGGCAAGACCGTATCCTAGAGCAGGCAAGACCGTATCCTAGAGCAGGCAAGACCATATCCTAGAGCAGGCAAGACCATATACTAGAGCAGGCAAGACCCTAGAGCAGGCAAGACCGTATCCTAGAGTAGGCAAGACCGTGTCCTAGAGCAGACAAGACCGTATCCTAGAGCAGAGCAGGCACCGTATCCTAGAGCAGGCAAGACCATATCCTAGAGCAGGCAAGACCGTATCCTAGAGCAGGCAAGACCATATACTAGAGCAGACAAGACCATATCCTAGAGCAGGCAAGACCGTGTACTAGAGCAGACAAGACCGTATCCTAGAGCAGGCAAGACCATATCCTAGAGCAGGCAAGACCATATCCTAGAGCAGGCAAGACGGTATCCTAGAGCAGGCAAGACCATATACTAGAGCAGACAAGACCATATCCTAGAGCAGGCAAGACCGTGTACTAGAGCAGACAAGACCGTATCCTAGAGCAGGCAAGACCGTGTACTAGAGCAGACACGACCGTGTACTAGAGCAGGCAAGACCGAATACTAGAGCAGGCAAGACCGTGTACTAGAGCAGGCAAGACGGTATCCTAGAGTAGGCAAGACCGTATCCTAGAGCAGACAAGACCGTATATTAGAGCAGGCAAGACCGTATCCTAGAGCAGGCAAGACCGTGTACTAGAGCAGGTAAGACCGTGTACTAGAGCAGAGAAGACCATATCCTAGAGCAGGCAAGACCGTGTACTAGAGCAGACAAGACCGTGTACTAGAGCAGGCAAGACCGTATCCTAGAGCAGACAAGACCATGTACTAGAGCAGGCAAGACCGTGTACTAGAGCAGGCAAGACCGTGTACTAGAGCAGACAAGACCGTGTACTAGAGCAGGCAAGACCGTGTACTAGAGCAGGCAAGACCGTGTACTAGAGCAGGCAAGACCGTGTACTAGAGCAGACAAGACCGTGTACTAGAGCAGGCAAGACCGTATCCTAGAGCAGGCAAGACCGTATCCTAGAGCAGGCAAGACCGTATCCTAGAGCAGGCAAGACCGTGTCCTAGAGCAGGCAAGACCGTATCCTAGAGCAGGCAAGACCGTATCCTAGAGCAGGCAAGACCGTATCCTAGAGCAGGCAAGACCGTATCCTAGAGCAGACAAGACCATATACTAGAGCAGGCAAGACCGTATCCTAGAGCAGGCAAGACCGTGTACTAGAGCAGGCAAGACCGTGTACTAGAGCAGGCAAGACCGTATCCTAGAGCAGACAAGACCATATACTAGAGCAGGCAGGACCGTGTACTAGAGCAGGCAAGACCGTGTACTAGAGCAGGCAAGACCGTGTACTAGAGCAGGCAAGACCATGTACTAGAGCAGACAAGACCGTGTCCTAGAGCAGACAAGACTATATCCTAGAGCAGACAAGACCATATACTAGAGCAGGCAAGACCGTATCCTAGAGCAGGCAAGACCGTGTACTAGAGCAGACAAGACCGTATCCTAGAGCAGACAAGACCGTATCCTAGAGCAGGCAAGACCGTATCCTAGAGCAGGCAAGACCGTGTACTAGAGCAGGCAAGACCGTATCCTAGAGCAGGCAAGACCGTATCCTAGAGCAGGCAAGACCGTATCAGAGCAGCAAGACCTTCTAGAGCAGGCAAGACCGTATCCTAGAGCAGACAAGACCGTTACTAGAGCAGGCAAGACCGTATCCTAGAGCAGGCAAGACCGTGTACTAGAGCAGACAAGACCGTATCCTAGAGCAGGCAAGACCGTATCCTAGAGCAGGCAAGACCGTATCCTAGAGCAGGCAAGACCGTATCCTAGAGTAGGCAAGACCGTGTCCTAGAGCAGACAAGACCGTATCCTAGAGCAGAGCAGGCAAGACCGTATCCTAGAGCAGGCAAGACCATATCCTAGAGCAGGCAAGACCGTATCCTAGAGCAGGCAAGACCATATACTAGAGCAGACAAGACCATATACTAGAGCAGACAAGACCGTGTACTAGAGCAGACAAGACCATATCCTAGAGCAGGCAAGACCATATCCTAGAGCAGGCAAGACGGTATCCTATAGCAGGCAAGACCATATACTAGAGCAGACAAGACCATATCCTAGAGCAGGCAAGACCGTGTACTAGAGCAGACAAGACCGTGTACTAGAGCAGGCAAGACCGTATCCTAGAGCAGGCAAGACCGTGTACTAGAGCAGGCAAGACCGTGTACTAGAGCAGGCAAGACCGTGTACTAGAGCAGGCAAGACCGTGTACTAGAGCAGGCAAGACCGTATCCTAGAGCAGGCAAGACCGTATCCTAGAGCAGGCAAGACCGTATCCTAGAGCAGGCAAGACCGTGTCCTAGAGCAGGCAAGACCGTATCCTAGAGCAGGCAAGACCGTATCCTAGAGCAGGCAAGACGGTATCCTAGAGCAGGCAAGACCGTATCCTAGAGCAGACAAGACCGTATACTAGAGCAGGCAAGACCGTATCCTAGAGCAGGCAAGACCGTATCCTAGAGCAGGCAAGACCATGTACTAGAGCAGGCAAGACCGTATCCTAGAGCAGGCAAGACCGTATCCTAGAGTAGGCAAGACCGTGTCCTAGAGCAGACAAGACCGTATCCTAGAGCAGAGCAGGCAAGACCGTATCCTAGAGCAGGCAAGACCATATCCTAGAGCAGGCAAGACCGTATCCTAGAGCAGGCAAGACCATATACTAGAGCAGACAAGACCATATCCTAGAGCAGGCAAGACCGTGTACTAGAGCAGACAAGACCGTATCCTAGAGCAGGCAAGACGGTATCCTAGAGCAGGCAAGACCATATACTAGAGCAGACAAGACCATATCCTAGAGCAGGCAAGACCGTGTACTAGAGCAGACAAGACCGTATCCTAGAGCAGGCAAGACCGTGTACTAGAGCAGGCAAGACCGTATACTAGAGCAGGCAAGACCGTGTACTAGAGCAGGCAAGACCGTGTACTAGAGCAGGCAAGACCGTATACTAGAGCAGGCAAGACCGTGTACTAGAGCAGGCAAGACCGTATCCTAGAGCAGGCAAGACCGTATCCTAGAGCAGGCAAGACCGTATCCTAGAGCAGGCAAGACCGTATCCTAGAGCAGGCAAGACCGTATCCTAGAGCAGGCAAGACCGTATCCTAGAGCAGGCAAGACCGTATCCTAGAGCAGGCAAGACCGTATCCTAGAGCAGGCAAGACCGTATACTAGAGCAGGCAAGACCGTATCCTAGAGCAGGCAAGACGTATACTAGAGCAGGCAAGACCGTATCTAGAGCAGACAAGACCGTGCCTAGAGCAGGCAAGACCGTATCCTAGAGCAGGCAAGACCGTATCCTAGAGCAGGCAAGACCGTATCCTAGAGCAGGCAAGACCGTGTCCTAGAGCAGACAAGACCGTATCCTAGAGCAGAGCAGGCAAGACCGTATCCTAGAGCAGGCAAGACCATATCCTAGAGCAGGCAAGACCGTATCCTAGAGCAGGCAAGACCATATACTAGAGCAGACAAGACCATATCCTAGAGCAGGCAAGACCGTGTACTAGAGCAGACAAGACCGTATCCTAGAGCAGGCAAGACCATATCCTAGAGCAGGCAAGACGGTATCCTAGAGCAGGCAAGACCATATACTAGAGCAGACAAGACCATATCCTAGAGCAGGCAAGACCGTGTACTAGAGCAGACAAGACCGTGTACTAGAGCAGGCAAGACCGTATCCTAGAGCAGGCAAGACCGTGTACTAGAGCAGGCAAGACCGTGTACTAGAGCAGGCAAGACCGTGTACTAGAGCAGGCAAGACCGTGTACTAGAGCAGGCAAGACCGTATCCTAGAGCAGGCAAGACCGTATCCTAGAGCAGGCAAGACCGTATCCTAGAGCAGGCAAGACCGTGTCCTAGAGCAGGCAAGACCGTATCCTAGAGCAGGCAAGACCGTATCCTAGAGCAGGCAAGACGGTATCCTAGAGCAGGCAAGACCGTATCCTAGAGCAGACAAGACCGTATACTAGAGCAGGCAAGACCGTATCCTAGAGCAGGCAAGACCGTATCCTAGAGCAGGCAAGACCATGTACTAGAGCAGGCAAGACCGTATCCTAGAGCAGGCAAGACCGTATCCTAGAGTAGGCAAGACCGTGTCCTAGAGCAGACAAGACCGTATCCTAGAGCAGAGCAGGCAAGACCGTATCCTAGAGCAGGCAAGACCATATCCTAGAGCAGGCAAGACCGTATCCTAGAGCAGGCAAGACCATATACTAGAGCAGACAAGACCATATCCTAGAGCAGGCAAGACCGTGTACTAGAGCAGACAAGACCGTATCCTAGAGCAGGCAAGACGGTATCCTAGAGCAGGCAAGACCATATACTAGAGCAGACAAGACCATATCCTAGAGCAGGCAAGACCGTGTACTAGAGCAGACAAGACCGTATCCTAGAGCAGGCAAGACCGTGTACTAGAGCAGGCAAGACCGTATACTAGAGCAGGCAAGACCGTGTACTAGAGCAGGCAAGACCGTGTACTAGAGCAGGCAAGACCGTGTACTAGAGCAGACAAGACCGTGTACTAGAGCAGGCAAGACCGTATCCTAGAGCAGGCAAGACCGTATCCTAGAGCAGGCAAGACCGTATCCTAGAGCAGGCAAGACCGTGTCCTAGAGCAGGCAAGACCGTATCCTAGAGCAGGCAAGACCGTATCCTAGAGCAGGCAAGACGGTATCCTAGAGCAGGCAAGACCGTATCCTAGAGCAGACAAGACCGTATACTAGAGCAGGCAAGACCGTATCCTAGAGCAGGCAAGACCGTGCACTAGAGCAGGTAAGACCGTGTACTAGAGCAGACAAGACTGTGTACTAGAGCAGGCAAGACCGTATCCTAGAGCAGACAAGACCGTGTACTAGAGCAGGCAAGACCGTGTACTAGAGCAGGCAAGACCGTGTACTAGAGCAGACAAGACCGTGTACTAGAGCAGGCAAGACCGTGTACTAGAGCAGGCAAGACCGTATCCTAGAGCAGAGCAGGCAAGACCGTATCCTAGAGCAGGCAAGACAATATCCTAGAGCAGGCAAGACCGTATCCTAGAGCAGGCAAGACCATATACTAGAGCAGACAAGACCATATCCTAGAGCAGGCAAGACCGTGTACTAGAGCAGACAAGACCGTATCCTAGAGCAGGCAAGACCATATCCTAGAGCAGGCAAGACGGTATCCTAGAGCAGGCAAGACCATATACTAGAGCAGACAAGACCATATCCTAGAGCAGGCAAGACCGTGTACTAGAGCAGACAAGACCGTGTACTAGAGCAGGCAAGACCGTATCCTAGAGCAGGCAAGACCGTGTACTAGAGCAGGCAAGACCGTGTACTAGAGCAGGCAAGACCGTGTACTAGAGCAGACAAGACCGTGTACTAGAGCAGGCAAGACCGTATCCTAGAGCAGGCAAGACCGTATCCTAGAGCAGGCAAGACCGTGTCCTAGAGCAGGCAAGACCGTATCCTAGAGCAGGCAAGACCGTATCCTAGAGCAGGCAAGACGGTATCCTAGAGCAGGCAAGACCGTATCCTAGAGCAGACAAGACCGTATACTAGAGCAGGCAAGACCGTATCCTAGAGCAGGCAAGACCGTATCCTAGAGCAGGCAAGACCATGTACTAGAGCAGGCAAGACCGTATCCTAGAGCAGGCAAGACCGTATCCTAGAGTAGGCAAGACCGTGTCCTAGAGCAGACAAGACCGTATCCTAGAGCAGAGCAGGCAAGACCGTATCCTAGAGCAGGCAAGACCATATCCTAGAGCAGGCAAGACCGTATCCTAGAGCAGGCAAGACCATATACTAGAGCAGACAAGACCATATCCTAGAGCAGGCAAGATGGTATCCTAGAGCAGGCAAGACCATATACTAGAGCAGACAAGACCATATCCTAGAGCAAACAAGACCATATCCTAGAGCAGGCAAGACCGTGTACTAGAGCAGACAAGACCGTATCCTAGAGCAGGCAAGACCGTATACTAGAGCAGACAAGACCGTATCCTAGAGCAGGCAAGACCGTGTACTAGAGCAGACAAGACCGTGTACTAGAGCAGGCAAGACCGTATCCTAGAGCAGGCAAGACCGTGTACTAGAGCAGGCAAGACCGTGTACTAGAGCAGGCAAGACCGTGTACTAGAGCAGACAAGACCGTGTACTAGAGCAGGCAAGACCGTATCCTAGAGCAGGCAAGACCGTATCCTAGAGCAGGCAAGACCGTATCCTAGAGTAGGCAAGACCGTGTCCTAGAGCAGACAAGACCGTATCCTAGAGCAGAGCAGGCAAGACCGTATCCTAGAGCAGGCAAGACCATATCCTAGAGCAGGCAAGACCGTATCCTAGAGCAGGCAAGACCATATACTAGAGCAGACAAGACCATATCCTAGAGCAGGCAAGACCGTGTACTAGAGCAGACAAGACCGTGTACTAGAGCAGGCAAGACCGTATCCTAGAGCAGGCAAGACCGTGTACTAGAGCAGGCAAGACCGTGTACTAGAGCAGGCAAGACCGTGTACTAGAGCAGACAAGACCGTGTACTAGAGCAGGCAAGACCGTATCCTAGAGCAGGCAAGACCGTATCCTAGAGCAGGCAAGACCGTATCCTAGAGCAGGCAAGACCGTGTCCTAGAGCAGGCAAGACCGTATCCTAGAGCAGGCAAGACCGTATCCTAGAGCAGGCAAGACCGTATCCTAGAGCAGGCAAGACCGTATCCTAGAGCAGACAAGACCATATACTAGAGCAGGCAAGACCGTATCCTAGAGCAGGCAAGACCGTGTACTAGAGCAGGCAAGACCGTGTACTAGAGCAGGCAAGACCGTATCCTAGAGCAGACAAGACCATATACTAGAGCAGGCAGGACCGTGTACTAGAGCAGGCAAGACCGTGTACTAGAGCAGGCAAGACCGTGTACTAGAGCAGGCAAGACCATGTACTAGAGCAGACAAGACCGTGTCCTAGAGCAGACAAGACTATATCCTAGAGCAGACAAGACCATATACTAGAGCAGGCAAGACCGTATCCTAGAGCAGGCAAGACCGTGTACTAGAGCAGACAAGACCGTATCCTAGAGCAGACAAGACCGTATCCTAGAGCAGGCAAGACCGTATCCTAGAGCAGGCAAGACCGTATCCTAGAGCAGGCAAGACCGTATCCTAGAGCAGGCAAGAGTACTAGAGCAGGCAAGACCGTATCCTAGAGCAGGCAAGACCGTATCCTAGAGCAGACAAGACCGTATCCTAGAGCAGGCAAGACCGTATCCTAGAGCAGGCAAGACCGTATCCTAGAGCAGGCAAGACCGTGTACTAGAGCAGGCAAGACCGTGTACTAGAGCAGACAAGACGTCTAGAGCAGCAAGACCGTTCCTAAGCAGGCAAGACTATCCTAGAGCAGCAGACCGTATCCTAGAGCAGGCAAGACCGTATCCTAGAGCAGGCAAGACCGTATCCTAGAGCAGGCAAGACCGTATCCTAGAGCAGACAAGACCGTATCCTAGAGCAGGCAAGACCGTATCCAGAGCAGGCAAGACCGTATCCTAGAGCAGGCAAGACCGTATCCTAGAGCAGGCAAGACCGTATCCTAGAGCAGGCAAGACCGTATCCTAGAGCAGGCAAGACCGTATCCTAGAGCAGGCAAGACGTATACTAGAGCAGGCAAGACCGTATCCTAGAGCAGGCAAGACCGTGTACTAGAGCAGGCAAGACCGTGTACTAGAGCAGGCAAGACCGTGTACTAGAGCAGACAAGACCGTGTACTAGAGCAGGCAAGACCGTATCCTAGAGCAGGCAAGACCGTATCCTAGAGCAGGCAAGACCGTATCCTAGAGCAGGCAAGACCGTATCCTAGAGCAGGCAAGACCGTATCCTAGAGCAGGCAAGACCGTATCCTAGAGCAGGCAAGACCGTATCCTAGAGCAGGCAAGACCGTATCCTAGAGCAGACAAGACCATATACTAGAGCAGGCAAGACCGTATCCTAGAGCAGGCAAGACCGTGTACTAGAGCAGGCAAGACCGTATACTAGAGCAGGCAAGACCGTATCCTAGAGCAGACAAGACCGTATCCTAGAGCAGGCAAGACCGTGTACTAGAGCAGGCAAGACCGTGTACTAGAGCAGGCAAGACCGTGTACTAGAGCAGGCAAGACCGTACTAGAGCAGACAAGACCGTGTCCTAGAGCAGGCAAGACTATATCCTAGAGCAGACAAGACCTATACTAGAGCAGGCAAGACCGTATCCTAGAGCAGGCAAGACCGTATAGAGCAGCAAGACGTATCCTAGAGCAGCAAGACCGTACTAGAGCAGGCAAGACCGTATCCTAGAGCAGGCAAGACCGTGTCCTAGAGCAGGCAAGACCGTATCCTAGAGCAGGCAAACCGTTCTAGAGCAGGCAAGACCGTATCCTAGAGCAGGCAAGACCGTCTAGAGAGCAAGACCGTATCCTAGAGCAGGCAAGAGTATCCTAGAGCAGGCAAGACCGTATCCTAGAGCAGGCAAGACCGTATCCTAGAGCAGGCAAGACCGTGTCCTAGAGCAGGCAAGACCGTGTACTAGAGCAGACAAGACCGTATACTAGAGCAGGCAAGACCGTGTACTAGAGCAGGCAAGACCGTATCCTAGAGCAGGCAAGACCGTATCCTAGAGCAGGCAAGACGGTATCCTAGAGCAGGCAAGACCGTATCCTAGAGCAGACAAGACCGTATCCTAGAGCAGGCAAGACCGTGTACTAGAGCAGACAAGACCGTGTACTAGAGCAGGCAAGACCGTATCCTAGAGCAGGCAAGACCGTGTACTAGAGCAGGCAAGACCGTATCCTAGAGCAGGCAAGACCGTGTACTAGAGCAGGCAAGACCGTATCCTAGAGCAGGCAAGACCGTATCCTAGAGCAGGCAAGACGTATCTAGAGCAGGCAAGACCGTGTCCTAGAGCAGGCAAGACCGTATCCTAGAGCAGAGCAGGCAAGACCGTGTCCTAGAGCAGGCAAGACCGTATCCTAGAGCAGAGCAGGCAAGACCGTGTCCTAGAGCAGGCAAGACCGTATCCTAGAGCAGAGCAGGCAAGACCGTGTCCTAGAGCAGAGCAGGCAAGACCGTGTCCTAGAGCAGAGCAGGCAAGACCGTATCCTAGAGCAGAGCAGGCAAGACCGTGTCCTAGAGCAGGCAACACCGTGTACTAGAGCAGGCATTCATTAATTATTAGCACCTCGTTAATATTATTGGAAACTGAAAGACACTAATTAATGAACACATTGTTACAAACACTTATATATGACGTCACAGACTATCATGAATGTCACAGACACAAGACAGTCCTAAGTATCAGAAACAATTATATAAAATGATGTCACAGATCATCTTAAAGTTACAGACCATCATATATGTCAGACAGTCCTACAGACCACCATATATGTCGGTCAGTCCTACAGACCATCATATATGTCACACCGTATACGTGTGTTGTCCCATACGCTGTTGTCCCCATACGCTGTTGTTGTCCCCATACGCTGTTGTCCCCATACGCTAACACTACCATTATTAAAAATATAAGACATATTGTTGATTGCCAATTGCGAGAATATTATCTGGGGCAAATATTTAACATCTGAAACTGACTTCAGTGATTTATAAACAGCATTATGTGTTATGTTGTGTTGCTTGTAGTTGATAACATAATCACAGATGTTGCTGGTTTTGTGAACGCGAGATTGGTGATTATATACTGATCTGGACTGTTGTTTTGCTCTACAGTCAAAACGGCCCACAGAAGACGGACAAGGACGAATTTTAAACTGGCGGACAGGTTGTTTTAATCTGTGATTGTGTTACGGACCTACAACCTCAAGCAACATACCTACAGCATTAAATAAAATGTCACTTATGAACAAAATGAATTGTTCTCAAATGGGGAGGGTTGGCTAGTATGCATAAATATATGCAATTATTTTGTATAATTATTAAAATAAAACAACGAAAATTCAAATGTATTATAACTTTTATGTAGGCATAAAGCAAAATAGTGAATATATTTTATATCGCTTGAAGTAATTGGAAAATGTGATAAATATAATACTTAACATTAATATGAAATAGGCACTACCCATTAATGGGGGAAGGTATGTCATATATGCAACAATAATTTATGCAAGCTCACAGAAGCAATGCATAAACATACAATGCAAGCTCACAGAAGCAATGCATAAACATACAATGAACACAATCCTCAAATTCTAGTGTAGAATTATTTTTTCTGCAACATGTCCTTGTACGTCCATATTTCTCCAATCTTCTCAAAGTACTGAAAACAGAAAGCATTAGTCATATTACCTGGGTGTACTGCATGTAGTCATTCTGTATGTACTGGCTGGGCTCAGTATGTAGCCTCTCTGTATGTACTGGCTGGGCTCGGCATGTAGCCTCTCTGTATGTACTGGCTGGGCTCAGTATGTAGCCTCTCTGTATGTACTGGCTGGGCTCGGCATGTAGCCACTCTGTATGTACTGGCTGGGCTCGGCATGTAGCCTCTCTGTATGTACTGGCTGGGCTCGGTATGTAGCCTCTCTGTATGTACTGGCTGGGCTCGGTATGTAACCTCTCTGTATGTACTGGCTGGGCTCGGTATGTAGCCTCTCTATGTACTGGCTGGGCTCTGTATGTACTGGCTGGGCTCGGTATGTAGCCTCTCTGTATGTACTGGCTGGGCTCGGTATGTACTGGCTGGGCTCGGCATGTAGCCTCTCTGTATGTACTGGCTGGGCTCGGCATGTAGCCTCTCTGTATGTACTGGCTGGGCTCGGCATGTGGCCTCTCGGTATTACTCTCGGTATGTACTGGCTGGGCTCGGTATGTACTAGCTGGGCTCGGTATGTACTGGCTCTCGGTATGTACTGTATATACTGGCTGGGCTCGGTATGTACTGGCTGGGCTCGGTATGTACTGGCTGGGTAGGTATGTACTGGCTGGGCTCGGTATGTACTGGCTGGGCTCGGTATGTACTGGCTGGGCTCGGTATGTAGCCTCTCGGTATGTACTGGCTGGGCTCGGTATGTACTGGCTCGGCATGTACTGGCTGGGCTCGGTATGTACTGGCTGGGGCCCTCGGTATGTACTGGCTGGGCTCGGTATGTAGCGTATGTACTGGCTGGGCTCTGTATGTACTGGCTGGGCTCGGTATGTAGCCTCTCTGTATGTACTGGCTGGGCTCGGTATGTAGCCTCGCATGTACTGGCTGGCTCTGTATGTACTGGCTGGGCTCGGCATGTAGCATGTAGCCTCTCTGATGTACTGGCTGGTATGTGGCTTCTGCGCTGCTCGGTATGTACTGGCTGGGCTCGGTATGTAGCCTCTCTGTATGTACTGGCTGGGCTCGGTATGTAGCCTCTCTGTATGTACTGGCTGGGCTCGTGTCTCTGTATGTAGGCTCTCTGTATGTACTGGCTGGGCTCGTATGTAGCCTCTCTGTATGTAGGCTCTCTGATGTACTGGCTGGGCTCGGTATGTAGCCTCTCTGTATGTACTGGCTGGGCTCGGTATGTAGCCTCTCTGTATGTACTGGCTGGGCTCGGTATGTACTCTCTGTATGTACTGGCTGGGCTATGTAGCCTCTCTGTATGTACTGGCTGGGCTCGGTATGTAGCCTCTCTGTATGTACTGGCTGGGCTCGGTATGTACTGGCTGGGCTCGGTATGTATGTACTGGCTGGCTCGGTATGTACTGGCTGGGCTCGGTATGTAGCCTCTGGCTGGGCTCGGTATGTACTGGCTGGGCTCGGCATGTAGCCTCTCTGTATGTACTGGCTGGGCTCGGCATGTAGCCTCTCTGTATGTACTGGCTGGGCTCGGCATGTGGCCTCTCGGTATGTACTGGCTGGGCTCGGTATGTAGCCTCTCGGTATGTACTAGCTGGGCTCGGTATGTACTGGCTGGGCTCGGTATGTAGCCTCTCGGTATATACTGGCTGGGCTCGGTATGTACTGGCTGGGCTCGGCATGTACTGGCTGGGCTCGGTATGTACTGGCTGGGCTCGGTATGTACTGGCTGGGCTCGGCATGTACTGGCTGGGCTCGGTATGTAGCCTCTCGGTATGTACTGGCTGGGCTCGGTATGTACTGGCTGGGCTCAGTATGTACTGGCTGGGCTCGGTATGTAGCCGCTCGGCATGTACTGGCTGGGCTCGGTATGTAGCCTCTGTATGTACTGGCTGGGCTCGGTATGTAGCCTCTCTGTATGTACTGGCTGGGCTCAGTATGTGGCCTCTCTGCATGTACTGGCTGGGCTCGGTATGTACTGGCTGGGCTCGGCATGTAGCCTCTCTGTATGTACTGGCTGGGCTCGGTATGTAGCCTCTCTGTATGTACTGGCTGGGCTCGGCATGCAGCCTCTCTGTATGTACTGGCTGGGCTCGTTATGTTAGCCTCTCTGTATGTACTGGCTGGGCTCGGTATGTACTGGCTGGGCTTGGTATGTAGCCTCTCTGTATGTACTGGCTGGGCTCGGTATGTAGCCTCTCGGTTTGTACTGGCTGGGCTCAGCATATGGCCTCTCGGTATGTACTGGCTGGGCTCGGTATGGAGCCTCTCAGTATGTACTGGCTGGGCTCGGTATGTACTGGCTGGGCTCGGTATGTACTGGCTGGGCTCGGTATGTACTGGCTGGGCTCGGTATGTAGCCGCTCGGTATGTACTGGCTGGGCTCGGCATGTAGCCGCTCGTCGCTTGGTATGTAGTCGCTCGGCATGTAGCCGCTCGTCACTCGGTATGTAGTCGCTCGTCACTCGGGTATGTAGCGGCTCGTCACTCTGTATGTAGTCGCTCATCACTCGGGTATGTAGTCGCTCGGGTATGTAGTCGCTAGGCATGTAGTCGCTCGGTATGTAGTCGCTCGGCATGTAGTCGCTCGGCATGTATTTTATACAAATTTATTTTAGCTCGATTGCGAAACATATATATTAATCACTCACGAGACCTCATTCCTGATGGAATCCATCGCCACGAGGGAGAGAGAAGAGGCAACGTGGAAATTAAATGCCTTGCCTAAGGGCACAATCATAACGGCGCCAGCAGGGCTCGAACTCCGCACCTGAAGCGATCCATCCCCGGTGTAGCTTGAAACAGGGCATGATCCATCCCCGGTGTAGCTTGAAACAGGGCATGATCCATCCCCGGTGTAGTTTGAAACAGGGCATGATCCATCCCCGGTGTAGCTTGAAACAGGGCATGATCCATCCCCGGTGTAGCTTGAAACAGAGCATGATCCATCCCCGGTGTAGCTTGAAACAGGGCATGATCCTTCCCCGAACATAATGTCTTTATGTTAAAAAGGTTTTGTTTTTAAATAATTTACTCTTGTTAGTACAATAAATTAATGCGAAATAGCTACTCTGTTACGACTGTACTAAGTGATATTACAATATAATGTACCTTGGTTGGGAATTCAGTATTTGTATCTTTTCTGTGTCTTTCACATTCTCTCTGTCTCTCTTCCAACTACAAACAAATAATGCATGTAATATGTCTCTCTTCCAACTACAAACAAATAATGCATGTAATATGTCTCTCTTCCAACTACAAACAAATAATGCATGTAATATGTCTCTCTTCCAACTACAAACAAATAATGCATGTAATATGTCTCTCTTCCAACTACAAACAAATAATGCATGTAATATGTCTCTCTTCCAACTACAAACAAATAATGCATGTAATATGTCTCTCTTCCAACTACAAACAAATAATGCATGTAATATTGTCTCTCTTCCAACTACAAACAAATAATGCATGTAATATGTCTCTCTCGTCTCTCTTCCAACTACAAACAAATAATGCATGTAATATGTCTCTCTTCCAACTACAAACAAATAATGCATGTAATATGTCTCTCTTCCAACTACAAACAAATAATGCATGTAATATGTCTCTCTTCCAACTACAAACAAATAATGCATGTAATATGTCTCTCTTCCAACTACAAACAAATAATGCATGTAATATGTCTCTCTTCCAACTACAAACAAATAATGCATGTAATATGTCTCTCTTCCAACTACAAACAAATAATGCATGTAATATGTCTCTCTTCCAACTACAAACAAATAATGCATGTAATATGTCTCTCTTCCAACTACAAACAAATAATGCATGTAATATGTCTCTCTTCCAACTACAAACAAATAATGCATGTAATATGTCTCTCTTCCAACTACAAACAAATAATGCATGTAATATGTCTCTCTTCCAACTACAAACAAATAATGCATGTAATATGTCTCTCTTCCAACTACAAACAAATAATGCATGTAATATGTCTCTCTTCCAACTACAAACAAATAATGCATGTAATATGTCTCTCTTCCAACTACAAACAAATAATGCATGTAATATGTCTCTCTTCCAACTACAAACAAATAATGCATGTAATATGTCTCTCTTCCAACTACAAACAAATAATGCATGTAATATGTCTCTCTTCCAACTACAAACAAATAATGCATGTAATAGACTCCAATTACTGTATGGAACATAAACATGGTTCACTCCCAAACATTGTATCTGATGCATGGTTCACTCCCAAACATTGTATCTGATGGAACATAAACATGGTTCACTCCCAAACATTGTATCTGATGGAACATAAACATGGTTCACTCCCAAACATTGTATCTGATGGACTATAAACATGGTTCACTCCCAAACATTGTATCTGATGGACTATTGTATCTGATGGAACATAAACATGGTTCACTCCCAAACATTGTATCTGATGGAACATAAACATGGTTCACTCCCAAACATTGTATCTGATGGAACATAAACATGGTTCACTCCCAAACATTGTATCTGATGGACTATAAACATGGTTCACTCCCAAACATTGTATCTGATGGACTATAAACATGGTTCACTCCCAAACATTGTATCTGATGGACTATAAACATGGTTCACTCCCAAACATTGTATCTGATGGACTATAAACATGGTTCACTCCCAAACATTGTATCTGATGGAACATAAACATGGTTCACTCACAAACATTGTATTTGATGGACTATAAACATGGTTCACTCCCAAACATTGTATCTGATAGACTATAAACATGGTTCACTCCCAAACATTGTATCTGATGGACTATAAACATGGTTCACTCCCAAACATTGTATCTGATGGACTATAAACATGGTTCACTCCCAAACATTGTATCTGATGGACTATAAACATGGTTCACTCCCAAACATTGTATCTGATGGAACATAAACATGGTTCACTCACAAACATTGTATTTGATGGACTATAAACATGGTTCACTCCCAAACATTGTATCTGATAGACTATAAACATGGTTCACTCCCAAACATTGTATCTGATGGACTATAAACATGGTTCACTCCCAAACATTGTATCTGATGGACTATAAACATGGTTCACTCCCAAACATTGTATCTGATGGACTATAAACATGGTTCACTCCCAAACATTGTATCTGATGGAACATAAACATGGTTCACTCCCAAACATTGTATCTGATGGAACATAAACATGGTTCTCTCCCAAACATTGTATCTGATGGAACATAAACATGGTTTACTCCCAAACATTGTATCTGATGGACTATAAACATGGTTCACTCCCAAACATTGTATCTGATGGACTATAAGAACATGGTTCACTCCCAAACATTGTATCTGATGGAACATAAACATGGTTCACTCCCAAACATTGTATCTGATGGACTATAAACATGGTTCACTCCCAAACATTGTATCTGATGGAACATAAACATGGTTCACTCCAAAACATTGTATCTGATGGACTATGAACATGGTTCACTCCCAAACATTGTATCTGATGGACTATGAACATGGTTCACTCCCAAACATTGTATCTGATGGACTATGAACATGGTTCACTCCCAAACATTGTATCTGATGGACTATGAACATGGTTCACTCCCAAACATTGTATCTGATGGACTATAAACATGGTTCACTCCCAAACATTGTATCTGATGGAACATAAACATGGTTCACTCCAAAACATTGTATCTGATGGACTATGAACATGGTTCACTCCCAAACATTGTATCTGATGGACTATGAACATGGTTCACTCCCAAACATTGTTGTATCTGATGGACTATAAACATGGTTCACTCCCAAACATTGTATCTGATGGAACATAAACATGGTTCACTCCCAAACATTGTTGTATCTGATGGACTATAAACATGGTTCACTCCCAAACATTGTATCTGATGGACTATAAACATGGTTCACTCCCAAACATTGTATCTGATGGACTATAAACATGGTTCACTCCCAAACATTGTATCTGATGGAACATAAACATGGTTCACTCCCAAACAATGTATCTGTGTACACACTAAAAGAATAGGATATTTGTTACTTTCAGTTCATGTTCAAGCTATATCATGTTTATATTTCACCGAATGGATGTGGAGGTCATGACAGCACAGTGAAAGCGCCTTCGCTTCAGGTGTGAGAATTCAACAATTATGCTTTTCTGCTGTAGTTGTTCAGATTGTGCTCTTAGACAAGGCCCTTTTATTGAAATGCTACACAGCCATGGTTGACAATAGTGTGTCGAAGACGTAGACTGTTAAAACGAAAATGGACGGCTTATGGCTCAATACAAACACTGCGAAATGGACGGCTTATGGCTCGATACAAACACTGCAAAATGGACGGCTTATGGCTCAATACAAACACTGCAAAATGGTCGGCTTATGGCTCAATACAAACATGAGAAATGGACGGCTTATGGCTCAATACAAACACTGCAAAATGGTCGGCTTATGGCTCAATACAAACATGAGAAATGGACGGCTTATGGCTCAATACAAACACTGCAAAATGGTCGGCTTATGGCTCAATACAAACATGAGAAATGGACGGCTTATGGCTCAATACAAACACTGCAAAATGGTCGGCTTATGGCTCAATACAAACATGAGAAATGGACGGCTTATGGCTCAATACAAACACTGCAAAATGGTCGGCTTATGGCTCAATACAAACATGAGAAATGGACGGCTTATGGCTCAATACAAACACTGCAAAATGGTCGGCTTATGGCTCAATACAAACATGAGAAATGGACGGCTTATGGCTCAATACAAACACTGCAAAATGGTCGGCTTATGGCTCAATACAAACATGAGAAATGGACGGCTTATGGCTCAATACAAACACTGCAAAATGGTCGGCTTATGGCTCAATACAAACATGAGAAATGGACGGCTTATGGCTCAATACAAACATTGCATCATTTCATTATTATTGAACATGTTTAAATACAACTAACAGATTGTAAAAGATAATTTCATTTATGTTTCGTACCCCATTTTTGTAAAATGACCCCCTACTTCAGGTGGTGGGCCCCTGTATCCCCCTGTTTGGAAAACCTGGATTGAACACTGTACTTCTGTACCGTGTGTCAGCACCAGCCTTAGATACAGTCTCCCATCTATATGTGTTCATACTAGGGATATCAGCAGTTACCGGTCGAGTGTCCGGTAACTGGTTACCTGGACCAACAACAAAATGTATAACATTCTCGATAAAGTTGTCAAAGTATACACTGACCATTGTCTGCAATGATACTCGGCCAGTGATAGCCGACCAGTGATAGTCGGACAGTGATAGTCGACCAGTGATATACTCGTCGGCCAGTGATATACTCGTCAGCCAGTGATATACTCGTCAGCCAGTGATATACTCGTCGGCCAGTGATATACTCGTCAGCCAGTGATATACTCGTCAGCCAGTGATATACTCGTCGGCCAGTGATAGTCGACCAGTGATAGTCGACCAGTGCAGTGATAGTCGGCCAGTGATATACTCGGCCAGTGATATACTCGGCCAGTGATAGTCGGTCGGAACTGTGTCTAAGTACTTGATTATCAAAATTGCTACTAGTTGCCAGCCTTAGCAATTTTCTATGTATTATTGAAAAATATTTGGTAAGAATTTCCAAAATGATTTTCGAGTATAAAACATATGCATATATGTTATGCGCAATTTGAGAATATGGACAATTCTGGAATCGCGCTGTGCGTTTTAGGAATTCAAACACTGTTGCGCTATTCTAGAATCGCCCTGCGCAATTCTAGAATCGCGTAAGGCATTTATTATCAGATAAAACTTTTATAATGGTCTTGCGCAATGTTGGAATAGCGAGTCAAAAATTGGCAATCATTTCAGTGAGAATGCGGAATTAAATTAAACATTTTTAATTCCGCATTTGCTCTAAAATGTTTTTTGACTTTCAATGTCATTTGTGGAAAAGATGACATAAATTTTATTATTGGCATGCAATAAACTATAATTGATTTAATGTTTATTAACATCATCTTTTAGTGAAAATCCAATATTCCAACTTTGTCCCGATTCCTAAAATGCGCACGGACGTTTCCAGAATCGCGCAGAAACGCCCTGGTGCGTTTTAAGAATTCTTTAACTGCGTAACAGCATTGGAATTCCTAAAACGTGCAGCGCGATTCTGGAATGGTCCGTATTCCAACAATGCGCAGAACATATACACTATAGCTGATCTTGGCATTTAACGAACCCACGATTGACAACATTAACTTACAAATTTCTTGTGTTCGGTTGCAGTGCTGACATCGCCGACTCTTAGAGCGTTAGTGACGTGCTGCCAGAGTTTGCGGGACTCGAAGTCACCTTGCTTTTCTAAAGATCGAACACGTTTTTTCCACACTTGGTTCTCTAGAACATCGATGATTTGAGTTTCTCCCTAAAAAATAATTTATTTTAGTTCCCAGTTGTGTCCGTCGCTAGGCAACAACCTGGTGATTGTGTCCGTCGCTAGGCAACCATATGGTGGTTGTGTCCGTCGCTAGGCAACAACCTGGTGGTTGTGTCCCTCGCTAGGCAACAACCTGGTGGTTGTGTCCCTCGCTAGGCAACAACCTGGTGGTTGTGTCCGTCGCTAGGCAACAACCTGGTGGTTGTGTCCGTCGCTAGGCAACATGCTTAATCCACAATACCGTCTCTATCTCACTCGAGCGCGATCAGTATATGTACAAGCGACTTGGACAAAAACTAACTTTCATAAGTTTCAATTTTCCTTAAATATATTATCTAAATAATACAAATTCCAAAATATTGACTAAAACATTACAATGGATTCATGGGTGAATTCCAAATTGCAATTCTACAGTCATTGTACACATACATTAAAAAATTCCCCATGTATACTTACATTTGTATAGGTGAATTCCAACAATTCTCAATGTATACTTACATTTGTATAGGTGAATCCCAACAATTCTCAATGTATACTTACATTTGTATAGGTGAATCCCAACAATTCTCAATGTATACTTACATTTGTATAGGTGAATCCCAACAATTCTCAATGTATACTTACATTTGTATAGGTGAATCCCAACAATTCTCAATGTATACTTACATTTGTATAGGTGAATCCCAACAATTCTCAATGTATACTTACATTTGTATAGGTGAATCCCAACAATTCTCAATGTATACTTACATTTGTATAGGTGAATCCCAACAATTCTCAATGTATACTTACATTTGTATAGGTGAATCCCAACAATTCTCAATGTATACTTACATTTGTATAGGTGAATCCCAACAATTCTCAATGTATACTTACATTTGTATAGGTGAATCCCAAATTGCTATTCCACTCTCCCTGTACTTTACAACATATAGTGCCTGTATTGCCATTCTTGACTTCAGCTGTTACTCGATGTAGCTTACCACCATAGAAAGGCTACAAAACATTGTGTTTTTAAGTATTCATGTCAATAATTTACAAAGTAAACTGAAATTAAATGTTTTTAGAAAATATTAATAAACATGTCTCCCCATAATTGGGTTAGGGTTAGTGGCTGAGTGGCCAAGAAATACACAATATCTATTATGCTCTATTTATTTTATCTCTTAAGTGAATTCCAAATTACTATTCCACTCTGCATAGTCTTCTTACAGATGTATAAGTGAATTCCAAATTACTATTCCACTCTGCATAGTCTTCTTACAGATGTATAAGTGAATTCCAAATTACTATTCCACTCTGCATAGTCTTCCTACAGATGTATAGGTGAATTCCAAATTACTATTCCACTCTGCATAGTCTTCTTACAGATGTATAAGTGAATTCCAAATTACTATTCCACTCTGCATAGTCTTCTTACAGATGTATAGGTGAATTCCAAATTACTATTCCACTCTGCATAGTCTTCTTACAGATGTATAGGTGAATTCCAAAATACTATTCCACTCTGCATAGTCTTCTTACAGATGTATAGGTGAATTCCAAATTACTATTCCACTCTGCATAGTCTTCTTACAGATGTATAGGTGAATTCCAAATTACTATTCCACTCTGCATAGTCTTCTTACAGATGTATAGGTGAATTCCAAATTACTATTCCACTCTGCATAGTCTTCTTACAGATGTATAGGTGAATTCCAAATTACTATTCCACTCTGCATAGTCTTCTTACAGATGTATAGGTGAATTCCAAATTACTATTCCACTCTGCATAGTCTTCTTACAGATGTATAGGTGAATTCCAAATTACTATTCCACTCTGCATAGTCTTCTTACAGATGTATAGGTGAATTCCAAATTACTATTCCACTATGCATAGTCTTCTTACAGATGTATAGGTGAATTCCAAATTACTATTCCACTCTGCATAGTCTTCTTACAGATGTATAGGTGAATTCCAAATTACTATTCCACTCTGCATAGTCTTCTTACAGATGTATAGGTGAATTCCAAATTACTATTCCACTCTGCATAGTCTTCTTACAGATGTATAGGTGAATTCCAAATTACTATTCCACTCTGCATAGTCTTCTTACAGATGTATAGGTGAATTCCAAATTACTATTCCACTCTGCATAGTCTTCTTACAGATGTATAGGTGAATTCCAAATTACTATTCCACTCTGCATAGTCTTCTTACAGATGTATAGGTGAATTCCAAATTACTATTCCACTCTGCATAGTCTTCTTACAGATGTATAGGTGAATTCCAAATTACTATTCCACTCTGCATAGTCTTCTTACAGATGTATAGGTGAATTCCAAATTACTATTCCACTCTGCATAGTCTTCTTACAGATGTATAGGTGAATTCCAAATTACTATTCCACTCTGCATAGTCTTCTTACAGATGTATAGGTGAATTCCAAATTACTATTCCACTCTGCATAGTCTTCTTACAGATGTATAGGTGAATTCCAAATTACTATTCCACTCTGCATAGTCTTCTTACAGATGTATAAGTGAATTCCAAATTACTATTCCATTCTGCATAGTCTTCTTACAGATGTATAGGTGAATTCCAAATTACTATTCCACTCTGCATAGTCTTCTTACAGATGTATAGGTGAATTCCAAATTACTATTCCACTCTGCATAGTCTTCTTACAGATGTATAGGTGAATTCCAAATTATTATTCCACTCTGCATAGTCTTCTTACAGATGTATAGGTGAATTCCAAATTATTATTCAACTCTGCATAGTCTTCTTACAGATGTATAGGTGAATTCCAAATTATTATTCCACTCTGCATAGTCTTCTTACAGATGTATAGGTGAATTCCAAATTATTATTCCACTCTGCATAGTCTTCTTACAGATGTATAGGTGAATTCCAAATTACTATTCCACTCTGCATAGTCTTCTTACAGATGTATAGGTGAATTCCAAATTACTATTCCACTCTGCATATGTCTTCTTACAGATACATAGGTGAATTCCATATAATATTCATCGATGTTGTACGACACAAGATACCAATTTATATTGATCAGTGTTGAAATACAGGTAAGTGATCAAAAAATTGCTGAAAATTGGAACGTCCCAAAGCTATTTACGGAAAATTACTCGGGTCAATGTAATATTCTGTTGTGACTAAATTTATCGGGTTGGCTTTCAGTGCCTACAAGCCTGGGAACAGGCGTTGATATATTTTGCCTGGTCAGTCAAATAAATATATTTTAACACCGAGACCATTAATTTTTGCCAGAAGTTAAAAAGTGAAAAATTGACAGACTGACACCCAGGCTAAGTGCCTACATGTATGCAGCGTATATAAAATTGATAATCAGTGTATAATCATGCACTTCGAATATGCTGATGCCGGGGGCCAGATTGCAAAGTATCCGAACAGACTGAAGCCAGTGCTTGTAACCAAAAAAACAAAACAATATAATTTACGAGTTTCGGATTCGACTAATCGAGTTATACATTTTATAAATGCATACACATGTGTTTAAATTCAAATGTTCATATATATTGAAATGAATATGTCCGCTTTATGTTATGTTATATAAGAAATGTATGCAAATTACAATGTCGTCTAACCGTTCTCGATCCGTTTCGTACCGATTTCGTGCATAATAAAATTATATGATTAAATGCAGATCAACTTTTTTTGGTATAATCAACATTCCTATTGGTTTGTCAAGATTTATCTGCGTGCACGACCCAGAAGGATCAGATGTTGAACTTGACTACTCATGATCATTTGGTGACCTTTGCAATTGGGATACAATGTAGAACTATACAAGTTATATAGTAACATGAAACTTAGTTGTACGGTCCTAAACACAACTCGGCAAAGTAGTCAATGTTTTCTCTAATTTTGATAAAAATATTAGGTCTGGTTACACCAAAGACACACATTGGCCTATGGTCGGGAAAATGTTACCTGTATGGAAAGTACCAACCTGCATATTGACTCTTGAAAAATACAGCTTGACCTCAAGGGTCATTGACTCTTTCACTTTCAAAGTCTAGTGAATGCCCTGCAGCATTTCTAAATACAATAGTTCCTACAATGTATATCCTGCAAACAATAACTAAATACGCTTTCACTATTTGCAGTCGTTCAAAAGTCTCACTTCTCCCTAAATTTTCTCACTTCTCCCTAAATCATCTGAAGGGAGAAGTGACTTCTCCCAAAATTTTGAGTCTAGCTTGAGCCCTGATAGCCTCTCAATGAATTAGCTCTTTTCTTGAAGAAGAATTTTTAAGCAGAAAAGTTTTAAATTAAAAAACTACAACATATATATCATTACTCGTTCTGGAACAATAAACATATAGATTTATATAATAATACCTTGGTATGAAAGACAACGGCAGCACTCATGTTGGTTTTCTGGCACGTCATTTGTATTTTATCGCCTAACTCCACCCAGGGTACAGTCAGAATGGACCTGGCGTACGCACTGGGCAGACCAAACACGTACTCCTCCCCATAGTCCAGCAGCTTTATTACAACTGAAATAACAACAACAGTCAGAATGGACCTGGCATACGCAACAACAACATTACTGCCTCACTTACGTTCAAGTTTCAACAACATTACTGATTGCCTCACTTACGTTCAAGTTTCAACAACATTACTGATTGCCTCACTTACGTTCAAGTTTCAACAACATTACTGATTGCCTCACTTACGTTCAAGTTACAACAACATTACTGATTGCCTCACTTACGTTCAAGTTTCAACAACATTACTAACTGCCTCACTTACGTTCAAGTTACAACAACATTACTAACTGCCTCACTTACGTTCAAGTTTCAACAACATTACTAACTGCCTCACTTACATTCAAGTTACAACAACATTACTAACTGCCTCACTTACGTTCAAGTTTCAACAACATTACTGATTGCCTCACTTACGTTCAAGTTTCAACAACATTACTGATTGCCTCACTTACGTTCAAGTTTCAATAACATTACTTAATCCTAGCTCCCAGTCCTGTAAATACAACTTTCACCATCTCTTATTCGTACCCGTGACATCGGAGGAAGGGGTTTCTGACTCATTGGAAAGAGATTTTGATTGCAAGAATTCAAACATTAATAGCAAATATAAGCGAGTGTATATACCTTTTCCTACCATAACAACTCCTATGGACATTCCCATAAACTTTGACTTTGTCCATATCGACGCATTAATGCACACATTATGCTTTGGGCATTCTAAGTAAAATGCAGATACTGAAATAGAAGATATGGTCAAATATATCGTACCGGCTCAAGTGGATCTGTATTTCTTGTCAAATATATCGTAACGACCCAAGTGTATCTGTATTTCTTGTCAAATATATCGTAACGACCCAAGTGTATCTGTATTTCTTGTCAAATATATCGTAACGACCCAAGTGTATCTGTATTTCTTGTCAAATATATCGTAACGACCCAAGTGTATCTGTATTTCTTGTCAAATATATCGTAACGACCCAAGTGTATCTGTATTTCTTGTCAAATATATCGTAACGACCCAAGTGTATCTGTATTTCTTGTCAAATATATCGTAACGACCCAAGTGTATCTGTATTTCTTGTCAAATATATCGTAACGACCCAAGTGTATCTGTATTTCTTGTCAAATATATCGTAACGACCCAAGTGTATCTGTATTTCTTGTCAAATATATCGTAACGACCCAAGTGTATCTGTATTTCTTATCAAATATATCGTAATGGCCCTGTATTTCTTGTCAAATATATCGTAACGGTCCAAGTGTATCTGTATTTCTTATCAAATATATCGTAACGCCCGAAGTGGATCTGTATTTCTTGTCAAATATATCGTAACGGCCAAGTGTATCTGTATTTCTTATCAAATATATCGTAACGCCCGAAGTGGATCTGTATTTCTTGTCAAATATATCGTTGCTACAATCTATCCGGAGTTGCTACAATCGATCCAGAGTTGTTACAATCGATCCAGAGTTGCTACAATCTATCCGGAGTTGATACAATCGATCCGGAGTTGCTACAATCTATCCGGAGTTGCTACAATTGATCCGGAGTTGCTACAATCTATCCGGAGTTGATACAATCGATCCGGAGTTGCTACAATCTATCCGGAGTTGCTACAATCGATCCGGAGTTGCTACAATCGATCCGGAGTTGCTACAATCGATCCGGAGTTGATACAATCGATCCGGAGTTGATACAATCTATCCGGAGTTGCTACAATCTATCCGGAGTTGCTACAATCGATACGGAGTTGATACAATCGATCCGGAGTTGCTACAATCTATCCGGAGTTGCTACAATCTATCCGGAGTTGCTACAATCTATTCGGAGTTGATACAATCTATCCGGAGTTGCTACAATCTATTCAGAGTTGCTACAATCGATCCGGAGTTGCTACAATCGATCTGGAGTTGCTACAATCTATCCGGAGTTGCTACAATCTATCCGGAGTTGATACAATCGATCCGCCAGTTTAAAATTCGGTCCTGGACCGGAGACCAGAGTTTTTAGAAGCCCTACATTGTAGATATATACCATATATTTTTCAGCCCACGCTGGACAAAACAATGTTCTTAGATTCTAGTGTTTTATATTTAAGGCTATGCCGGACTAATTTTGCTTGGAATTGTAATGTTTTATATTTACGGCTATGCCGGACTAATTTTGCTTGGAATTGTAATGTTTTATATTTAAGGCTATGCCAGACTAATTTTGCTTGGAATTGTAATGTTTTATATTTACGGCTATGCTGGACTAACTTTGCTTGGAATTGCAATGTTTTATATTTAAGGCTATGCCGGACTAATTTTTCTTGGAATTGTAATGTTTTATATTTAAGGCTATGCCGGACTAATTTTGCTTGGAATTGTAATGTTTTATATTTAAGGCTATGCCGGACTAATTTTGCTTGGAATTGTAATGTTTTATATTTAAGGCTATGCCAGACTAATTTTGCTTGGAATTGTAATGTTTTATATTTAAGGCTATGCCGGACTAATTTTGCTTGGAATTGTAATGTTTTATATTTAAGGCTATGCCAGACTAATTTTGCTTGGAATTGTAATGTTTTATATTTACGGCTATGCCGGACTAATTTTGCTTGGAATTGTAATGTTTTATATTTAGGGCTATGCCAGACTAATTTTGCTTGGAATTGTAATGTTTTATATTTACTCTGCTACAGTAAAATACTGGTTCAGGACTAACACAAAAATAATATGTTGATGATTGAATGGATTAAGATTGGTAAAGACGACATACCAGGTGGATGATTGAATGGATAAAGATTGGTAAAGACGACATACCAGGTGGATGATTGAATGGATAAAGATTGGTAAAGACGACATACCAGGTGGATGATTGAATGGATAAAGATTGGTAAAGACGACATACCAGGTGGATGTTTGAATGGATAAAGATTGGTAAAGACGACATACCAGGTGGATGATTGAATGGATAAAGATTGGTAAAGACGACATACCAGGTGGATGATTGAATGGATAAAGATTGGTAAAGACAACATACCAGGTGGGTGATGTGATACTTGTTCTGCAGTGTATGTCATCCAGCTATGTTCTGCACCTTCCCCCTGTCCCTGCTGTGCCGGGATCTTCCAGGAGCAGTGAAACGTCTCTCCTATGATGGGATTATATGGTTTCTTTGCCACCGAACCCTGCAAGCATTATGTAACTCATGTACATATAAACACCACCGTACCCTGCAAGCAGTATGTAACTCATGTACAAACACCACCGAACCCTACAAGCATTATGTAACTCATGTACATATAAACACCACCGTACCCTGCAAGCAGTATGTAACTCATGTACAAACACCACCGAACCCTGCAAGCATTATGTAACTCATGTACATATAAACACCACCGAACCCTGCAAGCATTATGTAACTCATGTACATATAAACACCACCGAACCCTTTAAGCATTATGTAACTCATGTACATATAAACACCACCGAACCCTGCAAGCATATGTAACTCATGTACAAACACCACCGAACCCTACAAGCATTATGTAACTCATGTACAAACACCACCGAACCCTACAAGCATTATGTAACTCATGTACAAACACCACCGAACCCTGCAAGCATTATGTAACTCATGTACAAACACCACCGAACCCTGCAAGCATTATGTAATTCATGTACATATAAACACCACCGAACCCTACAAGCATTATGTAACTCATGTACATATAAACACCACCGAACCCTGCAAGCATTATGTAACTCATGTACAAACACCACCGAACCCTACAAGCATTATGTAACTCATGTACAAACACCACCGAACCCTACAAGCATTATGTAACTCATGTACATATAAACACCATCGACCTCTGCAAGCATTATGTAACTCATGTACATATAAACACACCGAACCCTACAAGCATTATGTAACTCATGTACATATAAACACAACCGAACCCTGCAAGCATTATGTAACTCATGTACAAACACCACCGAACCCTACAAGCATTATGTAACTCATGTACAAACACCACCGAACCCTACAAGCATTATGTAACTCATGTACATATAAACACCATCGACCCCTGCAAGCATTATGTAACTCATGTACATATAAACACCACCGAACCCTACAAGCATTATGTAACTCATGTACAAACACCACCGAACCCTACAAGCATTATGTAACTCATGTACATATAAACACCACCGAACCCTACAAGCATTATGTAACTCATGTACAAACACCACCGAACCCTACAAGCATTATGTAACTCATGTACATATAAACACCACCGAACCTCTGCAAGCATTATGTAACTCATGTACAAACACCACCGAACCCTACAAGCATTATGTAACTCATGTACAAACACCACCGAACCCTACAAGCATTATGTAACTCATGTACATATAAACACCATCGACCCCTGCAAGCATTATGTAACTCATGTACATATAAACACCACCGAACCCTACAAGCATTATGTAACTCATGTACAAACACCACCGAACCCTACAAGCATTATGTAACTCATGTACATATAAACACCACCGAACCTCTGCAAGCATTATGTAACTCATGTACAAACACCACCGAGCCCTACAAGCATTATGTAACTCATGTACAAACACCACCGTACCCTACAAGCATTATGTAACTCATGTACAAACACCACCGAGCCCTACAAGCATTATGTAACTCATGTACATATAAACACCACCGTACCCTGCAAGCATTATGTAACTCATGTACATATAAACACCAACGAACCCTGCAAGCATTATGTAACTCATGTACAAACACCACCGAGCCTTAAAAGCATTATGTAACTCATGTACATATAAACACAACAGAACCCTACAAGCATTATGTAACTCATGTACAAACACCAACGAACCCTACAAGGATTATGTAACTCATGTACAAACACCACCGAACCCTACAAGCATTATGTAACTCATGTACAAACACCAACGAACCCTACAAGCATTATGTAACTCATGTACAAACACCAACGAACCCTACAAGGATTATGTAACTCATGTACAAACACCACCGAGCCCTACAAGCATTATGTAACTCATGTACATATAAACACCACCGTACCCTGCAAGCATTATGTAACTCATGTACATATAAACACCACCGTACCCTGCAAGCATTATGTAACTCATGTACAAACACCACCGAACCCTACAAGCATTATGTAACTCATGTACAAACACCACCGAACCATACAAGCATTATGTAACTCATGTACATATAAACACCACCGAACCCTGCAAGCATTATGTAACTCATGTACATATAAACACCACCGAACCTCTGCAAGCATTATGTAACTCATGTACAAACACCACCGAGCCCTACAAGCATTATGTAACTCATGTACAAACACCACCGAACCCTACAAGCATTATGTAACTCATGTACAAACACCACGAGCCCTACAAGCATTATGTAACTCATGTACATATAAACACCACCGTACCCTGCAAGCATTATGTAACTCATGTACATATAAACACCAACGAACCCTGCAAGCATTATGTAACTCATGTACAAACACCACCAACCCTGCAAGCATTATGTAACTCATGTACAAAAACACCACCGAACCCTACAAGCATTATGTAACTCATGTACATATAAACACCACAGAACCCTACAAGCATTATGTAACTCATGTACAAACACCACCGAACCCTGCAAGCATTATGTAACTCATGTACAAACACCACCGAACCCTACAAGCATTATGTAACTCATGTACAAACACCACCGAACCCTACAAGCATTATGTAACTCATGTACAAACACCACGAACCCTACAAGCATTATGTAACTCATGTACAAACACCACCGACCCTGCAAGCATTATGTAACTCATGTACATATAAACACCACCGACCCTGCAAGCATTATGTAACTCATGTACATATAAACACCACCGAACCCTGCAAGCATTATGTAACTCATGTACAAACACCACCGAACCCTACAAGCATTATGTAACTCATGTACAAACACCACCGAACCCTACAAGCATTATGTAACTCATGTACATATAAACACCACCGAACCCTACAAGCATTATGTAACTCATGTACATATAAACACCACCGAACCCTCAAGCATTATGTAACTCATGTACATATAAACACCACCGAACCCTGCAAGCATTATGTAACTCATGTACAAACACCACCGAACCCTGCAAGCATTATGTAACTCATGTACAAACACCACCGAACCCTGCAAGCATTATGTAACTCATGTACAAACACCACCGAACCCTGCAAGCATTATGTAACTCATGTACAAACACCACCGAACCCTGCAAGCATTATGTAACTCATGTACAAACACCACCGAACCCTGCAAGCATTATGTAACTCATGTACATATAAACACCACCGAACCCTGCAAGCATTATGTAACTCATGTACAAACACCACCGAACCCTACAAGCATTATGTAACTCATGTACAAACACCACCGAACCCTCAAGCATTATGTAACTCATGTACAAAACCACCGAACCCTGCAAGCATTATGTAACTCATGTACAAACACCACCGAACCCTGCAAGCATTATGTAACTCATGTACATATAAACACCACCGAACCCTACAAGCATTATGTAACTCATGTACATATAAACACCACCGAACCCTGCAAGCATTATGTAACTCATGTACAAACACCACCGAACCCTACAAGCATTATGTAACTCATGTACAAACACCACCGAACCCTACAAGCATTATGTAACTCATGTACATATAAACACCATCGACCCCTGCAAGCATTATGTAACTCATGTACAAACACCACCGAACCCTGCAAGCATTATGTAACTCATGTACAAACACCACAGAACCCTGCAAGCATTATGTAATTCATGTACATATAAACACCACCGAACCCTACAAGCATTATGTAACTCATGTACATATAAACACCACAGAACCCTACAAGCATTATGTAACTCATGTACAAACACCAACGAACCCTACAAGCATTATGTAACTCATGTACAAACACCACCGAACCCTACAAGCATTATGTAACTCATGTACAAACACCACCGAGCCCTACAAGCATTATGTAACTCATGTACATATAAACACCACCGTACCCTGCAAGCATTATGTAACTCATGTACATATAAACACCACCGTACCCTGCAAGCATTATGTAACTCATGTACAAACACCACCGAACCCTACAAGCATTATGTAACTCATGTACAAACACCACCGAGCCCTACAAGCATTATGTAACTCATGTACATATAAACACCACCATACCCTGCAAGCATTATGTAACTCATGTACATATAAACACCACCGAACCCTGCAAGCATTATGTAACTCATGTACAAACACCACCGAACCCTGCAAGCATTATGTAACTCATGTACATATAAACACCACCGAACCCTGCAAGCATTATGTAATTCATGTACAAACACCACCGAACCCTACAAGCATTATGTAACTCATGTACAAACACCACCGAACCCTACAAGCATTATGTAACTCGTGTACAAAAACCACCGAACCCTGCAAGCATTATGTAACTCATGTACAAACACCACCGAACCCTGCAAGCATTATGTAATTCATGTACATATAAACACCACAGAACCCTACAAGCATTATGTAACTCATGTACATATAAACACCACCGAACCCTGCAAGCATTATGTAACTCATGTACAAACACCACCGAACCCTACAAGCATTATGTAACTCATGTACAAAAACCACCGAACCCTACAAGCATTATGTAACTCATGTACATATAAACACCATCGACCTCTGCAAGCATTATGTAACTCATGTACAAACACCACCGAACCCTGCAAGCATTATGTAACTCATGTACAAACACCACCGAACCCTACAAGCATTATGTAACTCATGTACATATAAACACCACGAACCCTCAAGCATTATGTAACTCATGTACATATAAACACCACAGAACCCTACAAGCATTATGTAACTCATGTACAAACACCACCGAACCCTGCAAGCATTATGTAACTCATGTACATATAAACACCACCGAACCCTACAAGCATTATGTAACTCATGTACAAACACCACCGAACCCTGCAAGCATTATGTAACTCATGTACAAACACCACCGAACCCTACAAGCATTATGTAACTCATGTACATATAAACACCACCGAACCCTACAAGCATTATGTAACTCATGTACATATAAACACCACCGACCCTACAAGCATTATGTAACTCATGTACATATAAACACCACCGAACCCTACAAGCATTATGTAACTCATGTAAAACACCACCAACCCTGCAAGCATTATGTAACTCATGTACAAACACCACGACCCTGCAAGCATTATGTAACTCATGTACAAACACCACCGAACCCTGCAAGCATTATGTAACTCATGTACATATAAACACCACCGACCCTACAAGCATTATGTAACTCATGTACAAACACCACCGAACCCTGCAAGCATTATGTAACTCATGTACAAACACCACCGAACCCTACAAGCATTATGTAACTCATGTACATATAAACACCACCGAACCCTGCAAGCATTATGTAACTCATGTACAAACACCACCGAACCCTGCAAGCATTATGTAACTCATGTACATATAAACACCACCGAACCCTGCAAGCATTATGTAACTCATGTACAAACACCACCGAACCCTACAAGCATTATGTAACTCATGTACATATAAACACCACAGAACCCTGCAAGCATTATGTAACTCATGTACAAACACCATCGACCCCTGCAAGCATTATGTAACTCATGTACAAACACCACAGAGCCCTACAAGCATTATGTAACTCATGTACAAACACCACCGAACCCTGCAAGCATTATGTAACTCATGTACATATAAACACCATCGACCCCTGCAAGCATTATGTAACTCATGTACATATAAACACCATCAACCCCTGCAAGCATTATGTAACTCGTGTATAAACACCACCGAACCCTACAAGCATTATGTAACTCATGTACATATAAACACCACCGAACCCTACAAGCATTATGTAACTCATGTACATATAAACACCACCGAACCCTGCAAGCATTATGTAACTCATGTACAAACACCATCGACCCCTGCAAGCATTATGTAACTCATGTACAAACACCACAGAGCCCTACAAGCATTATGTAACTCATGTACAAACACCACCGAACCCTGCAAGCATTATGTAACTCATGTACATATAAACACCATCGACCCCTGCAAGCATTATGTAACTCATGTACATATAAACACCATCAACCCCTGCAAGCATTATGTAACTCGTGTATAAACACCACCGAACCCTACAAGCATTATGTAACTCATGTACATATAAACACCACCGAACCCTACAAGCATTATGTAACTCATGTACAAACACCACCGAACCCTACAAGCATTATGTAACTCATGTACATATAAACACCACCGAACCTCTGCAAGCATTATGTAACTCATGTACAAACACCACCGAACCCTACAAGCATTATGTAACTCATGTACAAACACCACCGAGCCCTACAAGCATTATGTAACTCATGTACATATAAACACCACCGTACCCTGCAAGCATTATGTAACTCATGTACATATAAACACCAACGAACCCTGCAAGCATTATGTAACTCATGTACAAACACCACCGAGCCCTAAAAGCATTATGTAACTCATGTACATATAAACACCACAGAACTCTACAAGCATTATGTAACTCATGTACAAACACCAACGAACCCTACAAGGATTATGTAACTCATGTACAAACACCACCGAACCCTACAAGCATTATGTAACTCATGTACAAACACCACCGAGCCCTACAAGCATTATGTAACTCATGTACAAACACCACCGAACCCTACAAGCATTATGTAACTCATGTACAAACACCACCGAACCCTACAAGCATTATGTAACTCATGTACATATAAACACCACCGTACCCTGCAAGCATTATGTAACTCATGTACATATAAACACCACGACCCTGCAAGCATTATGTAACTCATGTACAAACACCACCGACCCTACAAGCATTATGTAACTCATGATATAAACACCACCGAACCCTACAAGCATTATGTAACTCATGTACATATAAACACCACGAACCCTGCAAGCATTATGTAACTCATGTACATATAAACACCACCGAACCCTGCAAGCATTATGTAACTCATGTACATAAACACCACCGAACCCTGCAAGCATTATGTAACTCATGTACAAAACACCACCGAACCCTGCAAGCATTATGTAACTCATGTACAAACACCACCGAACCCTACAAGCATTATGTAACTCATGTACATATAAACACCACCGAACCCTGCAAGCATTATGTAACTCATGTACAAAACACCACCGAACCCTGCAAGCATTATGTAACTCATGTACAAACACCACCGAACCCTACAAGCATTATGTAACTCATGTACAAACACCACCGAACCCTACAAGCATTATGTAACTCATGTACATATAAACACCACCGAACCCTGCAAGCATTATGTAACTCATGTACAAACACCACCGAACCCTACAAGCATTATGTAACTCATGTA
Source organism: Archivesica marissinica (assembly GCA_014843695.1). Lineage (NCBI taxonomy): Eukaryota > Metazoa > Mollusca > Bivalvia > Venerida > Vesicomyidae > Archivesica > Archivesica marissinica. The sequence continues at coordinate 85,988,717 of CM026386.1, forward strand.
CAAACACCACCGAACCCTACAAGCATTATGTAACTCATGTACATATAAACACCATCGACCTCTGCAAGCATTATGTAACTCATGTACAAACACCACCGAACCCTGCAAGCATTATGTAACTCATGTACAAACACCACAGAACCCTGCAAGCATTATGTAATTCATGTACATATAAACACCACCGAACCCTACAAGCATTATGTAACTCATGTACAAACACCATCGACCCCTGCAAGCATTATGTAACTCATGTACAAACACCACCGAGCCCTACAAGCATTATGTAACTCATGTACAAACACCACCGAACCCTGCAAGCATTATGTAACTCATGTACATATAAACACCATCGACCCCTGCAAGCATTATGTAACTCATGTACAAACACCACCGAGCCCTAAAAGCATTATGTAACTCATGTACATATAAACACCACAGAACCCTACAAGCATTATGTAACTCATGTACATATAAACACCATCGAACCCTGCAAGCATTATGTTACTCATGTACATATAAACACCATCGACCCCTGCAAGCATTATGTAACTCATGTACATATAAACACCACCGAACCTCTGCAAGCATTATGTAACTCATGTACAAACACCACCGAGCCCTACAAGCATTATGTAACTCATGTACAAACACCACCGAACCCTACAAGCATTATGTAACTCATGTACAAACACCACCGAGCCCTACAAGCATTATGTAACTCATGTACATATAAACACCACCGTACCCTGCAAGCATTATGTAACTCATGTACATATAAACACCAACGAACCCTGCAAGCATTATGTAACTCATGTACAAACACCACCGAGCCCTAAAAGCATTATGTAACTCATGTACATATAAACACCACAGAACCCTACAAGCATTATGTAACTCATGTACATATAAACACCATCGAACCCTACAAGGATTATGTAACTCATGTACATATAAACACCATCGAACCCTGCAAGCATTATGTTACTCATGTACATATAAACACCATCAACCCCTGCAAGCATTATGTAACTCATGTACATATAAACACCACCGAACCCTGCAAGCATTATGTAACTCATGACTATAAACACCACCGAACCCTGCAAGCATTATGTAACTCATGTACATATAAACACCACCGAACCCTGCAAGCATTATGTAACTCATGTACAAACACCACCGAACCCTCAAGCATTATGTAACTCATGTAAAACACCACGAACCCTACAAGCATTATGTAACTCATGTACAAACACCACCGAACCCTACAAGCATTATGTAACTCATGTACATATAAACACCACCGACCCTGCAAGCATTATGTAACTCATGTACATATAAACACCACCGAACCCTGCAAGCATTATGTAACTCATGTACAAACACCACCGAACCCTACAAGCATTATGTAACTCATGTACAAACACCACCGAACCCTACAAGCATTATGTAACTCATGTACATATAAACACCACCGAACCCTACAAGCATTATGTAACTCATGTACATATAAACACCACCGAACCCTCAAGCATTATGTAACTCATGTACAAACACACGAACCCTGCAAGCATTATGTAACTCATGTACAAACACCACCGAACCCTGCAAGCATTATGTAACTCATGTACAAACACCACCGAACCCTGCAAGCATTATGTAACTCATGTACAAACACCACCGAACCCTGCAAGCATTATGTAACTCATGTACAAACACCACCGAACCCTGCAAGCATTATGTAACTCATGTACAAACACCACCGAACCCTGCAAGCATTATGTAACTCATGTACATATAAACACCACCGAACCCTGCAAGCATTATGTAACTCATGTACAAACACCACCGAACCCTACAAGCATTATGTAACTCATGTACAAACACCACCGAACCCTACAAGCATTATGTAACTCATGTACAAACACCACCGAACCCTGCAAGCATTATGTAACTCATGTACAAACACCACCGAACCCTGCAAGCATTATGTAATTCATGTACATATAAACACCACCGAACCCTACAAGCATTATGTAACTCATGTACATATAAACACCACCGAACCCTGCAAGCATTATGTAACTCATGTACAAACACCACCGAACCCTACAAGCATTATGTAACTCATGTACAAACACCACCGAACCCTACAAGCATTATGTAACTCATGTACATATAAACACCATCGACCTCTGCAAGCATTATGTAACTCATGTACAAACACCACCGAACCCTGCAAGCATTATGTAACTCATGTACAAACACCACCGAACCCTGCAAGCATTATGTAACTCATGTACATATAAACACCACCGAACCCTACAAGCATTATGTAACTCATGTACATATAAACACCACAGAACCCTACAAGCATTATGTAACTCATGTACAAACACCAACGAACCCTACAAGCATTATGTAACTCATGTACAAACACCACCGAACCCTACAAGCATTATGTAACTCATGTACAAACACCACCGAGCCCTACAAGCATTATGTAACTCATGTACATATAAACACCACCGTACCCTGCAAGCATTATGTAACTCATGTACATATAAACACCACCGTACCCTGCAAGCATTATGTAACTCATGTACAAACACCACCGAACCCTACAAGCATTATGTAACTCATGTACAAACACCACCGAGCCCTACAAGCATTATGTAACTCATGTACATATAAACACCACCATACCCTGCAAGCATTATGTAACTCATGTACATATAAACACCACCGTACCCTGCAAGCATTATGTAACTCATGTACAAACACCACCGAACCCTGCAAGCATTATGTAACTCATGTACATATAAACACCACCGAACCCTGCAAGCATTATGTAATTCATGTACAAACACCACCGAACCCTACAAGCATTATGTAACTCATGTACAAACACCACCGAACCCTACAAGCATTATGTAACTCGTGTACAAAAACCACCGAACCCTGCAAGCATTATGTAACTCATGTACAAACACCACCGAACCCTGCAAGCATTATGTAATTCATGTACATATAAACACCACAGAACCCTACAAGCATTATGTAACTCATGTACATATAAACACCACCGAACCCTGCAAGCATTATGTAACTCATGTACAAACACCACCGAACCCTACAAGCATTATGTAACTCATGTACAAACACCACCGAACCCTACAAGCATTATGTAACTCATGTACATATAAACACCATCGACCTCTGCAAGCATTATGTAACTCATGTACAAACACCACCGAACCCTGCAAGCATTATGTAACTCATGTACAAACACCACAGAACCCTGCAAGCATTATGTAATTCATGTACATATAAACACCACCGAACCCTACAAGCATTATGTAACTCATGTACAAACACCAACGAACCCTACAAGCATTATGTAACTCATGTACAAACACCACCGAACCCTACAAGCATTATGTAACTCATGTACATATAAACACCATCGACCCCTGCAAGCATTATGTAACTCATGTATAAACACCACCGAACCCTACAAGCATTATGTAACTCATGTACAAACACCACCGAACCCTACAAGCATTATGTAACTCATGTACATATAAACACCACCGAACCCTGCAAGCATTATGTAACTCATGTACAAACACCACGACCCCTGCAAGCATTATGTAACTCATGTACAAACATGTAACTCATGTACAAACACCACCGAACCCTACAAGCATTATGTAACTCATGTACATATAAACACCACCGAACCCTGCAAGCATTATGTAACTCATGTACATATAAACACCACCGAACCCTGCAAGCATTATGTAACTCATGTACAAACACCACCGAGCCCTACAAGCATTATGTAACTCATGTACATATAAACACCACAGAACCCTACAAGCATTATGTAACTCATGTACAAACACCAACGAACCCTACAAGCATTATGTAACTCATGTACAAACACCACCGAACCCTACAAGCATTATGTAACTCATGTACATATAAACACCATCAACCCCTGCAAGCATTATGTAACTCGTGTATAAACACCACCGAACCCTACAAGCATTATGTAACTCATGTACATATAAACACCACCGAACCCTACAAGCATTATGTAACTCATGTACATATAAACACCACCGAACCCTGCAAGCATTATGTAACTCATGTACAAACACCATCGACCCCTGCAAGCATTATGTAACTCATGTACAAACACCACAGAGCCCTACAAGCATTATGTAACTCATGTACAAACACCACCGAACCCTGCAAGCATTATGTAACTCATGTACATATAAACACCATCGACCCCTGCAAGCATTATGTAACTCATGTACATATAAACACCATCAACCCCTGCAAGCATTATGTAACTCGTGTATAAACACCACCGAACCCTACAAGCATTATGTAACTCATGTACATATAAACACCACCGAACCCTGCAAGCATTATGTAACTCATGTACAAACACCACCGAACCCTACAAGCATTATGTAACTCATGTACAAACACCACCGAACCCTACAAGCATTATGTAACTCATGTACAAACACCACCGACCCTACAAGCATTATGTAACTCATGTACAAACACCACCGACCCTGCAAGCATTATGTAACTCATGTACATAAAACACCACCACCCAACAAAACAACATAAACACCAACGAACCCTGCAAGCATTATGTAACTCATGTACAAACACCACCGAACCCTAAAAGCATTATGTAACTCATGTACATATAAACACCACAGAACCCTACAAGCATTATGTAACTCATGTACAAACACCAACGAACCCTACAAGCATTATGTAACTCATGTACAAACACCACCGAACCCTGCAAGCATTATGTAATTCATGTACATATAAACACCACAGAACCCTACAAGCATTATGTAACTCATGTACATATAAACACCACCGAACCCTGCAAGCATTATGTAACTCATGTACAAACACCACCGAACCCTACAAGCATTATGTAACTCATGTACAAACACCACCGAACCCTACAAGCATTATGTAACTCATGTACATATAAACACCATCGACCCCTGCAAGCATTATGTAACTCATGTACAAACACCACCGAACCCTGCAAGCATTATGTAACTCATGTACAAACACCACCGAACCCTACAAGCATTATGTAACTCATGTACATATAAACACCACAGAACCCTACAAGCATTATGTAACTCATGTACAAACACCAACGAACCCTACAAGCATTATGTAACTCATGTACAAACACCACCGAACCCTACAAGCATTATGTAACTCATGTACAAACACCACCGAGCCCTACAAGCATTATGTAACTCATGTACATATAAACACCACCGTACCCTGCAAGCATTATGTAACTCATGTACATATAAACACCACCGAACCCTGCAAGCATTATGTAACTCATGTACAAACACCACCGAACCCTACAAGCATTATGTAACTCATGTACAAACACCACCGAACCCTACAAGCATTATGTAACTCATGTACATATAAACACCACCGTACCCTGCAAGCATTATGTAACTCATGTACATATAAACACCACCGAACCCTGCAAGCATTATGTAACTCATGTACAAACACCACCGAACCCTGCAAGCATTATGTAACTCATGTACATATAAACACCACCGAACCCTGCAAGCATTATGTAACTCATGTACAAACACCACCGAACCCTGCAAGCATTATGTAACTCATGTACAAACACCACCGAACCCTGCAAGCATTATGTAACTCATGTACAAAAACCACCGAACCCTGCAAGCATTATGTAACTCATGTACAAACACCACCGAACCCTACAAGCATTATGTAACTCATGTACATATAAACACCACCGAACCCTGCAAGCATTATGTAACTCATGTACATATAAACACCACCGAACCCTACAAGCATTATGTAACTCATGTACAAACACCACCGAACCCTACAAGCATTATGTAACTCATGTACATATAAACACCATCGACCTCTGCAAGCATTATGTAACTCATGTACAAACACCACCGAACCCTGCAAGCATTATGTAACTCATGTACAAACACCACAGAACCCTGCAAGCATTATGTAATTCATGTACATATAAACACCACCGAACCCTACAAGCATTATGTAACTCATGTACAAACACCATCGACCCCTGCAAGCATTATGTAACTCATGTACAAACACCACCGAGCCCTACAAGCATTATGTAACTCATGTACAAACACCACCGAACCCTGCAAGCATTATGTAACTCATGTACATATAAACACCATCGACCCCTGCAAGCATTATGTAACTCATGTACAAACACCACCGAGCCCTAAAAGCATTATGTAACTCATGTACATATAAACACCACAGAACCCTACAAGCATTATGTAACTCATGTACATATAAACACCATCGAACCCTGCAAGCATTATGTTACTCATGTACATATAAACACCATCGACCCCTGCAAGCATTATGTAACTCATGTACATATAAACACCACCGAACCTCTGCAAGCATTATGTAACTCATGTACAAACACCACCGAGCCCTACAAGCATTATGTAACTCATGTACAAACACCACCGAACCCTACAAGCATTATGTAACTCA
>CM026386.1:85996325-86019247 GCA_014843695.1 Archivesica marissinica
AAACACCACCGAACCATGCAAGCATTATGTAACTCATGTACAAACACCACAGAACCCTGCAAGCATTATGTAATTCATGTACATTAACACCACCGAACCCTACAAGCATTATGTAACTCATGTACATTAACACCATAGAACCCTGCAAGCATTATGTAACTCATGTACAAACACCATCGAACCCTGCAAGCATTATGTAACTCATGTACATATAAACACCACCGAACCCTACAAGCATTATGTAACTCATGTACAAACACCACCGAACCCTGCAAGCATTATGTAACTCATGTACATATAAACACCATCGACCTCTGCAAGCATTATGTAACTCATGTACATATAAACACCATCGACCTCTGCAAGCATTATGTAACTCATGTATAAACACCACCGAACCCTGCAAGCATTATGTAACTCATGTACATATAAACACCACCGAACCCTGCAAGCATTATGTAACTCATGTACAAACACCACAGAACCCTGCAAGCATTATGTAACTCATGTACAAACACCACCGAACCCTACAAGCATTATGTAACTCATGTACATATAAACACCATCGAACCCTGCAAGCATTATGTAACTCATGTACATTAACACCACCGAACCCTGCAAGCATTATGTAACTCATGTACAACACCACCGAACCCTACAAGCATTATGTAACTCATGTACAAACACCACCGCCCTACAAGCATTATGTAACTCATGTACATAAACCCACCGACCCTGCAAGCATTATGTAACTCATGTACATATAAACACCACCGAACCCTGCAAGCATTATGTAACTCATGTACAAACACCACCGAACCCTGCAAGCATTATGTAACTCATGTACATATAAACACCACCGAACCCTCAAGCATTATGTAACTCATGTACATATAAACACCACCGAACCCTGCAAGCATTATGTAACTCATGTACATATAAACACCACCGAACCCTACAAGCATTATGTAACTCATGTACAAACACCACCGAACCCTGCAAGCATTATGTAACTCATGTACATATAAACACCATAGAACCCTACAAGCATTATGTAACTCATGTACAAACACCACCGAACCCTACAAGCATTATGTAACTCATGTACAAACACCACCGAACCCTGCAAGCATTATGTAACTCATGTACATATAAACACCATCGAACCCTGCAAGCATTATGTAACTCATGTACAAACACCACCGAACCCTGCAAGCATTATGTAACTCATGTACAAACACCACCGAACCCTGCAAGCATTATGTAACTCATGTACATATAAACACCACCGTACCCTGCAAGCATTATGTAACTCATGTACATATAAACACCACCGAACCCTGCAAGCATTATGTAACTCATGTACAAACACCACCGAACCCTGCAAGCATTATGTAACTCATGTACAATAACCCACCGAACCCTGCAAGCATTATGTAACTCATGTACATAAAACACCACCGAACCCTGCAAGCATTATGTAACTCATGTACAAACACCACCGAACCCTGCAAGCATTATGTACTCATGTACAATAAACACCACCGAACCCTGCAAGCATTATGTAACTCATGTACAAACACCACCGAACCCTGCAAGCATTATGTAACTCATGTACAAACACCATCGAACCCTGCAAGCATTATGTAACTCATGTACATATAAACACCACCGACCCCTGCAAGCATTATGTAACTCATGTACAAACACCACCGAACCCTGCAAGCATTATGTAACTCGTGTACATATAAACACCACAGAACCCTACAAGCATTATGTAACTCATGTACATATAAACACCACCGAACCCTACAAGCATTATGTAACTCATGTACATATAAACACGATAGAACCCTGCAAGCATTATGTAACTCATGTACATATAAACACCACAGAACCCTACAAGCATTATGTAACTCATGTACATATAAACACCACAGAACCCTACAAGCATTATGTAACTCATGTACAAACACCACCGAACCCTGCAAGCATTATGTAACTCATGTACAAACACCACCGAACCCTACAAGCATTATGTAACTCATGTACATATAAACACCACCGAACCATACAAGCATTATGTAACTCATGTACATATAAACACCATCGACCCCTGCAAGCATTATGTAACTCATGTACATATAAACACCACCGAACCCTACAAGCATTATGTAACTCATGTACAAACACCACCGAACCCTACAAGCATTATGTAACTCATGTACATATAAACACCACCGAACCTCTGCAAGCATTATGTAACTCATGTACAAACACCACCGAGCCCTACAAGCATTATGTAACTCATGTACAAACACCACCGAACCCTACAAGCATTATGTAACTCATGTACAAACACCACCGAGCCCTACAAGCATTATGTAACTCATGTACATATAAACACCACCGTACCATGCAAGCATTATGTAACTCATGTACATATAAACACCACCGAACCCTGCAAGCATTATGTAACTCATGTACAAACACCACCGAGCCCTACAAGCATTATGTAACTCATGTACATATAAACACCACAGAACCCTACAAGCATTATGTAACTCATGTACAAACACCAACGAACCCTACAAGCATTATGTAACTCATGTACAAACACCACCGAACCCTACAAGCATTATGTAACTCATGTACATATAAACACCACCACCGAACCCTGCAAGCATTATGTAACTCATGTACAAACACCACCGAACCCTGCAAGCATTATGTAACTCATGTACAAACACACCGAACCCTGCAAGCATTATGTAACTCATGTACAAACACCACCGAACCCTGCAAGCATTATGTAACTCATGTACAAACACCACCGAACCCTGCAAGCATTATGTAACTCATGTACAAACACCATCGAACCCTGCAAGCATTATGTAACTCATGTACATATAAACACCACCACCCTGCAAGCATTATGTAACTCATGTACAAACACCACCGAACCCTGCAAGCATTATGTAACTCATGTACATATAAACACCACCGAACCCTGCAAGCATTATGTAACTCATGTACATATAAACACCACCGAACCCTACAAGCATTATGTAACTCATGTACATATAAACACCACCGAACCCTACAAGCATTATGTAACTCATGTACATATAAACACCACCGAACCCTAAGCATTATGTAACTCATGTACATATAAACACCACCGAACCCTGCAAGCATTATGTAACTCATGTACATAAACACCACCGAACCCTACAAGCATTATGTAACTCATGTACAAACACCACCGAACCCTGCAAGCATTATGTAACTCATGTACATATAACACCACCGAACCCTACAAGCATTATGTAACTCATGTACAAACACCACCGAACCCTGCAAGCATTATGTAACTCATGTACAAACACCACCGAACCCTACAAGCATTATGTAACTCATGTACATATAAACACCACCGAACCCTACAAGCATTATGTAACTCATGTACATATAAACACCACCGAACCCTGCAAGCATTATGTAACTCATGTATAAACACCACCGAACCCTACAAGCATTATGTAACTCATGTACAAACACCACCGAACCCTACAAGCATTATGTAACTCATGTACATATAAACACCACCATACCCTGCAAGCATTATGTAACTCATGTACATATAAACACCACCGTACCCTGCAAGCATTATGTAACTCATGTACAAACACCACCGAACCCTACAAGCATTATGTAACTCATGTACAAACACCACCGAACCCTACAAGCATTATGTAACTCATGTACATATAAACACCACCGTACCCTGCAAGCATTATGTAACTCATGTATAAACACCACCGAACCCTACAAGCATTATGTAACTCATGTACAAACACCACCGAGCCCTACAAGCATTATGTAACTCATGTACATATAAACACCACCGAACCCTGCAAGCATTATGTAACTCATGTACATATAAACACCACCGAACCCTGCAAGCATTATGTAACTCATGTACAAACACCACCGAACCCTACAAGCATTATGTAACTCATGTACAAACACCACCGAACCCTACAAGCATTATGTAACTCATGTACATATAAACACCACCGAACCCTGCAAGCATTATGTAACTCATGTATAAACACCACCGAACCCTGCAAGCATTATGTAACTCATGTACAAACACCACCGAACCCTGCAAGCATTATGTAACTCATGTATAAACACCACCGAACCCTGCAAGCATTATGTAACTCATGTACATATAAACACCACCGAACCCTGCAAGCATTATGTAACTCATGTACATATAAACACCACCGAACCCTGCAAGCATTATGTAACTCATGTACAAACACCACCGAACCCTGCAAGCATTATGTAACTCATGTACAAACACCACCGAACCATACAAGCATTATGTAACTCATGTACAAACACCACCGAACCCTACAAGCATTATGTAACTCATGTACAAACACCACCGAACCCTACAAGCATTATGTAACTCATGTACAAACACCACCGAACCCTGCAAGCATTATGTAACTCATGTACAAACACCACCGAACCCTGCAAGCATTATGTAATTCATGTACATATAAACACCACCGAACCCTACAAGCATTATGTAACTCATGTACATATAAACACCACCGAACCCTGCAAGCATTATGTAACTCATGTACAAACACCACCGAACCCTATAAGCATTATGTAACTCATGTACATATAAACACCATCGACCTCTGCAAGCATTATGTAACTCATGTACATATAAACACCATCGACCTCTGCAAGCATTATGTAACTCATGTACAAACACCACCGAACCCTGCAAGCATTATGTAACTCATGTACAAACACCACAGAACCCTGCAAGTATTATGTAATTCATGTACATATAAACACCACCGAACCCTACAAGCATTATGTAACTCATGTACATATAAACACCATAGAACCCTGCAAGCATTATGTAACTCATGTACAAACACCATCGACCCCTGCAAGCATTATGTAACTCATGTACAAACACCACCGAGCCCTACAAGCATTATGTAACTCATGTACAAACACCACCGAACCCTGCAAGCATTATGTAACTCATGTACATATAAATACCACCGACCCCTGCAAGCATTATGTAACTCATGTACAAACACCACCGAGCCCTACAAGCATTATGTAACTCATGTACAAACAACACCGAACCCTGCAAGCATTATGTAACTCATGTACATATAAACACCACCGAACCCTGCAAGCATTATGTAACTCATGTACATATAAACACCATAGAACCCTGCAAGCATTATGTAACTCATGTACAAACACCACCGAACCCTACAAGCATTATGTAACTCATGTACATATAAACACCACCGAACCCTGCAAGCATTATGTAACTCATGTACATATAAACACCATAGAACCCTGCAAGCATTATGTAACTCATGTACAAACACCACCGAACCCTACAAGCATTATGTAACTCATGTACATATAAACACCACCGAACCCTGCAAGCATTATGTAACTCATGTACATATAAACACCATAGAACCCTGCAAGCATTATGTAACTCATGTACAAACACCACCGAACCCTACAAGCATTATGTAACTCATGTACATATAAACACCACCGAACCCTGCAAGCATTATGTAACTCATGTACATATAAACACCACCGAACCCTGCAAGCATTATGTAACTCATGTACAAACACCACCGAACCCTACAAGCATTATGTAACTCATGTACAAACACCACCGAGCCCTACAAGCATTATGTAACTCATGTACATATAAACACCACCGAACCCTGCAAGCATTATGTAACTCATGTACATATAAACACCACCGAACCCTGCAAGCATTATGTAACTCATGTACAAACACCACCGAACCCTGCAAGCATTATGTAACTCATGTACAAACACCACCGAACCCTGCAAGCATTATGTAACTCATGTACATATAAACACCACCGAACCCTGCAAGCATTATGTAACTCATGTACATATAAACACCACCGAACCCTGCAAGCATTATGTAACTCATGTACAAACACCACCGAACCCTGCAAGCATTATGTAACTCATGTACAAACACCACCGAACCCTACAAGCATTATGTAACTCATGTACAAACACCACCGAACCCTACAAGCATTATGTAACTCATGTACATATAAACACCACCGAACCCTGCAAGCATTATGTAACTCATGTACAAACACCACCGAACCCTGCAAGCATTATGTAACTCATGTACATATAAACACCATCGACCCCTGCAAGCATTATGTAACTCATGTACATAAACACCACCGAACCCTACAAGCATTATGTAACTCATGTACAAACACCACCGAACCCTACAAGCATTATGTAACTCATGTACATATAAACACCACCGAACCCTGCAAGCATTATGTAACTCATGTACAAACACCACCGAACCCTACAAGCATTATGTAACTCATGTACATATAAACACCACAGAACCCTACAAGCATTATGTAACTCATGTACAAACACCACCGAACCCTGCAAGCATTATGTAACTCATGTACATATAAACACCACCGAACCCTGCAAGCATTATGTAACTCATGTACATATAAACACCACCGAACCCTGCAAGCATTATGTAACTCATGTACATAAACACCACCGAACCCTACAAGCATTATGTAACTCATGTACAAACACCACCGAACCCTACAAGCATTATGTAACTCATGTACAAACACCACCGAACCCTACAAGCATTATGTAACTCATGTACAAACACCACCGAACCCTGCAAGCATTATGTAACTCATGTACAACACCACCGAACCCTGCAAGCATTATGTAACTCATGTACATATAAACACCACCGAACCCTACAAGCATTATGTAACTCATGTACATATAAACACCACCGAACCCTGCAAGCATTATGTAACTCATGTACAAACACCACCGAACCCTACAAGCATTATGTAACTCATGTACAAACACCACCGAACCCTACAAGCATTATGTAACTCATGTACATATAAACACCACCGACCCTGCAAGCATTATGTAACTCATGTACATAAACACCACCGAACCCTGCAAGCATTATGTAACTCATGTACAAACACCACCGAACCCTACAAGCATTATGTAACTCATGTACAAACACCACCGAACCCTACAAGCATTATGTAACTCATGTACATATAAACACCACCGAACCCTACAAGCATTATGTAACTCATGTACATATAAACACCACCGAACCCTGCAAGCATTATGTAACTCATGTACAAACACCACCGAACCCTGCAAGCATTATGTAACTCATGTACAAACACCACCTAACCCTACAAGCATTATGTAACTCATGTACAAACACCACCAAACCCTACAAGCATTATGTAACTCATGTACAAAGACCACCGAACCCTGCAAGCATTATGTAACTCATGTACAAACACCACAGAACCCTGCAAGCATTATGTAACTCATTAACAAACACCACAGAACCCTACAAGCATTATGTAACTCATGTACATATAAACACCACAGAACCCTACAAGCATTATGTAACTCATGTACATATAAACACCACCAAACCCTGCAAGCATTATGTAACTCATGTACATATAAACACCACCGAACCCTGCAAGCATTATGTAACTCATGTACAAACACCACAGAACCCTACAAGCATTATGTAACTCATGTATAAACACCACCGAACCCTACAAGCATTATGTAACTCATGTACAAACACCACCGAACCCTGCAAGCATTATGTAACTCATGTACATATAAACACCACCGAACCCTGCAAGCATTATGTAACTCATGTACAAACACCACCGAACCCTGCAAGCATTATGTAACTCATGTACATAAACACCACCGAACCCTGCAAGCATTATGTAACTCATGTACATATAAACACCACCGAACCCTACAAGCATTATGTAACTCATGTACATATAAACACCACCGAACCCTGCAAGCATTATGTAACTCATGTACATATAAACACCATCGAACCCTGCAAGCATTATGTAACTCATGTACAAACACCACCGAACCCTGCAAGCATTATGTAACTCATGTACAAACACCACCGAACCCTGCAAGCATTATGTAACTCATGTACAAACACCACCGAACCCTGCAAGCATTATGTAACTCATGTACAAACACCACCGAACCCTGCAAGCATTATGTAACTCATGTACAAACACCACCGAACCCTGCAAGCATTATGTAACTCATGTACAAACACCACCGAACCCTGCAAGCATTATGTAACTCATGTACAAACACCATCGAACCCTGCAAGCATTATGTAACTCATGTACATATAAACACCACCGACCCCTGCAAGCATTATGTAACTCATGTACAAACACCACCGAACCCTGCAAGCATTATGTAACTCATGTACATATAAACACCACCGAACCCTGCAAGCATTATGTAACTCATGTACATATAAACACCACCGAACCCTACAAGCATTATGTAACTCATGTACATATAAACACCACCGAACCCTGCAAGCATTATGTAACTCATGTACAAACACCACCGAACCCTACAAGCATTATGTAACTCATGTACAAACACCACCGAACCCTACAAGCATTATGTAACTCATGTACAAAACCACCGAACCCTGCAAGCATTATGTAACTCATGTACAAACACCACGAACCCTGCAAGCATTATTAACTCATGTATAAACACCACCGAACCCTACAAGCATTATGTAACTCATGTACATATAAACACCACCGAACCCTGCAAGCATTATGTAACTCATGTACATATAAACACCACCGAACCCTACAAGCATTATGTAACTCATGTACATATAAACACCACCGAACCCTGCAAGCATTATGTAACTCATGTACAAACACCACCGAACCCTACAAGCATTATGTAACTCATGTACAAACACCACCGAACCCTACAAGCATTATGTAACTCATGTACATATAAACACCACCGAACCCTACAAGCATTATGTAACTCATGTACATATAAACACCACCGAACCCTGCAAGCATTATGTAACTCATGTACATATAAACACCACCGAACCCTGCAAGCATTATGTAACTCATGTACAAACACCACCGAACCCTACAAGCATTATGTAACTCATGTATAAACACCACCGAACTCTACAAGCATTATGTAACTCATGTACATATAAACACCACCGAACCCTGCAAGCATTATGTAACTCATGTACAAACACCACCGAACCCTACAAGCATTATGTAACTCATGTACATATAAACACCACCGAACCCTGCAAGCATTATGTAACTCATGTACATATAAACACCACCGAACCCTGCAAGCATTATGTAACTCATGTACAAACACCACCGAACTGCAAGCATTATGTAACTCATGTACATATAAACACCACCGACCCCTGCAAGCATTATGTAACTCATGTACATATAAACACCACCGAACCCTACAAGCATTATGTAACTCATGTACAAACACCACCGAACCCTACAAGCATTATGTAACTCATGTACATATAAACACCACCGAACCCTGCAAGCATTATGTAACTCATGTACAAACACCACCGAACCCTACAAGCATTATGTAACTCATGTACATAAACACCACAGAACCCTACAAGCATTATGTAACTCATGTACAAACACCACCGAACCCTGCAAGCATTATGTAACTCATGTACATATAAACACCACCGAACCCTGCAAGCATTATGTAACTCATGTACATATAAACACCACCGAACCCTGCAAGCATTATGTAACTCATGTACATATAAACACCACCGAACCCTACAAGCATTATGTAACTCATGTACATATAAACACCACCGAACCCTGCAAGCATTATGTAACTCATGTACATATAAACACCACCGAACCCTGCAAGCATTATGTAACTCATGTACAAACACCACCGAACCCTGCAAGCATTATGTAACTCATGTACAAACACCACCGAACCCTGCAAGCATTATGTAACTCATGTACAAACACCACCGAACCCTGCAAGCATTATGTAACTCATGTACAAACACCACCGAACCCTGCAAGCATTATGTAACTCATGTACAAACACCACCGAACCCTGCAAGCATTATGTAACTCATGTACAAACACCACCGAACCCTGCAAGCATTATGTAACTCATGTACAAACACCACCGAACCCTGCAAGCATTATGTAACTCATGTACAAACACCACCGAACCCTGCAAGCATTATGTAACTCATGTACATATAAACACCACCGAACCCTACAAGCATTATGTAACTCATGTACATATAAACACCACCGAACCCTGCAAGCATTATGTAACTCATGTACAAACACCACCGAACCCTACAAGCATTATGTAACTCATGTACAAACACCACCGAACCCTGCAAGCATTATGTAACTCATGTACATATAAACACCATCGACCTCTGCAAGCATTATGTAACTCATGTACATATAAACACCACCGAACCCTGCAAGCATTATGTAACTCATGTACAAACACCACCGAACCCTACAAGCATTATGTAACTCATGTACAAACACCACCGAACCCTACAAGCATTATGTAACTCATGTACATATAAACACCATCGAACCCTGCAAGCATTATGTAACTCATGTACAAACACCATCGACCCCTGCAAGCATTATGTAACTCATGTACAAACACCACCGAACCCTACAAGCATTATGTAACTCATGTACAAACACCACCGAACCCTACAAGCATTATGTAACTCATGTACATATAAACACCACCGAACCCTGCAAGCATTATGTAACTCATGTACAAACACCACCGAACCCTACAAGCATTATGTAACTCATGTACATATAAACACCACCGAACCCTACAAGCATTATGTAACTCATGTACAAACACCACCGAACCCTGCAAGCATTATGTAACTCATGTACATATAAACACCACCGAACCCTGCAAGCATTATGTAACTCATGTACATATAAACACCACCGAACCCTGCAAGCATTATGTAACTCATGTACATATAAACACCACCGACCCCTGCAAGCATTATGTAACTCATGTACAAACACCACCGAACCCTACAAGCATTATGTAACTCATGTACATATAAACACCACCGAACCCTGCAAGCATTATGTAACTCATGTATAAACACCACCGAACCCTACAAGCATTATGTAACTCATGTACATATAAACACCACCGAACCCTGCAAGCATTATGTAACTCATGTACAAACACCACCGAACCCTGCAAGCATTATGTAACTCATGTACATATAAACACCACCGAACCCTGCAAGCATTATGTAACTCATGTACATATAAACACCACCGAACCCTACAAGCATTATGTAACTCAGTACATTACCACGAACCCTGCAAGCATTATGTAACTCATGTACATTAACACCATAGAACCCTGCAAGCATTATGTAACTCATGTACAAACACCACCGAACCCTGCAAGCATTATGTAACTCATGTACAAACACCACCGAACCCTGCAAGCATTATGTAACTCATGTACAAACACCACCGAACCCTGCAAGCATTATGTAACTCATGTACAAACACCACCGAACCCTGCAAGCATTATGTAACTCATGTACAAACACCACCGAACCCTGCAAGCATTATGTAACTCATGTACAAACACCATCGAACCCTGCAAGCATTATGTAACTCATGTACATATAAACACCACCGACCCCTGCAAGCATTATGTAACTCATGTACAAACACCACCGAACCCTGCAAGCATTATGTAACTCATGTACATATAAACACCATCGACCCCTGCAAGCATTATGTAACTCATGTACATATAAACACCACCGAACCCTACAAGCATTATGTAACTCATGTACATATAAACACCACCGAACCCTGCAAGCATTATGTAACTCATGTACAAACACCACCGAACCCTACAAGCATTATGTAACTCATGTACAAACACCACCGAACCCTGCAAGCATTATGTAACTCATGTACATATAAACACCACCGAACCCTGCAAGCATTATGTAACTCATGTACATATAAACACCACCGAACCCTACAAGCATTATGTAACTCATGTACATATAAACACCACCGAACCCTGCAAGCATTATGTAACTCATGTACAAACACCACAGAACCCTGCAAGCATTATGTAACTCATGTACATATAAACACCACCGAACCCTGCAAGCATTATGTAACTCATGTACATATAAACACCACCGAACCCTACAAGCATTATGTAACTCATGTACAAACACCACCGAACCCTGCAAGCATTATGTAACTCATGTACAAACACCACCGAACCCTGCAAGCATTATGTAACTCATGTACAAACACCACCGAACCCTGCAAGCATTATGTAACTCATGTACAAACACCACCGAACCCTGCAAGCATTATGTAACTCATGTACAAACACCACCGAACCCTGCAAGCATTATGTAACTCATGTACAAACACCACCGAACCCTGCAAGCATTATGTAACTCATGTACAAACACCATCGAACCCTGCAAGCATTATGTAACTCATGTACATATAAACACCACCGACCCCTGCAAGCATTATGTAACTCATGTACAAACACCACCGAACCCTGCAAGCATTATGTAACTCATGTACATATAAACACCATCGACCTCTGCAAGCATTATGTAACTCATGTACATATAAACACCACCGAACCCTACAAGCATTATGTAACTCATGTACATATAAACACCACCGAACCCTGCAAGCATTATGTAACTCATGTATAAACACCACTGAACCCTACAAGCATTATGTAACTCATGTACATATAAACACCACCGAACCCTACAAGCATTATGTAACTCATGTACATATAAACACCACCGAACCCTGCAAGCATTATGTAACTCATGTACATATAAACACCACCGAACCCTGCAAGCATTATGTAACTCATGTTATGTTATTATGTTATGTTTCGGGTTTTACGCCTGCATCAGCACCATTTTGGGCTATATCGCCGGCGGGCAGTTTACCTAACAACACCTTTCCTGGGCAGGCTCCAGCGGTTAACCAGTACTTGGGTGCACCAACCTCCGTAAGAAACTGCCAACTTTTTCATATAAATGAGACACGGTCTGAGCGGGGCTCGAACCCGTGACCATCAGTGATGATAGGTTACAGTGGTATACAAGTCAGCGACCTTAACCACTCGACCACGGAGGCGGACTTGTAACTCATGTACAAACACCACAGAACCCTGCAAGCATTATGTAACTCATGTACATATAAACACCACCGAACCCTGCAAGCATTATGTAACTCATGTACATATAAACACCACCGAACCCTACAAGCATTATGTAACTCATGTACATATAAACACCACCGAACCCTGCAAGCATTATGTAACTCATGTACATATAAACACGATAGAACCCTGCAAGCATTATGTAACTCATGTACAAACACCACCGAACCCTGCAAGCATTATGTAACTCATGTACAAACACCACCGAACCCTGCAAGCATTATGTAACTCATGTACAAACACCACCGAACCCTGCAAGCATTATGTAACTCATGTACAAACACCACCGAACCCTGCAAGCATTATGTAACTCATGTACAAACACCATCGAACCCTGCAAGCATTATGTAACTCATGTACATATAAACACCACCGACCCCTGCAAGCATTATGTAACTCATGTACAAACACCACCGAACCCTGCAAGCATTATGTAACTCATGTACATATAAACACCATCGACCTCTGCAAGCATTATGTAACTCATGTACATATAAACACCACCGAACCCTACAAGCATTATGTAACTCATGTACATATAAACACCACCGAACCCTGCAAGCATTATGTAACTCATGTACAAACACCACCGAACCCTACAAGCATTATGTAACTCATGTACAAACACCACCGAACCCTACAAGCATTATGTAACTCATGTACATATAAACACCATCGACCCCTGCAAGCATTATGTAACTCATGTACATATAAACACCATCGACCCCTGCAAGCATTATGTAACTCATGTACATATAAACACCACCGAACCCTACAAGCATTATGTAACTCATGTACATATAAACACCACCGTACCCTGCAAGCATTATGTAACTCATGTACATATAAACACCACCGAACCCTGCAAGCATTATGTAACTCATGTACATATAAACACCAACGTACCCTGCAAGCATTATTTAACTCATGTACATATAAACACCACCGTACCCTGCAAACATTATGTAACTCATGTACATATAAACACCACCGTACCCTGCAAGCATTATTTAACTCATGTACATATAAACACCACCGAACCCTGCAAGCATTATTTAACTCATGTACATATAAACACCACCGTACCCTGCAAGCATTATTTAACTCATGTACATATAAACACCACCGTGTCATGATCCTGTCAATGAAATGGATCCTGGTGCAACATACAACGTCACTTGTTATGACGTCACAACTTTATCAGCAGCATACCATAATATTATTAGTATATGAGGGGTCTGGGGGTCTTGACTTTGTGTCATGTACCTGTGCAGCATACAACAAGGCATATATACCTGTCTACCAGCATACAACAAGGCATATATACCGGTCTACCAGCATACAACAAGGCATATATACCGGTCTACCAGCATACAATAAGGCATATATACCGGTCTACCAGCATACAACAAGGCATATATACCTCTCTACCAGCATACAACAAGGCATATATACCTGTCTACCAGCATACAATAAGGCATATATACCTGTCTACCAGCATACAACAAGGCATATATACCTGTCTACCAGCATACAATAAGGCATATATACCTGTCTACCAGCATACAACAAGGCATATATACCTGTCTACCAGCATACAATAAGGCATATATACCTGTCTACCAGCATACAATAAGGCATATATACCTGTCTACCAGCATACAATAAGGCATATATACCTGTCTACCAGCATACAATAAGGCATATATACCTGTCTACCAGCATACAATAAGGCATATATACCTGTCTACCAGCATACAATAAGGCATATATACCTGTCTACCAGCATACAACAATGCATATATACCTGTCTACCAGCATACAATAAGGCATATATACCTGTCTACCAGCATACAATAAGGCATATATACCTGTCTACCAGCATACAATAAGGCATATATACCTGTCTACCAGCATACAATAAGGCATATATACCTGTCTACCAGCATACAATAAGGCATATATACCTGTCTACCAGCATACAACAAGGCATATATACCTGTCTACCAGCATACAACAAGGCATATATACCTGTCTACCAGCATACAATAAGGCATATATACCTGTCTACCAGCATACAATAAGGCATATATACCTGTCTACCAGCATGGAACGACGTAAGATACCACTCTAACACAGCCATCATACGATCTTCAGGTTCCGCTAAATTTGTTATTCTGCAATAACAATAATTATGTCAACATAATGCTTCAGTCTACTACCACTGGCGTAACTAGTTTGTACAAATATATGTTAGATCGATTGCGAAACAAGTTCTTACAACATTAGTTTAATTATTCTCCAGACCGTATTCCTGATGGAATCCATGGCGATGAGGGAGAGAGAGAGACAATGTGGAAATTAAGGCCTGGAATCCATGGTGATGAGGGAGAGAGAGACAATGTGGAAATTAAGGTCTGGAATCCATGGCGATGAGGGAGAGGAAGACAATGTGGAAATTAAGGCCTGGAATCCATGGCGATGAGGGAGAGGAAGACAATGTGGAAATTAAGGTCTGGAATCCATGGCGATGAGGGAGAGGAAGACAATGTGGAAATTAAAGTCTGGAATCCATGGCGATGAGGGAGAGAGAGACAATGTGGAAATTAAGGCCTGGAATCCATGGCGATGAGGGAGAGAAATACATGTGGAAATTAAGGCCTGGAATCCATGGCGATGAGGGAGAGGAATACAATGTAGAAATTAAGGCCTGGAATCCATGGCGATGAGGGAGAGAGAGACAATGTGGAAATTAAGGCCTGGAATCCATGGCGATGAGGGAGAGAAATACAATGTGGAAATTAAGGCCTTGTCTAAGGGAACAATCGTAACGGCTACAGCTGGGTGCAAACATGCAAGTATGGCCTGTCTACTAGCTGTACATGCAAGTATGGCCTGTCTACTAACTGTACATGCAAGTATGGCTTGTCTACTAACTGTACATGCAAGTATGGCCTGTCTACTAGCTGTACATGCAAGTATGGCCTGTCTACTAACTGTACATGCAAGTATGGCTTGTCTACTAACTGTACATGCAAGTATGGCCTGTCTACTAACTGTACATGCAAGTATGGCCTGTCTACTAGCTGTACATGCAAGTATGGCTTGTCTACTAACTGTACATGCAAGTATGGCCTGTCTACTAGCTGTACATGCAAGTATGGCCTGTCTACTAACTGTACATGCAAGTATGGCTTGTCTACTAACTGTACATGCAAGTATGGCCTGTCTACTAACTGTACATGCAAGTATGGCCTGTCTACTAGCTGTACATGCAAGTATGGCTTGTCTACTAACTGTACATGCAAGTATGGCCTGTCTACTAGCTGTACATGCAAGTATGGCCTGTCTACTAACTGTACATGCAAGTATGGCTTGTCTACTAACTGTACATGCAAGTATGGCCTGTCTACTAACTGTACATGCAAGTATGGCCTGTCTACTAGCTGTACATGCAAGTATGGCCTGTCTACTAACTGTACATGCAAGTATGCTGTCTACAGCTGTACATGCAAGTATGGCCTGTCTACTAACTGTACATGCAAGTATGGCTTGTCTACTAACTGTACATGCAAGTATGGCCTGTCTACTAGCTGTACATGCAAGTATGGCCTGTCTACTAACTGTACATGCAAGTATGGCCTGTCTACTAACTGTACATGCAAGTATGGCCTGTCTACTAGCTGTACATGCAAGTATGGCCTGTCTAATAACTGTACATGAAGGTGATTCATGCTGGCTACAGCTGGGTACAAACATGCAAGTATGGCCTGTCTACTAACTGTACATGCAAGTATGGCTTGTCTACTAACTGTACATGCAAGTATGGCCTGTCTACTAGCTGTACATGCAAGTATGGCCTGTCTACTAACTGTACATGCAAGTATGGCCTGTCTACTAACTGTACATGCAAGTATGGCCTGTCTACTAGCTGTACATGCAAGTATGGCCTGTCTAATAACTGTACATGAAGGTGATTCATGCTGGCTACAGCTGGGTACAAACATGCAAGTATGGCCTGATTACATGCTGTACATGTAGGTGATTCATGCTGGCTACAGCTGGGTACAAACATGCAAGTATGGCCTGTCTACTAGCTGTACATGAAGGTGATTCATGCTGGCTACAGCTGGGTACAAACATGCAAGTATGGCCTGTCTACTAGCTGTACATGAAGGTGATTCATGCTGGCTACAGCTGGGTACAAACATGCAAGTATGGCCTGTCTACTAGCTGTACATGAAGGTGATTCATGCTGGCTACAGCTGGGTACAAACATGCAAGTATGGCCTGTCTACTAGCTGTACATGAAGGTGATTCATGCTGGGTGCAAACATGCAAGTATGGCCTGTCTACTAGCTGTACATGCAAGTATGGCCTGTCTACTAGCTGTACATGCAAGTATGGCCTGTCTACTAGCTGTACATGAAGGTGACATCAGAAGTGCATCTTGGCCTCAAGGTTATCACTTCTCTCAAACACAGTCGTAGGCTCACTGATTAGTTGAAACAAGCCCAAATCTCAAATTCAGCAATTAATTTCCCTCTTTCAAACACGAGTTTTAGATATCAAATACAGTGACTATGTAGTGTAGGTCTCGTGTCCTAGTGGAAACAGTCGTTGGCTTGTCCCTCACCCGCTGTAGGTCCGAATCCCACAATGAGTGTCATGCTATCTAGCTGGCCAATGGAAGGTCGATGGTTTTACCCAGGTACCAACCCATGCCTGGAATACAGCTTGGAGGGCACTTGGGGTGTGCTTCCACCAATAACAGCTGTAAGTACATACTGGTTTCATTAACCAAAAGGACAACTATTTGAATTTGAAATAAAAATTCACCAAATTTAGACATTAAGCATACTGGTGCTTTCATCACATTCTCCCAATTCAAACTTAGAAAGCTCTTTACAACATGAATGGGTACACATCAGGGCCAAGTCTGAACTGGTGGGTGGGTGACATTTGATCAGACATTTGGCAGACCTATAAATTCAAATACAACGATTATTTACTGTCAATTCTAAAAGCATTAAACACACCTAAGGAACACGTCAGGATGTGCCATACAATCTGCAAACAGCTCTAGCAATGATCTTCTCTCCAGGATGAATGTCGGTAACACAACCTGAAATCAATGTTGGTAACAATAAATGTCGGTAACACAACCTGAAATCAATGTTGGTAACAATAAATGTCGGTAACACAACCTGAAATCAATGTTGGTAACAATAAATGTTGGTAACACAACCTGAAATCAATGTTGGTAACAATGAATGTCGGTAACACAACCTGAAATCAATGTTGGTAACAATGAATGTCGGTAACACAACCTGAAATCAATGTTGGTAACAATGAATGTCGGTAACACATTCAAAATTTATTGTGTTAATAGGTCCTGCTATGTCTTACCTTGGTGAGGTCCATGCCTAGTTTTAACTGTGACAGTAGATGTAGGATTATTGATGTATGTTCCTCCGTTCCCTCCAGGTCGTTGTCCTTGTACTCGGAGTCATCCTCCTGCTCATCGTCATGGTTAATTGGATCATCTGGAACAAGTGCAATAAAACTGAAAAATGTATTATTTTATTAGATTGGGTTAGGTAAGAGTAATGTTTACAATTGTGGTCATTTAAATTTGAACAAAGGAAATACTGACCTTTTCAAAATGTTGTAGTATGGACAAGTCTGAAATAAAGTATTCTTCATGCAAGCCAAATGTGTCAATTCGCTATGGAGGTACAATGTGCACGAATATCGTTAATTAATATGAGCCTTATTGGTGCCTCGGAATTACTGTATTTAATGATTGTGTAAGAGGTATGGTAGACGATTACTTTGTGCATAGTATGTACGGTAGATGATTACTTTGTGCACAGTATGTACGGTAGATGATTACTTTGTGTACAGTATGTACGGTAGACGATTACTTTGTGCATAGTATGTACGGTAGATGATTACTTTGTGCATAGTATGTACGGTAGATGATTACTTTGTGCATAGTATGTACGGTAGATGATTACTTTGTGCATAGTATGTACGGTAGATGATTACTTTGTGCACAGTATGTACGGTAGATGATTACTTTGTGTACAGTATGTACGGTAGACGATTACTTTGTGCATAGTATGTACGGTAGATGATTACTTTGTGCATAGTATGTACGGTAGACGATTACTTTGTGCACAGTATGTACGGTAGATGATTACTTTGTGTACAGTATGTACGGTAGACGATTACTTTGTGCATAGTATGTACGGTAGATGATTACTTTGTGCATAGTATGTAAGGTAGATGATTACTTTGTGCACAGTATGTACGGTAGATGATTACTTTGTGTATAGTATGTACGGTAGATGATTACTTTGTGCATAGTATGTAAGGTAGATGATTACTTTGTGCACAGTATGTACGGTAGATGATTACTTTGTGTATAGTATGTACGGTAGATGATTACTTTGTGTACAGTATGTACGGTAGACGATTACTTTGTGTACAGTATGTATGGTAGACGATTACTTTGTGTACAGTATGTACGGTAGATGATTACTTTGTGTACAGTATGTACGGTAGATGATTACTTTGTGTACAGTATGTACGGTAGATGATTACTTTGTGTACAGTATGTACGGTAGATGATTACTTTGTGCACAGTATGTATGGTAGATGATTACTTTGTGCACAGTATGTATGGTAGATGATTACTTTGTGCATAGTATGTACGGTAGATGATTACTTTGTGTATAGTATGTACGGTAGATGATTACTTTGTGTACAGTATGTACGGTAGACGATTACTTTGTGTACAGTATGTATGGTAGACGATTACTTTGTGTACAGTATGTATGGTAGATGATTACTTTGTGTACAGTATGTACGGTAGATGATTACTTTGTGTACAGTATGTATGGTAGATGATTACTTTGTGTACAGTATGTACGGTAGATGATTACTTTGTGTACAGTATGTACGGTAGACGATTACTTTGTGTACAGTATGTATGGTAGATGATTACTTTGTGTACAGTATGTATGGTATATGATTACTTTGTGTACAGTATGTACGGTAGATGATTACTTTGTGTACAGTATGTATGGTAGATGATTACTTTGTGTACAGTATGTACGGTAGATGATTACTTTGTGTACAGTATGTACGGTAAATGATTACTTTGCGTACAGTATGTATGGTAGATGATTACTTTGTGTACAGTATGTATGGTAGACGATTACTTTGTGTACATTATGTACGGTAGATGATTACTTTGTGTACAGTATGTACGGTAGATTATTACTTTGTGTACAGTATGTACGGTAGATGATTACTTTGTGTACGGTAGATGATTACTTTGTGTACAGTATATACGGTAAATGATTACTTTGCGTACAGTATGTACGGTAGATGATTACTTTGTGTACAGTATGTATGGTAGATGATTACTTTGTGTACGGTAGATGATTACTTTGTGTACAGTATGTACGGTAAATGATTACTTTGTGTACAGTATGTATGGTAGATGATTACTTTGTGTACAGTATGTACGGTAGATGATTACCTTGTGTACAGTCAGGTACAATGCGTGGGAGATGATTACTGTGTGTACAGTCAGGTACAATGCATGGGAGATGATTACCTTGTGTACAGTCAGGTACAATGCATGGGAGATGATTACCTTGTGTACAGTCAGGTACAATGCATGGGAGATGATTACCTTGTGTAGTCAGGTACAATGCATGGTAGATGATTACTTTGTGCAGTCAGGTACAATGCATGGTAGATGATTACTTTGTGTACAGTCAGGTACAATGCATGGGAGATGATTACCTTGTGTACAATCAGGTACAATGCATGGTAGATGATTACCATGTGTACAGTCTGGTACAATGCATGGGAGATGATTACCGAGTGTACAGTCAGGTACAATGCATGGGAGATGATTACCTTGTGTACAGTCAGGTACAATGCATGGGAGATGATTACCTTGTGTACAGTCAGGTACAATGCATGGTAGATGATTACCTTGTGTACAGTCGCGTACAATGCATGGGAGATGATTACCTTGAACAGAGTCGGATAGCATGAACGGGAGATCATTAGCTGACGTGAAACTACCAACTGGAGACGGCATAGAAACATGATTTGAAGACGGCATGGTATTACCGACATAACTGTGAGTTCTTGAATCTTGACGGCGACTACTGCAAAAATAAACATACAAAAATTGCTAATATATATCTTTTATCATCAGTACATCACAAACTATAACCCTAACCCTAACATCATCAGTACATCACAAACTATAACCCTAACCCTAACACCATCAGTACATCACAAACTATAACCCTAACCCTAACATCATCAGTACATCACAAACTATAACCCTAACCCTAACATCATCAGTACATCACAAACTATAACCCTAACCCTAACATCATCAGTACATCACAAACTATAACCCTAACCCTAACACCATCAGTACATCACAAACTATAACCCTAACCCTAACATCATCAGTACATCACAAACTATAACCCGAACATCATCAGTACATCACAAACTATAACCCCAACCCTAACATCATCAGTACATCACAAACTATAACCCCAACCCTAACATCATCAGTACATCACAAACTATAACCCTAACCCTAACACCATCAGTACATCACAAACTATAACCCTAACCCTAACACCATCAGTACATCACAAACTATAACCCTAACATCATCAGTACATCACAAACTATAACCCTAACCCTAACATCATCAGTACATCACACACTATAACCCTAACCCTAACATCATCAGTACATCACACACTATACCCTAACATCATCAGTACATCACAAACTATAACCCTAACATCATCAGTACATCACAAACTGTAACCCCAACCCTAACACCATCAGTACATCACAAACTATAACCCTAACATCATCAGTACATCACAAACTATAACCCTAACATCATCAGTACATCACAAACTATAACCCTAACCCTAACATCATCAGTACATCACACACTATAACCCTAACATCATCAGTACATAACAAACTATAACCCTAACATCATCAGTACATCACAAACTATAACCCTAACATCATCAGTACATCACAAACTATAACCCTAACATCATCAGTACATCACACATTATAACCCTAACATCATCAGTACATCACACACTATAACCCTAACATCATCAGTACATCACACACTATAACCCTAACATCATCAGTACATCACAAACTATAACCCTAACATCATCAGTACATCACAAACTATAACCCTAACCCTAACATCATCAGTACATCACAAACTATAACCCTAACATCATCAGTACATCACAAACTATAACCCTAACATCATCAGTACATCACAAACTATAACCCTAACATCATCAGTACATCACAAACTATAACCCTAACATCATCAGTACATCACAAACCCTAACCCTAACATCATCAGTACATCACAAACTATAACCCGAACATCATCAGTACATCACAAGCTATAACCCTAACATCATCAGTACATCACAAACTATAACCCGAACATCATCAGTACATCACAAGCTATAACCCTAACACCATCAGTACATCACAAACTATAACCCTAA
>CM026386.1:86020247-86084217 GCA_014843695.1 Archivesica marissinica
ACTATAACCCTAACATCATCAGTACATCACAAACTGTAACCCCAACCCTAACACCATCAGTACATCACAAACTATAACCCTAACATCATCAGTACATCACAAACTATAACCCTAACATCATCAGTACATCACAAACTATAACCCTAACCCTAACATCATCAGTACATCACACACTATAACCCTAACATCATCAGTACATAACAAACTATAACCCTAACATCATCAGTACATCACACACTATAACCCTAACATCATCAGTACATCACAAACTATAACCCTAACATCATCAGTACATCACACATTATAACCCTAACATCATCAGTACATCACACACTATAACCCTAACATCATCAGTACATCACACACTATAACCCTAACATCATCAGTACATCACAAACTATAACCCTAACATCATCAGTACATCACAAACTATAACCCTAACCCTAACATCATCAGTACATCACAAACTATAACCCTAACATCATCAGTACATCACAAACTATAACCCTAACATCATCAGTACATCACAAACTATAACCCTAACATCATCAGTACATCACAAACTATAACCCTAACATCATCAGTACATCACAAACTATAACCCTAACATCATCAGTACATCACAAACTATAACCCTAACATCATCAGTACATCACAAACCCTAACCCTAACATCATCAGTACATCACAAACTATAACCCGAACATCATCAGTACATCACAAGCTATAACCCTAACATCATCAGTACATCACAAACTATAACCCGAACATCATCAGTACATCACAAGCTATAACCCTAACACCATCAGTACATCACAAACTATAACCCTAACCCTAACATCATCAGTACATCACAAACTATAACCCTAACCCTAACATCATCAGTAGATCACAAACTATAACCCTAACATCATCAGTACATCACAAACTATAACCATAACATCATCAGTACATCACAAACTATAACCCTAACCCTAACATCATTAGTACATCACATACTATAACCCTAACATCATCAGTACATCACAAACTATAACCTTAACATCATCAGTACATCACAAACTATAACATTAACATCATCAGTACATCACAAACTATAACCCTAACATCATCAGTACATCACAAACTATAACCCTAACCCTAACATCATCAGTACATCACAAACTATAACCCTAACCCTAACACCATCAGTACATCACAAACTATAACCCTAACATCATCAGTACATCACAAACTATAACCCTAACCCAAACATCATCAGTACATGACAAACTATAACCCTAACATCATCAGTACATCACAAACTATAACCCTAACATCATCAGTACATCACAAACTATAACCCTAACATCATCAGTACATCACAAACTATAACCTAACATCATCAGTACATCACAAACTATAACCCTAACATCATCAGTACATCACAAACTATAACCTTAACATCATCAGTACATCACAAACTATAACCCTAACCCTAACATCATCAGTACATCACAAACTATAACCCTAACAGCATCAGTACATGTCAAACTATAACCCTAACATCATCAGTACATCACAAACTATAACCCTAACATCATCAGTACATCACACACTGTAACCCTAACCGTAACATCATCAGTACATCACAAACTATAACACCAACCCTAACATCATCAGTACATCACAAACTATAACCCTAACATCATCAGTACATCACAAACTATAACCCTAACCCTAACATCATCAGTACATCACAAACTATAACCCTAACCCTAACACAATCAGTACATCACAAACTATAACCCTAACCCTAACATCATCAGTACATCACAAACTATAACCCTAACCCTAACATCATCAGTACATCACAAACTATAACCCTAACCCTAACACCATCAGTACATCACAAACTATAACCCTAACCCTAACATCATCAGTACATCACAAACTATAACCCTAACCCTAACATCATCAGTACATCACAAACTATAACCCTAACCCTAACATCATCAGTACATCACAAACTATAACCCTAACATCATCAGTACATCACAAACTATAACCCTAACCCTAACATCATCAGTACATCACAAACTATAACCCTAACCCTAACATCATCAGTACATCACAAACTATAACCCTAACCCTAACATCATCAGTACATCACAAACTATAACCCTAACCCTAACATCATCAGTACATCACAAACTATAACCCTAACCCTAACATCATCAGTACATCACAAACTATAACCCTAACCCTAACACCATCAGTACATCACAAACTATAACCCTAACCCTAACATCATCAGTACATCACAAACTATAACCCTAACCCTAACACATCAGTACATCACAAACTATAACCCTAACCCTAACATCATCAGTACATCACAAACTATAACCCTAACCCTAACATCATCAGTACATCACAAACTATAACCCTAACCCTAACATCATCAGTACATCACAAACTATAACCCTAACATCATCAGTACATCACAAACTATAACCCTAACATCATCAGTACATCACAAACTATAACCCTAACATCATCAGTACATCACAAACTATAACCCTAACATCATCAGTACATCACACACTATAACCCTAACATCATCAGTACATCACACACTATAACCCTAACATCATCAGTACATCACAAACTATAACCCTAACATCATCAGTACATCACATACTATAACCCTAACCCTAACATCATCAGTACATCACAAACTATAACCCTAACCCCATCAGTACATCACACACTATAACCTTAACATCATCAGTACATCACAAACTATAACCCAACCCTAACATCATCAGTACATCACAAACTATAACCCTAACATCATCAGTACATCACATACTATAACCCTAACCCTAACATCATCAGTACATCACAAACTATAACCCTAACCCTAACATCATCAGTACATCACAAACTATAACCCTAACATCATCAGTACATCACACACTATAACCCTAACATCATCAGTACATCACACACTATAACCCTAACATCATCAGTACATCACAAACTATAACCCTAACACCATCAGTACATCACAAACTATAACCCTAACCCTAACATCATCAGTACATCACATACTATAACCCTAACACCATCAGTACATCACAAACTATAACCCTAACCCTAACATCATCAGTACATCACAAACTATAACCCTAACATCATCAGTACATCACAAACTATAACCCTAACATCATCAGTACATCACACACTATAACCCTAACATCATCAGTACATCACACACTATAACCCTAACATCATCAGTACATCACAAACTATAACCCTAACACCATCAGTACATCACAAACTATAACCCTAACCCTAACATCATCAGTACATCACATACTATAACCCTAACACCATCAGTACATCACAAACTATAACCCTAACCCTAACATCATCAGTACATCACAAACTATAACCCTAACATCATCAGTACATCACAAACTATAACCCTAACATCATCAGTACATCACACACTATAACCCTAACCGTAACATCATCAGTACATCACAAACTATAACACCAACCCTAACATCATCAGTACATCACAAACTATAACCCTAACATCATCAGTACATCACAAACTATAACCTTAACATCATCAGTACATCACAAACTATAACCTTAACATCATCAGTACATCACAAACTATAACCCTAACCCTAACACCATCAGTACATCACAAACTATAACCCTAACCCTAACATCATCAGTACATCACAAACTATAACCCTAACCCTAACATCATCAGTACATCACAAACTATAACCCTAACATCATCAGTACATCACAAACTATAACCCTAACATCATCAGTACATCACAAACTATAACCCTAACCGTAACATCATCAGTACATCACAAACTATAACACCTAACATCATCAGTACATCACAAACTATAACCCTAACATCATCAGTACATCACAAACTATAACCTTAACATCATCAGTACATCACAAACTATAACCTTAACATCATCAGTACATCACAAACTATAACCCTAACCCTAACATCATCAGTACATCACAAACTATAACCCTAACCCTAACATCATCAGTACATCACAAACTATAACCCTAACCCTAACATCATCAGTACATCACAAACTATAACCCTAACATCATCAGTACATCACAAACTATAACCCCAACATCATCAGTACATCACAAACTATAACCCTAACATCATCAGTACATCACACACTATAACCCTAACCCTAACATCATCAGTACATCACAAACTATAACCATAACCCTAACATCATCAGTACATCACAAACCATAACCCTAACATCATCAGTACATCACAAACTATAACCCTAACATCATCAGTACATCACAAACTATAACCCTAACATCATCAGTACATCACACACTATAACCCTAACCGTAACATCATCAGTACATCACAAACTATAACACCAACCCTAACATCATCAGTACATCACAAACTATAACCCTAACATCATCAGTACATCACAAACTATAACCCTAACCCTAACACCATCAGTACATCACAAACTATAACCCTAACCCTAACATCATCAGTACATCACAAACTATTACCCTAACCCTAACATCATCAGTACATCACAAACTATAACCCTAACCCTAACACCATCAGTACATCACAAACTATAACCCTAACCCTAACATCATCAGTACATCACAAACTATAACCCTAACCCTAACACCATCAGTACATCACAAACTATAACCCTAACCCTAACATCATCAGTACATCACAAACTATAACCCTAACCCTAACATCATCAGTACATCACAAACTATAACCCTAACATCATCAGTACATCACAAACTATAACCCTAACATCATCAGTACATCACACACTATAACCCTAACATCATCAGTACATCACACACTATAACCCTAACATCATCAGTACATCACACACTATAACCCTAACATCATCAGTACATCACAAACTATAACCCTAACATCATCAGTACATCACATACTATAACCCTAACCCTAACATCATCAGTACATCACAAACTATAACCCTAACCCTAACATCATCAGTACATCACACACTATAACCCTAACATCATCAGTACATCACAAACTATAAACCCTAACATCATCAGTACATCACACACTATAACCCTAACATCATCAGTACATCACAACTATAACCTAACATCATCAGTACATCACAACTATAACCCTAACCCTAACATCATCAGTACATCACACACTATAACCCTAACATCATCAGTACATCACAAACTATAACCCTAACATCATCAGTACATCACAAACTATAACCCTAACCCTAACATCATCAGTACATCACATACTATAACCCTAACACCATCAGTACATCACAAACTATAACCCTAACCCTAACATCATCAGTACATCACAAACTATAACCCTAACATCATCAGTACATCACAAACTATAACCCTAACATCATCAGTACATCACACACTATAACCCTAACATCATCAGTACATCACACACTATAACCCTAACATCATCAGTACATCACAAACTATAACCCTAACACCATCAGTACATCACAAACTATAACCCTAACCCTAACATCATCAGTACATCACATACTATAACCCTAACACCATCAGTACATCACAAACTATAACCCTAACCCTAACATCATCAGTACATCACATACTATAACCCTAACATCATCAGTACATCACAAACTATAACCCTAACATCATCAGTACATCACATACTATAACCCTAACCCTAACATCATCAGTACATCACACACTATAACCCTAACATCATCAGTACATCACAAACTATAACCCTAACATCATCAGTACATCACATACTATAACCCTAACCCTAACATCATCAGTACATCACAAACTATAACCCTAACTGTAACATCATCAGTACATCACAAGCTATAACCCCAACATCATCAGTACATCAAAAACTATAACCCTAACCCTAACATCATCAGTACATCACACACTATAACCCTAACATCATCAGTACATCACAAACTATAACCCTAACCCTAACATCATCAGTACATCACAAACTATAACCCTAACCCTAACATCATCAGTACATCACAAACCATAACCCTAACCCTAACATCATCAGTACATCACAAACTATAACCCTAACATCATCAGTACATCACAAACTATAACCCTAACCCTAACATCATCAGTACATCACAAACTATAACCTTAATTAACCTTAATATCATCAGTACATCACAAACTATAACCCTAACACCATCAGTACATCACAAACTATAACCCTAACATCATCAGTACATCACAAACTATAACCTTAACATCATCAGTACATCACAAACTATAACCCTAACACCATCAGTACATCTCAAACTATAACCCTAACACCATCAGTACATCACAAACTATAACCCTAACACCATCAGTACATCACATACTATAACCCTAACTCTAACATCATCAGTACATCACAAACTATAACCCTAACACCATCAGTACATCTCAAACTATAACCCTAACACCATCAGTACATCACAAACTATAACCTTAACATCATCAGTACATCACAAACTATAACCCTAACACCATCAGTACATCACATACTATAACCCTAACTCTAACATCATCAGTACGTCACAAACTATAACCCTAACACCATCAGTACATCACATACTATAACCCTAACTCTAACATCATCAGTACATCACATACTATAACCCCAACCCTAACATCATCAGTACATCACAAACTATAACCCTAACCCTAACATCATCAGTACATCACAAACTATAACCCTAACATCATCAGTACATCATAAACTATAACACTAACATCATCAGTACATCACAAACTATAACCCCAACCCTAACATCATCAGTACATCACACACTATAACCCTAACATCATCAGTACATCACAAACTATAACCCTACCATCATCAGTACATCACAAACTATAACCCTAACATCATCAGTACATCACAAACTATAACCCTAACATCATCAGTACATCACAAACTATAACCCTAACCCTAACATCATCAGTTATGTTATGTTATATTTCGGGTTTTACGCCTGCATCAGCACCATTTTGGGCTATATCGCCGGCGGGCAGTTTACTTAACAACACCTTTCCTGGGCAGGCTCCAGCGGTTAACCAGTACTTGGGTGCACCAACCTCCGTAAGAAACTGCCAACTTTTTCATATAAATGAGACACGGCCTGAGCGGGGCTCGAACCCGTGACCATCAGTGATGATAGGTTACAGTGGTATACAAGTCAGCGACCTTAACCACTCGACCACGGAGGCGGACTAACATCATCAGTACATCACAAACTATAACCCTAACACCATCAGTACATCACAAACTATAACCCTAACCCTAACATCATCAGTACATCACAAACTATAACCCTAACATCATCAGTACATCACAAACTATAACCCTAACCCTAACATCATCAGTACATCACAAACTATAACCTAACCTAACATCATCAGTACATCACAAACTATAACCCTAACCCTAACATCATCAGTACATCACAAACTATAACCCTAACCCTAACATCATCAGTACATCACAAACTATAACCCTAACCCTAACATCATCAGTACATCACAAACTATAACCCGAACATCATCAGTACATCACAAACTATAACCCTAACCCTAACATCATCAGTACATCACAAACTATAACCCTAACCCTAACATCATCAGTACATCACAAACTATAACCCGAACATCATCAGTACATCACAAACTATAACCCTAACCCTAACATCATCAGTACATCACACACTATAACCCTAACCCTAACATCATCAGTACATCACAAACTATAACCCTAACATCATCAGTACATCACAAACTATAACCCTAACATCATCAGTACATCACCACTATAACCCTAACCCTAACATCATCAGTACATCACAAACTATAACCCTAACCCTAACATCATCAGTACATCACAAACTATAACCCTAACATCATCAGTACATCACAAACTATAACCCTAACCCTAACATCATCAGTACATCACAAACTATAACCCTAACATCATCAGTACATCACAAACTATAACCCTAACCCTAACATCATCAGTACATCACAAACTATAACCCTAACCCTAACATCATCAGTACATCACACACTATAACCCTAACATCATCAGTACATCACAAACTATAACCTTAATATCATCAGTATATCACAAACTATAACCCTAACATCATCAGTACATCACAAACTATAACCCTAACATCATCAGTACATCACAAGCTATAACCCTAACATCATCAGTACATCACAAACTATAACCCTAACATCATCAGTACATCACAAATTATAACCCCAACCCTAACATCATCAGTACATTACAAACTATAACCCCAACATCATCAGTACATCACAAGCTATAACCCTAACATCATCAGTACATCACAAACTATAACCCTAACATCATCAGTACATCACAAACTATAACCCCAACATCATCAGTACATCACAAGCTATAACCCTAACATCATCAGTACATTACAAACTATAACCCCAACATCATCAGTACATTACAAACTATAACCCCAACATCATCAGTACATCACAAGCTATAACCCTAACATCATCAGTACATCACAAACTATAACCCTAACATCATCAGTACATCACAAGCTATAACCCTAACATCATCAGTACATCACAAACTATAACCCTAACACCATCAGTACATCACAAACTATAACCCCAACCCTAACATCATCAGTACATCACAAACTATAACCCCAACCCTAACATCATCAGTACATCACAAACTATAACCCTAACATCATCAGTACATCACAAACTATTGAATAAGGACTACACAAAAGGACAAACTATATTCAGCAAGAACCATTTCCTCGTTTACCAGTAACTGCACAACTATACATCATACTGATGCTTCCTGCAAAGCATGTACAATATGCACAACTATACATCATACCGATGCTTCCTGCAAAGCATGTACAATATGCACAACTATACATCATAATGATGCTTCCTGCAAAGCATGTACAATATGCACAACTATACATCATAATGATGCTTCCTGCAAAGCATGTACAATATGCACAACTATACATCATACTGATGCTTCCTGCAAAGCATGTACAATATGCACAACTATACATCATACTGATGCTTCCTGCAAAGCATGTACAATATGCACAACTATACATCATAATGATGCTTCCTGCAAAGCATGTACAATATGCACAACTATACATCATACTGATGCTTCCTGCAAAGCATGGTGAAAATCCAACAAGGCGAGAGATGAAATACGGACATGCGATATATTATAAAAATGTTCAAATGGCTGTAAACTAATCATGAGTTGTGGAAATGAACAAGCTTTGTGTTATAAAAGTGGCCAAATTGTCGTAAATCCGCAAAACAATCATTCAACTGGAATGGGTTTACAAATACTACACAACTGGAATGGGTTTACAAATACTACACAACTGGAATGGGTTTACAAATACTACACAACTGGAATGGGTTTACAAATACTACACAACTGGAATGGGTTTACAAATACTACACAACTGGAATGGGTTTACAAATACTACACAACTGGAATGGGTTTACAAATACTACACAACTGGAATGGGTTTACAAATACTACACAACTGGAATGGGTTTACAAATACTACACAACTGGAATGGGTTTACAAATACTACACAACTGGAATGGGTTTACAAATACTACACAACTGGAATGGGTTTACAAATACTACACAACTGGAATGGGTTTACAAATACTACACAACTGGAATGGGTTTACAAATACTACACAACTGGAAGGGTTTACAAATACTACACAACTGGAATGGTTTACAAATACTACACAACTGGATGGGTTTACAAATACTACACAACTGGAATGGGTTTACAAATACTACACAACTGGAATGGGTTTACAAATACTACACAACTGGAATGGGTTTACAAATACTACACAACTGGAATGGGTTTACAAATACTACACAACTGGAATGGGTTTACAAATACTACACAACTGGAATGGGTTTACAAATACTACACAACTGGAATGGGTTTACAAATACTACACAACTGGAATGGGTTTACAAATACTACACAACTGGAATGGGTTTACAAATACTACACATCCTAACGATACTTCCTGCCAAGTTGGGGGAAATGCAACAAGGGATTATGGACATGAAGGACGGACAGACAGACTTACTGATGAGAGGGTACTTAAGACCACATACGAGCTAACCCTAGACGACTAGACAATAGTTCTCCTAGCCACATAGCAGCTAACCCTAGACCACTAGACAATATATCAATTGTTCTCCTAGCTACATAGCAGCTAACCCTAGACAACTAGACAATATATCTATTGTTCTGCTAGTCACATAACAGCTAACCCTAGACCACTAGACAATATATCAATTGTTCTCATAGCTACATAGCAGCTAACCCTAGACAACTAGACAATATATCTATTGTTCTGCTAGTCACATAGCAGCTAACCCTAGACCACTATACAATATATCTATTGTTCTCCTAGCCACATAGCAGCTAACCCTAGACAACTAGACAATATATCAATTGTTCTCCTAGCTACATAGCAGCTAACCCTAGACAACTAGACAATATATATATTGTTCTCCTAGCTACATAGCAGCTAACCCTAGACTACTAGACAATTGTTCTCCTAGCCACAAAGCAGCTAACCCTAGATCACTAGACAATAGATCAATTGTTCTCCTAGCCACATAGCAGCTAACCCTAGATCACTAGACAATAGATCAATTGTTCTCCTAGCCACATAGCAGCTAACCCTAGACCACTAGACAATATATCAATTGTTCTCCTAGCCACATAGCAGCTAACCCTAGACCACTAGACAATATATCAATTGTTCTCCTAGCCACATAGCAGCTAACACTAGATAATAGAGCAATTGTTCTCCTAGCCACATAGCAGCTAACCCTAGACCACTAGACAATATATCAATTGTTCTCCTAGCCACATAGCAGCTAACCCTATACCACTAGACAATATATCTATTGTTCTCCTAGCCACATAGCAGCTAACCCTAGACCACTAGACAATATATCTATTGTTCTCCTAGCCACATAGCAGCTAACCCTAGACCACTAGACAATAGATCTAGTGGTCTCCTAGTCACATAGCAGCTAACCCTAGACCACTAGACAATATATCTATTGTTCTCTTAGCCACATAGCAGCTAACCCTAGACCACTAGACAATAGATCAATTGTTCTACTTAGCCACATAGCAGCTAACCCTAGACAACTAGACAATAGATCAATTGTTCTCCTAGCTACATAAGTACCCGCTTGTGTGCACGGACAGACGGCAATGCTAAAGACAATATTTATTTCTCCCCTCATTAGGGTAGACATAATTTTTAATTATCGAGGGAAAATACAAACAAACTTTATATCCAAATACCTTACCATAAAGTAACACTGTTATGCTTAATATGTAATGATAACAATATATCACATTGCTTTATGCATGCAAAACTACGACACACACAGCTGGTTTGAGAAACATGTTCTATCTACAAGAAACAAGAACATACATGTAAACAGCACTTACGTTTCTATTGGGTGACTAGCAACTGAATGCACGCACGGTAATACACCATAAGCATCCTACAAGGCAAACAATAATCAAAACTATAATGTAGTGTGGTAGCAACACCATACGGTCAATGGAACATGTAGTGTGGTAGCAACACCATACGGTCAATGGAACATGTAGTGTGGTAGCAACACCGTATGGTCAATGGAACATGTAGTGTGGTAGCAACACCATACGGTCAATGGAACATGTAGTGTGGTAGCAACACCGTATGGTCAATGGAACATGTAGTGTGGTAGCAACACCGTACGGTCAATGGAACATGTAGTGTGGTAGCAACACCATACGGTCAATGGAACATGTAGTGTGGTAGCAACACCATACGGTCAATAGAACATGTAGTGTGGTAGCAACACCATACGGTCAATGGAACATGTAGTGTGGTAGCAACACCGTATGGTCAATGGAACATGTAGTGTGGTAGCAACACCATACAGTCAATGGAACATGTAGTGTGGTAGCAACACCATACGGTCAATGGAACATGTAGTGTGGTAGCAACACCATACGGTCAATGGAACATGTAGTGTGGTAGCAACACCATACAGTCAATGGAACATGTAGTGTGGTAGCAACACCATATGGTCAATGGAACATGTAGTGTGGTAGCAACACCATATGGTCTATGGTACATGTAGTGTGGTAGCAACACCATATGATCAATGGAACATGTAGTGTGGTAGCAACACCATACAGTCAATGGAACATGTACTGTGGTAGCAACACCATATGGTCTATGGTACATGTAGTGTGGTAGCAACACCATATGATCAATGGAACATGTAGTGTGGTAGCAACACCATACGGTCAATGGAACATGTAGTGTGGTAGCAACACCGTATGGTCAATGGAACATGTAGTGTGGTAGCAACACCGTATGGTCAATGGAACGTGTAGTGTGGTAGCAACACCGTATGGTCAATGGAACATGTAGTGTGGTAGCAACACCGTATGGTCAATGGAACATGTAGTGTGGTAGCAACACTGTATGGTCAATGGAACATGTAGTGTGGTAGCAACACCATACGGTCAATGGAACGTGTAGTTTAATCATATTTTATTGCTCGATTAGTTTTTTTACATATATACATGTGAATACAAACATGACAATTTATAGAAAAGCAAACGGGTCGGGCCACAAGTTCTAGCAACATTAGTTACGGCCCTTCCCGAAAACGTGTAGTGTGGTAGCAACACCATATGGTCAATGGAACATGTAGTGTGGTAGCAACACCATATGGTCAATGGAACATGTAGTGTGGTAGCAACACCATACAGTCAATGGAACATGTAGTGTGGTAGCAACACCATATGGTCAATGGAACATGTAGTGTGGTAGCAACACCATATGGTCAACATGTAGTGTAGTAGCAACACCATACGGTCAATGGAACATGTAGTGTGGTAGCAACACCATATGATCAATGGAACATGTAGTGTGGTAGCAACACCGTATGGTCAATGGAACATGTAGTGTGGTAGCAACACCATATGGTCAACATGTAGTGTGGTAGCAACACCATACGGTCAATGAAACATGTAGTGTGGTAGCAACACCATATGGTCAACATGTAGTGTGGTAGCAACACCATACAGTCAATGGAACATGTAGTGTGGTAGCAACACCATATGGTCAATGGAACATGTAGTGTGGTAGCAACACCATATGGTCAATGGAACATGTAGTGTGGTAGCAACACCATACGGTCAATGGAACATGTAGTGTGGTAGCAACACCATATGGTCAATGGAACATGTAGTGTGGTAGCAACACCATACGGTCAATGGAACATGTAGTGTGGTAGCAACACCATACGGTCAATGGAACATGTAGTGTGGTAGCAACACCGTATGGTCAATGGAACATGTAGTGTGGTAGCAACACCATACAGTCAATGGAACGTGTAGTGTGGTAGCAACACCATATGGTCAATGGAACATGTAGTGTGGTAGCAACACCGTACGGTCAATGGAACATGTAGTGTGGTAGCAACACCATACAGTCAATGGAACATGTAGTGTGGTAGCAACACCATACAGTCAATGGAACATGTAGTGTGGTAGCAACACCGTATGGTCAATGGAACATGTAGTGTGGCAGCAACACCATATGGTCAATGGAACATGTAGTGTGGTAGCAACACCATATGGTCAACATGTAATGTGGTAGCAACACCATATGGTCAATGGAACATGTAGTGTGGTAGCAACACCATATGGTCAATGGAACATGT
Source organism: Archivesica marissinica (assembly GCA_014843695.1). Taxonomy (NCBI): domain Eukaryota; kingdom Metazoa; phylum Mollusca; class Bivalvia; order Venerida; family Vesicomyidae; genus Archivesica; species Archivesica marissinica. Next base: position 86,034,175 of record CM026386.1, read on the forward strand.
AGTGTGGTAGCAACACCATATGGTCAATGGAACATGTAGTGTGGTAGCAACACCATATGGTCAATGGAACATGTAGTGTGGTAGCAACACCATACGGTCAATGGAACATGTAGTGTGGTAGCAACACCGTATGGTCAATGGAACATGTAGTGTGGTAGCAACACCATACGGTCAATGGAACATGTAGTGTGGTAGCAACACCGTATGGTCAATGGTACATGTAGTGTGGTAGCAACACCGTATGGTCAATGGAACATGTAGTGTGGTAGCAACACCATATGGTCAATGGAACATGTAGTGTGGTAGCAACACCATACAGTCAATGGAACATGTAGTGTGGTAGCAACACCATATGGTCAATGGAACATGTAGTGTGGTAGCAACACCATATGGTCAATGGAACATGTAGTGTGGTAGCAACACAATGTGGATGTGCCATCAGTGATGGATGTGGTTGGATGTGCCGTCAGTGATGGATGTGCCACCAGTGATGGATGTGCCGTCAGTGATGGATGTGCCATCAGTGACGGATGTGGTTCGATGTGCCATCAGTGATGGATGTGGTTGGATGTGCCACCAGTGATGGATGTGGTTGGATGTGCCACCAGTGATGGATGTGCCACCAGTGATGGATGTGCCGTCAGTGATGGATGTGCCGTCAGTGATGGATGTGGTTCGATGTGCCACCAGTGATGGATGTGGTTGGATGTGCCACCAGTGATGGATGTGCCACCAGTGATGGATGTGGTTGGATGTGCCACCAGTGATGGATGTGGTTCGATGTGCCGTCAGTGATGGATGTGCCATCAGTGATGGATGTGCCACCAGTGATGGATGTGCCGTCAGTGATGGATGTGGCTCGATGTGCCATCAGTGATGGATGTGGTTGGATGTGCCACCAGTGATGGATGTGGTTCGATGTGCCGTCAGTGATGGATGTGCCACCAGTGATGGATGTGCCACCAGTGATGGATGTGCCACCAGTGATGGATGTGCCATCAGTGATGGATGTGCCACCAGTGATGGATGTGCCACCAGTGATGGATGTGCCATCAGTGATGGATGTGCCATCAGTGATGGATGTGCCACCAGTGATGGATGTGGTTGGATGTGCCGTCAGTGATGGATGTGCCACCAGTGATGGATGTGGTTGGATGTGCCGTCAGTGATGGATGTGCCGTCAGTGATGGATGTGGTTCAAACTCCAAATCATAAGCACTGTTTCATATATTGTTGACTACAGTCTATATCCGTTATGTTGCATTACGTCGGACAAAACAAAATACATAACCGAAGTTTGACATAACGGATATTGACCACATTTCCAAAGATGCTGTTTCTCATACTAGTAGATTGCAGCCCTACCCATCGTACATTTGTCCCTACCCATCGTACATTTGTCCCATAAATCATGTTCCATGTTGTCATTGTTATAACCGTGACATGGACACACTTGATAACACTAATATCGTATTTAATATTTACTAAAATGCAACATGATGATGATTAAGCTTATTTACCCTCGCCGCCGGCGAACCATGTGGGCGAGCGAAAATGCAGCACACACATGTAAATAACATTCATATATGATGTGATTTAAAATATCGCTGATGTAATAACGATGCATTAACGGTGTAGTAATAAACAGATACTAGATTAAATAACCTACTGTATTCTTTTGTATTTAAATATGTCTCTTTTACACTTTTCTGAAGAATTTGGTTTGCCTTAATATGTTAACCCTTTCAACACCAGACCTCTAAATAGGCTTACAAAAAGTGTAGATCCAGATGAGCCGGCTCGTGATGAGCCGTCTCATCAGGATCTGCACTTTTTGCCAGTGATATGACTATTTTTAGACATAATTACCCATTTTGATAAATGAACTTGTCCAAATGTGATTTTCTGATTCATTTATTGGTTTATGAATATCATGGACCAGTCCATGTGAGTTACTTGGTGTTGAATGGGTTAATTGAATCAAAACAATCAGATTAATTATAATTATTATAATGAGCCAATGATTGGTTACTTGCAGATAAGTTTGTACATGCTGGAATGTGAACATACTGTCACGGTAACTGTCTTTATTGATTGTTTGCACAGGCATGGCGGTCCGTCTTTGATCAGGTATATTTGAAAGTCGCACATCAGCGACAAAATGGCACTTTGACCTAACAAGTGTGAAATACTGCACATTTATACTGAAGGGACGAAAAAAGATTTGATACAACGAAAAATTCGACTTAACAAACTTCGATATAAATGCAGCCAATAATATGTAAAATGATAGTGTCTGAAATGGAACTTTGACCCGACTTTGAGATAACTGGAGAATTGTACCGTAATCGTATAGCATAAGTTCCAACAAGTCCAAGTTATAACACAAGTATTTATTTATCATTAAAATAAATTGTTACGATGTGCATAAGCACCATAAGGCACTTTCAATCATCCCAGTTCGTCTCCCCGTAATCTAGATTAATCCCATCTTTTATAGAGAAGCAAGCTTGGACATGTATTCCATAAAATGTCAAGCTACAGATGTTCCAGTAAACATGTTTGGTATAACTGTCACTCAATATATCAATTCGGATATATTGTTTTGGTGCAAACACATGCTTGTACGGAAATAATATGTTAATATTTTGAAATTGTACTGTTTATAAACTTAAAACATCAGAGTACATTTCTGATGTAATAGCACACCTTAGAAAACCTTTAATATGCTGATCAGGCATACATGTAAGGGATGTCCACGCCAAGTATACTTGTTTATCTGCCAAATGTATTTGCTTCTCTGCCAACATAAACAGTTAGTACAGTCCATGTATAATTGCCTTGTATAACGACCGTATACAGCATTATTATAAATGGACCAATACTCATGAATATGTACCATGCTATACAACTAATTATGGAGGTAATTAATTAACATAATCAACATATAACCCCATTATGTTACAGAATTTGACATAACCGACTTTGAGATAACTGGAGAATTTGACATAACCGACTTTGAGATAACTGGAGAATTTGACATAACCGACTTTGAGATAACTGGAGAATTTGACATAACCGACTGAGATAACTGGAGAATTTGACATAACCGCCTTTGACATAACATATGTAGACTGTATATGCAAAATTAGCCTATTTGTATCTAGTGAAAATGAATGCCTTGCAGAAAACACACTCAAAGCTGTATGAATGTTAGACGGAGCAATATACGATAGATCTAGTGATTGAGCAGGTGCTTATGCAGAGTTTGAAGGGGACTGACTCGAGGTAGAGGAGTGACTGAGATACAAAGAACCGTGTGTGTTCTCTCCCGACATGCAACATCATCTCGATTAATGAAGCAATGTAAACCTGGTGCGACATATACCTCAAGTGAACACAAAGATACATACTCACCGTATCGGTATGAAAGAGATATAAAAACATGCAAGTGGTAACTGAATATCTACTTGAACAAACACATTCAAAACCAAGAATTATCTCAAAATCATAATAAGTGGGGTAGTGCCGTATGACAGTACTGCTGATCAGCAGATTGGAGAGAATAGTGCGTGTTGTATGACAGTACTGCTGATCAGCAGATTGGAGAGAATAGTGTGTGTTGTACGACAGTACTGCTGATCAGCAGATTGGAGAGAATAGTGTGTGCTGTATGACAGTACTGCTGATCAGCAGATTGGAGAGAATAGTGTGTGTTGTATGACAGTACTGCTGATCAGCAGATTGGAGAGAATAGTGTGTGTTGTATGACAGTACTGCTGATCAGCAGATTGGAGAGAATAGTGTGTGTTGTATGACAGTACTGCTGATCAGCAGATTGGAGAGAATAGTGCGTGTCATATGACAGTACTGCTGATCAGCAGATTGGAGAGAATAGTGCGTGTTGTATGACAGTACTGCTGATCAGCAGATTGGAGAGAATAGTGCGACAAAGATGGCTGGACAAAAAGTAAACCAGTTCTCGCTCAAGAAGATGCAGTGGACAGTAGGTGACAATAGAGAATAATGTCAGCCGGGGGGGAACAAGCTCAAAAAGTGGACAGTAGGTGACAATAGAGAATAATGTCAGCAGGGGGGAACAAGCTCAAAAAGTGGACAGTAGGTGACAATAGAGAATAATGTCAGCAGGGAGGAACAAGCTCAAAAAAATGACAAAAACATTGATTGTACAATAAAAAATATGTACAATCGGTGTACAAAAATATTAGAATGACATGGGGGGGGGTCTTCACTGTCGATTTGGGCCTGGACCGATTTGGTTTTGAAAATTTTAGAAGCCCTGGTTTTTAATATCTTTGTTATCAATGTTACATTCCAAGATTAGCATTCCTCGTACTGGTTATAGAGATTCGTGGTAAAACATATCCCAGAGATTAGCATTCCTCATACTGGTTATAGAGATTCGTGGTAAAACATATCCCAGAGATTAGCATTCCTCATACTGGTTATAGAGATTCGTGGTAAAACATATCCCAGAGATTAGCATTCCTCGTACTGGTTATAGAGATTCGTGGTAAAACATATCCCAGAGATTAGCATTCCTCATACTGGTTATAGAGATTCGTGGTAAAACATATCCCAGAGATTAGCATTCCTCATACTGGTTATAGAGATTCGTGGTAAAACATATCCCAGAGATTAGCATTCCTCATACTGGTTATAGAGATTCGTGGTAAAACATATCCCAGAGATTAGCATTCCTCATACTGGTTATAGAGATTCGTGGTAAAACATATCCCAGAGATTAGCATTCCTCATACTGGTTATAGAGATTTGTGGTAAAACATATCCCAGAGATTAGCATTCCTCGTACTGGTTATAGAGATTCGTGGTAAAACATATCCCAGAGATTAGCATTCCTCGTACTGGTTATAGAGATTCGTGGTAAAACATATCCCAGAGATTAGCATTCCTCGTACTTTATTGGAGATTCATTGTAAAACATATCCCAGAGATTAGCATTCCTCGTACTTTATTGGAGATTCATTGTAAAACATATCCCAGAGATTAGCATTCCTCGTACTTCATTGGAGATTCATTGTAAAACATATCCCAGAGATTAGCATTCCTCGTACTTCATTGGAGATTCATTGTAAAACATATCCCAGAGATTAGCATTCCTTGTACTTCATTGGAGGTTCATTGTAAAACATATCCCAGAGATTAGCATTTAATACATTTGTGTTCAAACGTTTTACCCAACAAGATTTGATTGAATTTATAAAGCACCATAGACTTACCATTTTAATGCCTCCATACTCATAATTGAGTTGTAAAATTTCTGTTTATTTTTTCTGGTTTTCCATTCCATATAAAGTTACACATGCATTTTTTAATTCTTTTATTTTGTCATGGGAGGTAAAACTCTATGCTCCATACCAATATAGCTATAGCACACCATAAAACTCTATGCTCCATACCAATATAGCTATAGCACACCATATAACTCTACACTCCATACCAATATAGCTATAGCAGACCATACTCCATACCAATATAGCTATAGCAGACCATATAACTCTACACTCCATACCAATATAGCTATAGCAGACCATATAACTCTATGCTCCATACCAATATAGCTATAGCACACCATATAACTCTACACTCCATACCAATATAGCTATAGCAGACCATACTCCATACCAATATAGCTATAGCAGACCATATAACTCTATGCTCCATACCAATATAGCTATAGCAGACCATACTCCATACCAATATAGCTATAGCAGACCATATAACTCTATGCTCCATACCAATATAGCTATAGCAGACCATTTAACTCTATGCTCCATACCAATATAGCTATAGCAGACCATATAACTCTACACTCCATACCAATATAGCTATAGCAGACCATATAACTCTATGCTCCATACCAATATAGCTATAGCACACCATATAACTCTATGCTACATACCAATATAGCTATAGCACACCATATAACTCTATGCTCCATACCAATATAGCTATAGCACACCATATAACTCTATGCTCCATACCAATATAGCTATAGCACACCATATAACTCTATGCTCCATACCAATATAGCTATAGCAGACCATACTCCATACCAATATAGCTATAGCAGACCATATAACTCTACACTCCATACCAATATAGCTATAGCAGACCATATAACTCTATGCTACATACCAATAAATAGCAGACCATATAACTCTATGCTCCATACCAATATAGCTATAGCACACCATATAACTCTATGCTCCATACCAATATAGCTATAGCAGACCATATAACTCTATGCTCCATACCAATATAGCTATAGCACACCATATAACTCTATGCTCCATACCAATATAGCTATAGCAGACCATATAACTCTATGCTCCATACCAATATAGCTATAGCACACCATATAACTCTATGCTCCATACCAATATAGCTATAGCAGACCATATAACTCTATGCTCCATACCAATATAGCTATAGCACACCATATAACTCTATGCTCCATACCAATATAGCTATAGCAGACCATATAACTCTATGCTCCATACCAATATAGCTATAGCACACCATATAACTCTATGCTCCATACCAATATAGCTATAGCAGACCATATAACTCTATGCTCCATACCAATATAGCTATAGCACACCATATAACTCTATGCTCCATACCAATATAGCTATAGCACACCATATAACTCTATGCTCCATACCAATATAGCTATAGCAGACCATATAACTCTATACTCCATACCAATATAGCTATAGCAGACCATATAACTCTATGCTCCATACCAATATAGCTATAGCAGACCATATAACTCTATGCTCCATACCAATATAGCTATAGCAGACCATATAACTCTACACTCCATACCAATATAGCTATAGCAGACCATACTCCATACCAATATAGCTATAGCAGACCATATAACTCTACACTCCATACCAATATAGCTATATAAGACCATTTAACTCTATGCTCCATACCAATATAGCTATATAAGACCATTTAACTCTACACTCCATACCAATATAGCTATATAAGACCATTTAACTCTATGCTCCATACCAATATAGCTATAGCAGACCATATAACTCTATGCTCCATACCAATATAGCTATAGCAGACCATATAACTCTACACTCCATACCAATATAGCTATAGCACACCATATAACTCTACACTCCATACCAATATAGCTATAGCACACCATATAACTCTACACTCCATACCAATATAGCTATAGCACACCATATAACTCTACACTCCATACCAATATAGCTATAGCACACCATATAACTCTATGCTCCATACCAATATAGCTATAGCACACCATATAACTATATACTCCATACCAATATAGCTATAGCAGACCATATAACTCTACACTCCATACCAATATAGCTATAGCAGACCATATAACTCTACACTCCATACCAATATAGCTATAGCAGACCATATAACTCTACACTCCATACCAATATAGCTATAGCAGACCATATAACTCTACACTCCATACCAATATAGCTATAGCAGACCATATAACTCTACACTCCATACCAATATAGCTATAGCAGACCATATAACTCTACACTCCATACCAATATAGCTATAGCAGACCATATAACTCTACACTCCATACCAATATAGCTATAGCAGACCATATAACTCTACACTCCATACCAATATAGCTATAGCAGACCATATAACTCTACACTCCATACCAATATAGCTATAGCAGACCATATAACTCTACACTCCATACCAATATAGCTATAGCAGACCATATAACTCTACACTCCATACCAATATAGCTATAGCAGACCATATAACTCTACACTCCATACCAATATAGCTATAGCAGACCATATAACTCTATGCTCCATACCAATATAGCTATAGCACACCATATAACTCTATGCTACATACCAATATAGCTATAGCAGACCATATAAATCAATACATATTATGTTTGTCATATTGTTTTAATAGTTCAGTCTTTAATTCATAGAAGATTGTGATATTATCTTCGATTGGCCAATAAATGTTAAATAGATACATTTCTGTCATTAATAATTAACTCTATATTAATCAAGCGACCTGCTATTACCTCATTATAATACATTTTATTGTTTGATAAAGAGTAAGGCCCACAGTGTTGCTACTCCTGCCCTATTGCACTTGTTCCCACAATCAAAACTTTCTCCATTTCACTCACATTTCCATTTGTCTGGAATGTGCTTCTTGTAATAATCATACAGTCTACATCCGCAGTCAAAGTCGCTTATGTCGAAGTATTTTGTTCGGTCCGACGGAATTTGACAGAACGGATGTAGACTGTATATTTTTTTTTACTTTCAACCATTCAAATATGTGTTGCCTTTTATTTGAACATACCTAAACCTCTTACGTTAAGTGAACATATTGAGATGGTTTCCATACAAAGTGCCCATATTTGTATATTCAACCACCTTGCCGTGCCTTATTGTAACCCAAAAAGAAAAATCTATATAAATATACAAGAACATAAGCAAAAACATGCATATAATTATGTTTGCAATGTAAATAAATAATAATTTATGTAGATATATAAATAATAATTTATTTAGAACATAAAATAAGATTCAAACTTAAAAATATAAATATATGTCTCATAGCCCTTACCTTCTTCATCATCCGCTATACAAAAGAAGTTTTAACAGTATAACATTGCATGAATAACGTGAGAGCTGTAGAGGAGGAATGTTAGTACACACCAATGTCTAGCATGAATAACGTGAGAGCTGTAGAGGAGGAATGTTAGTACACACCAATGTCTAGCATGAATAACGTGAGAGCTGTAGAGGAGGAATGTTAGTACACACCAATGTCTAGCATGAATAACGTGAGAGCTGTAGAGGAGGAATGTTAGTACACACCAATGTCTAGCATGAATAACGTGAGAGCTGTAGAGGAGGAATGTTAGTACACACCAATGTCTAGCATGAATAACGTGAGAGCTGTAGAGGAGGAATGTACATACGTGTAATACCAGGATAGTACGACTGTACATACGTGTAATACCAGTATAGTACGACTGTACATACGTGTAATACCAGGATAGTACGACTGTACAATGTACATACGTGTAATACCAGGATAGTACGACTGTACATACGTGTAATACCAGGATAGTACGACTGTACAATGTACATACGTGTAATACCAGGATAGTACGACTGTACATACGTGTAATACCAGGATAGTACGACTGTACAATGTACATACATGTAATACCAGGATAGTACGACTGTACATACGTGTAATACCAGGATAGTACGACTGTACAATGTACATACATGTAATACCAGGATAGTACGACTGTACATACGTGTAATACCAGGATAGTACGACTGTACATACATGTAATACCAGGATAGTACGACTGTACATACGTGTAATACCAGGATAGTACGACTGTACAATGTACATACGTGTAATACCAGGACAGTACGACTGTACATACATGTAATACCAGGATAGTACGACTGTACATACGTGTAATACCAGGATAGTACGACTGTACATACATGTAATACCAGGACAGTACGACTGTACAATGTACATACATGTAATACCAGGATAGTACGACTGTACATACATGTAATACCAGGATAGTACGACTGTACATACGTGTAATACCAGGATAGTACGACTGTACAATGTACATACGTGTAATACCAGGATAGTACGACTGTACATACGTGTAATACCAGGATAGTACGACTGTACATACGTGTAATACCAGGATAGTACGACTGTACAATGTACAAACGTGTAATACCAGGATAGTATGACTGTACATACGTGTAATACCAGGATAGTACGACTGTACATACGTGTAATACCAGGATAGTACGACTGTACATACATGTAATACCAGGATAGTATGACTGTACATACGTGTAATACCAGGATAGTACGACTGTACATACATGTAATACCAGGATAGTACGACTGTACATACATGTAATACCAGGATAGTACGACTGTACAAACGTGTAATACCAGGATAGTACGACTGTACATACATGTAATACCAGGATAGTACGACTGTACATACATGTAATACCAGGATAGTACGACTGTACAATGTACATACATGTAATACCAGGATAGTACGACTGTACATACATGTAATACCAGGATAGTACGACTGTACATACGTGTAATACCAGGATAGTACGACTGTACATACGTGTAATACCAGGATAGTACGACTGTACAATGTACATACATGTAATACCAGGATAGTATGACTGTACATACATGTAATACCAGGATAGTACGACTGTACATACATGTAATACCAGGATAGTACGACTGTACAATGTACATACATGTAATACCAGGATAGTACGACTGTACATACGTGTAATACCAGGATAGTACGACTGTACATACGTGTAATACCAGGATAGTACGACTGTACAGTACATACATGTAATACCAGGATAGTACGACTGTACATACGTGTAATACCAGGATAGTACGACTGTACAATGTACATACATGTAATACCAGGATAGTACGACTGTACATACATGTAATACCAGGATAGTACGACTGTACATACGTGTAATACCAGGATAGTACGACTGTACAATGTACATACATGTAATACCAGGATAGTACGACTGTACATACATGTAATACCAGGATAGTACGACTGTACATACGTGTAATACCAGGATAGTACGACTGTACAATGTACATACATGTAATACCAGGATAGTACGACTGTACATACATGTAATACCAGGATAGTACGACTGTACATACATGTAATACCAGGATAGTACGACTGTACATACGTGTAATACCAGGATAGTACGACTGTACATACATGTAATACCAGGATAGTACGACTGTACATACGTGTAATACCAGGATAGTACGACTGTACATACATGTAATACCAGGATAGTACGACTGTACATACGTGTAATACCAGGATAGTACGACTGTACATACATGTAATACCAGGATAGTACGACTGTACATACATGTAATACCAGGATAGTACGACTGTACATACATGTAATACCAGGATAGTACGACTGTACAATGTACATACGTGTAATACCAGGATAGTACGACTGTACATACGTGTAATACCAGGATAGTACGACTGTACATACATGTAATACCAGGATAGTACGACTGTACATACATGTAATACCAGGATAGTACGACTGTACATACGTGTAATACCAGGATAGTACGACTGTACATGTTACATGTAATACCAGGATAGTACGACTGTACATACGTGTAATACCAGGATAGTACGACTGTACATACGTGTAATACCAGGATAGTACGACTGTACATACATGTAATACCAGGATAGTACGACTGTACAATGTACATACGTGTAATACCAGGATAGTACGACTGTACATACATGTAATACCAGGATAGTACGACTGTACATACGTGTAATACCAGGATAGTACGACTGTACATACATGTAATACCAGGATAGTACGACTGTACAATGTACATACATGTAATACCAGGATAGTACGACTGTACATACGTGTAATACCAGGATAGTACGACTGTACATACGTGTAATACCAGGATAGTACGACTGTACAATGTACATACATGTAATACCAGGATAGTACGACTGTACATACGTGTAATACCAGGATAGTACGACTGTACATACGTGTAATACCAGGATAGTACGACTGTACATACGTGTAATACCAGGATAGTACGACTGTACATACGTGTAATACCAGGATAGTACGACTGTACATACGTGTAATACCAGGATAGTACGACTGTACATACATGTAATACCAGGATAGTATGACTGTACATACGTGTAATACCAGGATAGTACGACTGTACAATGTACATACATGTAATACCAGGATAGTACGACTGTACATACATGTAATACCAGGATAGTACGACTGTACATACGTGTAATACCAGGATAGTACGACTGTACATACATGTAATACCAGGATAGTACGACTGTACATACGTGTAATACCAGGATAGTACGACTGTACATACGTGTAATACCAGGATAGTACGACTGTACATACGTGTAATACCAGGACAGTACGACTGTACATACATGTAATACCAGGATAGTACGACTGTACATACATGTAATACCAGGATAGTACGACTGTACATACATGTAATACCAGGATAGTACGACTGTACAATGTACATACATGTAATACCAGGACAGTACGACTGTACATACATGTAATACCAGGATAGTACGACTGTACAATGTACATACATGTAATACAATGTTGTTTGTTGGATTATTAACCCTTTCCCTCATAGAAGCACCTCTTGACGCCATTACACGCCAGTCACACCACTGCATGAGAGGGAAGTTATGTAGGGGCCAGACATGCAGTGTGCCAGTCACACCACCGCATGAAAGGGAAGTTATGTAGGGGCCAGACATGCAGTGAGCCAGTCACACCACCACATGAAAGGGAAGTTATGTAGGGGCCAGACATGCAGTGCGCCAGTCACACCACCACATGAGAGAGAAGTTATGTAGGGGCCAGACATGCAGTGCGCCAGTCACACCACCACATGAGAGGGAAGTTATGTAGGGGCCAGACATGCAGTGTGCCAGTCACACCACCGCATGAAAGGGAAGTTATGTAGGGGCCAGACATGCAGTGTGCCAGTCACACCACCACATGAAAGGGAAGTTATGTAGGGGCCAGACATGCAGTGCGCCAGTCACACCACCACATGAGAGAGAAGTTATGTAGGGGCCAGACATGCAGTGCGCCAGTCACACCACCACATGAGAGGGAAGTTATGTAGGGGCCAGACATGCAGTGCGCAAGTCACATCACCACATGAGAGGGAAGTTATGTAGGGGCCAGACATGCAGTGCGCCAGTCACACCACCACATGAGAGGGAAGTTATGTAGGGGCCAGACATGCAGTGCGCCAGTCACACCACCACATGAGAGGGAAGTTATGTAGGAGCCAGACATGCAGTGCGCCAGTCACACCACCACATGAGAGGGAAGTTATGTAGGGGCCAGACATGCAGTGCGCAAGTCACATCACCGCATGAGAGGGAAGTTATGTAGGGGCCAGACATGCAGTGCGCCAGTCACACCACCACATGAGAGGGAAGTTATGTAGGGGCCAGACATGCAGTACGCCAGTCACACCACCACATGAGAGGGAAGTTATGTAGGGGCCAGACATGCAGTGCGCCAGTCACACCACCACATGAGAGGGAAGTTATGTAGGGGCCAGACATGCAGTGCGCAAGTCACATCACCGCATGAGAAGGAAGTTATGTAGGAGCCAGAAACTACGACATGTAAGTGGTAATGTGGTTTCGAATATTCGAATACATAGCCGATCAAATCTTCGCATACCTAGCCGATCGAATACTCAAATACCTAGCCAATTGAATACCTAGCAGATCGAATCTTCAAATACCTAGCAGATCGAATCTTCGAATACCTAGCCGATCAAATATTCTAATAGCTAGCAGATCGAATCTTCGAATACCTAGCAGATTGAATATTCTAATACCGTTTTTGCCATTGGTTGCCATCCCTACTGTTTAGCTTTCAGTGAATGTAAGTAATTGTGAGTTCTGATAATGTAAGTAATTGTGAGTTCTGATAATGTAAGTAATTGTGAGTTCTGATAATGTAAGTAATTGCGAGTTCTGATAATGTAAGTAATTGTGAGTTCTGATAATGTAAGTAATTGTGAGTTCTGATAATGTAAGTAATTGCGAGTTCTGATAATGTAAGTAATTGCGAGTTCTGATAATGTAAGTAATTGCGAGTTCTGATAATGTAAGTAATTGCGAGTTCTGATAATGTAAGTAATTGCGAGTTCTGATAATGTAAGTAATTGGAGTTCTGATAATGTAAGTAATTGTGAGTTCTGATAATGCAAGTAATTGTGAGTTCTGATAATGTAAGTAATTGCGAGTTCTGATAATGTAAGTAATTGTGAGTTCTGATAATGTAAGTAATTGTGAGTTCTGATAATGTAAGTAATTGCGAGTTCTGATAATGTAAGTAATTGTGAGTTCTGATAATGCAAGTAATTGTGAGTTCTGATAATGCAAGCGTAGTTATGGTGACATACCTGTCTTTGTTGAAGCATACCGAGACACTGTCCGAGGCATTGTAGAGTAGCCGACGCTGTGGCCTTGATCAGTAACATGTCCTGAAAAACACAACCATCAATTATAGGCAAGCTTTGGTAAATGCACGATGCTTTCTAATTGCCTGGCATGCCTTGGTAAATACACAATGCTTTCTAATTGCCTGTCATGCCTTGGTAAATACACAATGCTTTCTAATTGCTTGGCATGCCGTGGTAAATACACAATGCTTTCTAATTGCCTGTCATGCCTTGGTAAATACACAATGCTTTCTAATTGCCTGGCATGCCTTGGTAAATACACAATGCTTTCTAATTGCCTGTCATGCCTTGGTAAATACACAATGCTTTCTAATTGCTTGGCATGCCGTGGTAAATACACAATGCTTTCTAATTGCCTGGCATGCCTTGGTAAATACACAATGCTTTCTAATTGCCTGTCATGCCTTGGTAAATACACAATGCTTTCTAATTGCTTGGCATGCCGTGGTAAATACACAATGCTTTCTAATTGCCTGTCATGCCTTGGTAAATACACAATGCTTTCTAATTGCCTGGCATGCCTTGGTAAATGCATGATGCTTTCTAATTGCCTGGCATGCCTTGGTAAATGCACGATGCTTTCTAATTGCCTGTCATTCCTTGGTAAATGCACGATGCTTTCTAATTGCCTGTCATTCCTTGGTAAATGCACGATGCTTTCTAATTGCCGTCATTCCTTGGTAAATGCACGATGCTTTCTAATTGCCTGTCATTCCTTGGTAAATGCACGATGCTTTCTAATTGCCTGTCATTCCTTGGTAAATGCACGATGCTTTCTAATTGCCTGTCATTCCTTGGTAAATGCACGATGCTTTCTAATTGCCTGTCATTCCTTGGTAAATGCACGATGCTTTCTAATTGCCTGTCATTCCTTGGTAAATGCATGATGTTTTCTAATTGCCTGGCAAGTGTTGACTTCTTGCTATCACCCAGGTAGTTCAAGTGCTTATTCCTCTATAAACAATGTAGTTCAAGTGCTTATTCCTTTATAAACAATGTAGTTCAAGTGCTTATTCCTCTATAAACAATGTAGTTCAAGTGCTTATTCCTCTATAAACAATGTAGTTCAAGTGCTTATTCCTTTATAAACAATGTAGTTCAAGTGCTTATTCCTCTATAAACAATGTAGTTCAAGTGCTTATTCCTCTATAAACAATGTAGTTCAAGTGCTTATTCCTTTATAAACAATGTAGTTCAAGTGCTTATTCCTCTATAAACAATGTAGTTCAAGTGCTTATTCCTCTATAAACAATGCAGTTCAAGTGCTTATTCCTTTATAAACAATGTAGGTCAAGTGCTTATTCCTCTATAAACAATGTAGTTCAAGTGCTTATTCCTTTATCACCCATGTAAGTATATTGCATGTTGGGGTTTCCACAATAAACTAAGGTATTCATTTATCGTGATTCTTTCCACGACTAAGGGTTAGACTAAGACATGAATATATATTTCCAATGTTCTATAATTTAGGAAAATATAATGTACAGGAAAATACTAGTTTTATATCTTTCATTGCAAGCTTATCATGACAAACATACTGATATGTACAAAGATACTGACATGTACAAACATACTGACATGTACAAACATACTGATATATACAAACATACTGACATGTACAAACATACTGACATGTACAAACATACTGACATGTACAAACATACTGATATATACAAACATATTGACATGTACAAACATACTGACATGTACAAACATACTGACATGTACACACATACTGACATGTACACACATACAGACATACTGACATGTACAGTAGGCTGATGCAACTGTCACGTGACCGGTACAGAAGCACTCTCACTACCATACACACATTCATACAGCATACGCACGTATCAGCATGTACAGAAGCACTCTCACTACCATACACACATTCGTACAGCATACGCACGTATCAGCAGGTACAGAAGCACTCTCACTACCATACACACATTCATACAGCATACGCACGTATCAGCAGGTACAGAAGCACTCTCACTACCATACACACATTCACACAGCATACGCACGTATCAGCAGGTACAGAAGCACTCTCACTACCATACACACATTCATACAGCATACGTACGTATCAGCAGGTACAGAAGCAAATTGAATATGTCTACGAGCTACTTCTACCGTATTCCAAATATATCTCTACATACATTTGTTGAAATAAGAATATAATTAAGAAAAATTACTATGTAGGGAATTTGTTCCACTTTTGAGAGTTTGCAGGTCGCATAAACAATGTTTATTGATTGAAAGTTAGTGTTCGAATTATTTTGGAAGAATTTGAAGTAGCAATACTATTTACAGTCATTGCAACTGTAGATCCTGGATGTTTGTAGATTCCATCTGATTAAAGCAATTGTGAATAAATTATGCAAATAGCCTTTACCTTTGACCTGCAGATACCAAATTCTGGCCATGATCAATGTCTATAAAGTTTAAAAACTACCCCAAATCATTGAGTAAAACTATTTGTTGAATTTGAGGCATGTATGAGCAACAGTAAACATGAATATGACTCATCCACCAATGTACATTCAGTGGTGGGACAATAAACTCAGCAAGTTATTCATCCACCAATGTACATTCAGTGGTGGGACAATAAACTCAGCAAGTTATTCATCCACCAATGTACATTCAGTGGTGGGACAATAAACTCAGCAAGTTATTCATCCACCAATGTACATTCAGTGGTGGGACAATAAACTCAGCAAGTTATTCATCCACCAATGTACATTCAGTGGTGGGACAATAAACTCAGCAAGTTATTCATCCACCAATGTACATTCAGTGGTGGGACAATAAACTCAGCAAGTTATTCATCCACCAATGTACATTCAGTGGTGGGACAATAAACTCAGCAAGTTATTCATCCACCAATGTACATTCAGTGGTGGGACAATAAACTCAGCAAGTTATTCATCCACCAATGTACATTCAGTGGTGGGACAATAAACTCGCAAGTTATGTTTTTCAATAACAGGTTATTATGACCTTGACCCAAGGTTCCTGTGATATTTCAAAGTGTTGAAATATGACAGACTGGCATGTTTGTGTGTCTTACGTTTATTTATCGTCTCTACCGGTTGCCCATAGAATAGAGACAAATCACGACAATTTTTCGCACCTCCGAGCCTGCATGGGACCATTGCGTTGTGTTTGAATATTAATTGTTTGAAAATTAAACAAGAAGGGAGAGGATCCCCAGTTGGATTATGATAGTTTGATAATTTTGCATGGGAGCCTGCCCGATCCTGATACAATACTGGGAGGGGTACCTGGCATCTTCATCCACAACATCAGCTGTTGGTGGAACTCTATAATCCAAAACACTTACTGTATCCAGACTTTTGATTGCCTCCCCCGTCTTAGTATAATCCAAAACACTTACTGTATCTAGACTGTTGATTGCCTCCCCTGTCTGAGGTAATGTCTGTAACAAAAACATTTAAATAATTATAATGTCATACACTCTGCAATTCAAATGTTTACATACACAACAATAGTCAGGTGGTAAGTTGTAGATATCGATCAGGTAATGGTGACAATCTCTACTTGTATTGTGACATTTATGTGCGGTAAGTTGTAGATATCGATCAGGTAATGGTGACAATCTCTACTTGTATTGTGACATTTATGTGTGGTAAGTTGTAGATATCGATCAGGTGATGGTGACAATCTCTACTTGTATTGTGACATTTATGTGTGGTAAGTTGTAGATATCAGTTCCGCAACATATCAATGATATCACAACAATGATATCACAAAATATCAATGATATCACAACATATCAATGATATTGTAACAATGATATCGCAACATATCAATGACATCGCAACATATCAATATATCGCAATATATCAATGATATTGCAACATGTAAATGATATCGCAACAATGATATCACAACATATCAATGATATTGTAACAATGATATCGGTATATTATTAGAAGGAAGAGATCTCTCATCCTTGTTAAAGAGTGACATCACATGTGCAAGTTTCCTACTGTACGGATAATCCGTGGTGTATCGGTGCTATACATAGATAATCCGTGGTGTATCGGTGCTATACACTGTACATGTATAATCTGTGGTGTATCGGTGCTATACATGGATAATCCGTGGTGTATCGGTGCTATACACTGTACATGTATAATCTGTGGTGTATCGGTGCTATACATGGATAATCTGTGGTGTATCGGTGCTATACACTGTACATGTATAATCTGTGGTGTATCGGTGCTATACATGGATAATCCGTGGTGTATCGGTGCTATACACTGTACATGTATAATCCGTGGTGTATCGGTGCTATACATGGATAATCCGTGGTGTATCGGTGCTATACACTGTACATGTATAATCGGTGGTGTATCGGTACTGTACATGTATAATTTGTGGTGTATCGGTGCTATACACTGTACATGTATAATCTGTGGTGTATCGGTACTGTACATGTATAATCCGTGATGTATCGGTGCTATACATGGATAATCCGTGGTGTATCGGTGCTATACACTGTACATGTATAATCTGTGGTGTATCGGTACTGTACATGTATAATCCGTGGTGTATCGGTGCTATACACTGTACATGTATAATCTGTGGTGTATCGGTACTGTACATGTATAATCTGTGGTGTATCGGTGCTATACATGTATAATCCGTGGTGTATCGGTGCTTACTGTACATGTATAATCTGTGGTGTATCGGTACTGTACATGTATAATCCGTGGTGTATCGGTGCTATACATGGATAATCCGTGGTGTATCGGTGCTATACACTGTACATGTATAATCTGTGGTGTATCGGTACTGTACATGTATAATCTGTGGTGTATCGGTACTGTACATGTATAATCCGTGGTGTATCGGTGCTATACACTGTACATGTATAATCTGTGGTGTATCGGTGCTATACATGGATAATCCGTGGTGTATCGGTGCTATACACTGTACATGTATAATCTGTGGTGTATCGGTGCTGTACATGTATAATCCGTGGTGTATCGGTGCTATACACTGTACATGTATAATCTGTGGTGTATCGGTGCTATACATGTATAATCCGTGGTGTATCGGTGCTATACACTGTACATGTATAATCTGTGGTGTATCGGTGCTATACACTGTACATGTATAATCTGTGGTGTATCGGTGCTATACACTGTACATGTATAATCTGTGGTGTATCGGTGCTATACACTGTACATGTATAATCTGTGGTGTATCGGTGCTATACACTGTACATGTATAATCCTTGGTGTATCGGTGCTATACACTGTACATGTATAATCTGTGGTGTATCGGTGCTAACTGTACATGTATAATCCGTGGTGTATCGGTGCTATACACTGTACATGTATAATCTGTGGTGTATCGGTGCTACTGTACATGTATAATCCGTGGTGTATCGGTGCTATACACTGTACATGTATAATCTGTGGTGTATCGGTACTGTACATGTATAATCCGTGGTGTATCGGTGCTATACACTGTACATGTATAATCTGTGGTGTATCGGTACTGTACATGTATAATCCGTGGTGTATCGGTGCTATACACTGTACATGTATAATCTGTGGTGTATCGGTACTGTACATGTATAATCCGTGGTGTATCGGTGCTATACACTGTACATGTATAATCTGTGGTGTATCGGTGCTATACACTGTACATGTATAATCTGTGGTGTATCGGTGCTATACACTGTACATGTATAATCTGTGGTGTATCGGTGCTATACACTGTACATGTATAATCTGTGGTGTATCGGTACTGTACATGTATAATCCTTGGTGTATCGGTGCTATACACTGTACATGTATAATCTGTGGTGTATCTGTGCTATACACTGTACATGTATAATCCGTGGTGTATCGGTGCTATACATGGATAATCCGTGGTGTATCGGTGCTATACACTGTACATGTATAATCTGTGGTGTATCGGTGCTATACATGTATAATCTGTGGTGTATCGGTGCTATACACTGTACATGTATAATCTGTGGTGTATCGGTGCTGTACATGTATAATCTGTGGTGTATCGGTGCTATACACTGTACATGTATAATCTGTGGTGTATCGGTACTGTACATGTATAATCCGTGGTGTATCGGTGCTATACATGGATAATCCGTGGTGTATCGGTGCTATACACTGTACATGTATAATCTGTGGTGTATCGGTACTGTACATGTATAATCTGTGGTGTATCGGTACTGTACATGTATAATCTGTGGTGTATCGGTGCTATACACTGTACATGTATAATCTGTGGTGTATCGGTGCTATACATGGATAATCCGTGGTGTATCGGTGCTATACACTGTACATGTATAATCTGTGGTGTATCGGTACTGTACATGTATAATCTGTGGTGTATCGGTACTGTACATGTATAATCTGTGGTGTATCGGTGCTATACACTGTACATGTATAATCTGTGGTGTATCGGTGCTATACATGGATAATCCGTGGTGTATCGGTGCTATACACTGTACATGTATAATCCGTGGTGTATCGGTGCTATACACTGTACATGTATAATCTGTGGTGTATCGGTACTGTACATGTATAATCCGTGGTGTATCGGTGCTATACACTGTACATGTATAATCTGTGGTGTATCGGTACTGTACATGTATAATCCGTGGTGTATCGGTGCTATACACTGTACATGTATAATCTGTGGTGTATCGGTACTGTACATGTATAATCCGTGGTGTATCGGTGCTATACACTGTACATGTATAATCTGTGGTGTATCGGTACTGTACATGTATAATCCGTGGTGTATCGGTGCTATACACTGTACATGTATAATCTGTGGTGTATCGGTACTGTACATGTATAATCCGTGGTGTATCGGTGCTATACACTGTACATGTATAATCTGTGGTGTATCGGTACTGTACATGTATAATCCGTGGTGTATCGGTGCTATACACTGTACATGTATAATCTGTGGTGTATCGGTGCTATACACTGTACATGAGATATATATATAATGCATACACTAATTCTCTCGGTAAGGCTAGCAGAGTAATCCTCGGCTTCCATCATGTATTCTGTCACCTCCTTGAATGGATCTATCGTATGTGGGTGTGCCATCGGGGCCTTAACTACTGCTGCCCTGAAAATAAATATTAAACTACTCTTAATTACACAGCAATAAATATATCACATACAAAATGTCCAACTCTTTCTAAGAAACAAATGTTTTATGTGACAGGAATACTAGTTTCAGACATGTTTGTACTCATCAGTCACATGTTTGTACTCATCTGTAACATGTCTGTACTCATCAGTCACATGTTTGTACTCATATGTCACATGCTTGTACACATAAGTCACATGCTTGTACTCATCTGTAACATGTCTGTACTCATCTGTAACATGTATTATACTCATCTGTAACATGTCTGTACTCATCTGTCACATGTATTGTACCCATCTGTAACATGTATTGTACCCACCTGTCACATGTCTGTACTCATATGTAACATGTATTGTACTCATCAGCCACATGTCTGTACTCATCTGTCACATGTGTGTACTCATCTGTCACATGTTTGTACTCGTCAGTCACATGTTTGTACTCATCTGTAACATGTATTGTACTCATTTGTAACATGTATGTACTCATCTGTAACATGTATTGTACTCATCAGTCACATGTTTGTACTCATCTGTAACATGTATTGTACTCATCAGTCACATGTTTGTACTCATCTGTCACATGTTTGTTTCTTGTTCACTGAACAGCTTTGAGTTAGAGAGAGTAGTCTCCCTGAACAGCTTTGAGCTAGATAGAGTAGTCTCCCTGAACAGCTTTGAGCTAGAGAGAGAGTAGTCTCCCTGAACAGCTTTGATCTAGAGAGAGTAGTCTCCCTGAACAGCTTTGATCTAGAGAGAGTAGTCTCCCTGAACAGCTTTGAGCTAGAGAGAGAGTAGTCTCCCTGAACTGCTTTGAGCTAGAGAGAGAGTAGTCTCCCTGAACTGCTTTGAGCTAGAGAGAGAGTAGTCTCCCTGAACAGCTTTGAGCTAGAGAGAGTAGTCTCCCTGAACAGCTTTGAGCTAGAGAGAGTAGTCTCACTGAACAGCTTTGAGCTAGAGTGAGTAGTCTCCCTGAACATCTTTGAGCTAGAGCGAGTAGTCTCCCTGAACAGCTTTGAGCTAGAGAGAGTAGTATCCCTGAACAGCTTTGAGCTAGATAGAGTAGTCTCCCTGAACAGCTTTGATCTAGAGAGAGTAGTCTCCCTGAACAGCTTTGATCTAGAGAGAGTAGTCTCCCTGAACAGCTTTGAGCTAGAGAGAGTAGTCTCTCTGAGCTTTGAGCTAGAGAGAGTAGTCTCACTGAACAGCTTTGAGCTAGAGAGAGTAGTCTCCCTGAACATCTTTGAGCTAGAGCGAGTAGTCTCCCTGAACAGCTTTGAGCTAGAGAGAGTAGTCTCCCTGAACAGCTTTGAGCTAGAGAGAGTAGTCTCCCTGAACAGCTTTGAGCTAGATAGAGTAGTCTCCCTGAACAGCTTTGAACTAGAGAGAGAGTAGTCTCCCTGAACAGCTTTGATCTAGAGAGAGTAGTCTCCCTGAACAGCTTTGATCTAGAGAGAGTAGTCTCCCTGAACAGCTTTAAGCTAGAGAGAGTAGTCTCTCTGAACAGCTTTGAGCTAGAGAGAGTAGTCTCTCTGAACAGCTTTAAGCTAGAGAGAGTAGTCTCCCTGAACAGCTTTGAGCTAGAGAGAGTAGTCTCCCTGAACTGCTTTGAGCTAGGGAGAGAGTAGTCTCCCTGAACAGCTTTGAGCTAGAGAGAGAGTAGTCTCCCTGAACTGCTTTGAGCTAGAGAGAGTAGTCTCCCTGACCTGTTTCATTTCTCCCTATATTGAACGCAAGGAGAAGTTTTTTCAATTGGAATATAATTATAGAGCACTCTTGGCTGAACATACAAACTTCTCCCTTGTATACATTCAATTTCTCCCTTGTATATCTTTAGCTTCTCCCTTGTATATCTTCAACTTCTCCCCTGTATACCATCACGTCCTCCCTTATATACATTCAACTTCTCCGTTGTATACCTTCAACTTCTCCCTTGTATACCTTCAACTCCTCCCTTGTATACCTTCCCTTGTATACCTTCAACTTCTCCCTTGTATACATTCAACTTCTCCCTTGTATACATTCAACTCCTCCCTTGTATACCTTCAACTCCTCCGTTGTATACCTTCAACTTCTCCCTTGTATACCTTCAACTTCTCCCTTGTATACCTTCAACTTCTCCCTTGTATACCTTCAACTTCTCCCTTGTATACCTTCAACTCCTCCCTTGTATACCTTCAACTTCTCCCTTGTATACCTTCCCTTGTAGTGGGAGAGCACGTGATTGTGCTGAAGCTACTCGGCTATAGCAATCCTTATGATATACCAGCCAATGTGTAAGTGTAACTGTGACATGAACATCTGCTGCGCAGCCATGGCCAGCCACTGTGTAAGCACATCATAGCATAACTGTGACATGAACATCTGCTGCGCAGCCATGGCCAGCCACTGTGTAAGCACATCATAGCATAACTGTGACATGAACATCTGCTGTGCAGCCATGGCCAGCCACTGTGTAAGCACATCATAGCATAACTGATGTGAACATCTGCTGCGCAGCCATGGCCAGCCACTGTGTAAGCACATCATAGCGTAACTGTGACATGAACATCTGCTGGGCAGCCATGGCCAGCCACTGTGTAAGCACATCATAGCATAACTGTGACATGAACATCTGCTGTGCAGCCATGGCCAGCCACTGTGTAAGCACATCATAGCATAACTGTGACATGAACATCTGCTGCCATGGCCAGCCACTGTGTAAGCACATCATAGCATAACTGTGACATGAACATCTGCTGTGCAGCCATGGCCAGCCACTGTGTAAGCACATCATAGCATAACTGTGACATGAACATCTGCTGCGCAGCCATGACCAGCCACTGTGTAAGCACATCATAGCATAACTGTGACATGAACATCTGCTGTGCACCCATGGCCAGCCACTGTGTAAGCACATCATAGCATAACTGTGACCTGAACATCTGCTGCCATGGCCAGCCACTGTGTAAGCACATCATAGCATAACTGTGACATGAACATCTGCTGCCATGGCCAGCCACTGTGTAAGCACATCATAGCATAACTGTGACATGAACATCTGCTGCCATGGCCAGCCACTGTGTAAGCACATCATAGCATAACTGTGACATGAACATCTGCTGCGTAGCCATGGCCAGCCACTGTGTAAGCACATCATAGCGTAACTACGACCATGAACATATGCTGCGCAGCCATGGCCAGCCACTGTGTAAGCACATCATAACATAACTGTGACTTGAACATCTGCTGCGCAGCCATGGCCAGCCAGATCAGAGACTTGAACATCTGCTGCGCAGCCATGGCCAGCCAGATCAGGGACTTGAACATCTGCTGCGCAGCCATGGCCAGCCAGATCAGGGACTTGAACATCTGCTGCGCAGCCATGGCCAGCCAGATCAGGGACTTGAACATCTGCTGCGCAGTCATGGTCAGCCAGATCAGGGACTTGAACATCTGCTGCGCAGCCATGGCCAGCCAGATCAGGGACTTGAACATCTGCTGCGCAGCCATGGCCAGCCAGATCAGGGACTTGAACATCTGCTGCGCAGCCATGGCCAGCCAGATCAGGGACAATCATATTAAACGGGGTTTTCTCACGCAACAGCTTACCTTTGTGCGACAGGTGGATGGTGAATGTTTTCGTTAGAACCGTGAGTGCCTCTGCGAGACTTCTGGGAAGATGTGGAACCCACTGAGGAGTTACTGACACTCTGTAGCATACTAGAGGATCGATGCGTAGAACTTCCTGTTGAGACAGTCTACAAACGAAAAAAAGGATATAGTCAAATGTGGTTGAACTGATATGCTAATTGGTCGACATTTATAGACAGCTGGCTTGGTAACAAATAAGCCACGTTTTACAGTTTTAATTGAGATATAGTAAGTAACGAACTGTACCTGTGCTATGTATGATGTGTGCAGTTCTGAGGTAGTCCGGAGTCTGTCAACCCATTGTTGTCTCTCCTTGGCATCACATGCTGAATTATATATATATGAATGTAATCTGCAAATAATTATAAATAATTTAGTGGAAGTTTTGTACAGAATCGTAATGTAGTGATCACAACCGGACAATTCTATACAAAATGAATTTGTGACCAGTAATCGAGAGAGAGATAAGTCCACCCAAGTAGTTTACTAGTCATCCATGACTCATGCTAGCACAATCTAACCTCACAGCAATCCAGCATCATGACAGAATGACGCAGCATAGCATGACGACAGCATGACAACAGCATGATCATTGATGACAGCATGACGACAGCATGCCAACACCATCATGACAGCATCACGCCACCATCACGCCACCATCATGACACCATCACGACACCATCATGACAGCATTACGACAGCATCATGACAGCATCACGACAGCATCATGACAGCATCACGACACCATCACGACAGCATTACGACATCATGATGACATCATTACGACAGCATTACGACAGCATTATGACATCATTACGACAGCATTACGACAGCATGATGACAACAGCATTTTTTCAAGAGTCAAGCTGGATTTTTCAAGTCAATATGCATGTTGGTACTTTCCGTACAGGTAACTTCCCCCCACGACCATATAATAACCTCTACACAAAGGTGTGTCTTGGGTGCAACCAGGTCAGCCTGCCACTGGATGTGCAGTGCTGTAATTGTGTTATCAGATTAGAAATAACATTGACTAATTTGTTGAGCTTTGCATCAGGGTTTAGGACCTTACAAGTATTTAAGTTTCATGTTACTTTGTGGCGTCCAGTGGTACAGCGTCTGATTTGGAATCGAATGGTCCGGGTTCAATACTCGGTCAGGCCACGTATGTAGTGTCATTGGGCAAGGCACCTGACACACATTGCTTAGTACTGGTTAACCACTCAGGTCGACTGAGCCTGCACAGGAAAACATTTCTAGGTCCCCACAAGGGGTTTGACATAAATGGGACATACAATCATACAACTTGTATAGCTCTGCATTGTATCCCAGTTATATATGTCACCAAGTTATCACGAGTATTTGATTTCAACATGAGTATTCTGGGGTCCTGCACCAGATTAGCCTTGATAAACCAATAGAAATGTCAATTATACACATTTTTTTAGCTGATCTGCATATAATTTTATTATGCACGAAATCGGTACGAAACGGATCGAGTACGGTTCCACGATATTGTAAAGCATGATTTTCTTATATAAAGCTGACATATTCAATCTCTATGAATCGTTAATTGTAAACACATTTTTATAATTAGTATCATTTGCGAAATCAACTAAAACTCGGGAGTTATTATCATGAGTAAAAGGGATTTTTGATCAGCTGTCGCAAACTGGGACGAATTAGAAAATGTTCATTCATAATGCAAGATAGCGACGTGAACACTTGCAATTACTATGAAAAAAAGGGAGTTCATAAACTATATCTAGTTACCAATTGAAATAATCAGAAAAATTGGTAAATGATATTGTGTCTTGGCTAAAAAGCAGTTTTTATATATCATGGGCGCCGTATAATTTGCCACGGAATCAACTGCGTGGTCGATCTGAACATCACAAATGCATAACAATAATGTGAGATATATGGAAAGCCATCGTTTTCATTGGTTGTTATTCTAAGGAATTCATATTTAGACAGTGCCTCGTTCAGATCAGCATGTCGTAGAACAAACAATATTTTATTTGGTAGTTTCTGTGCAGCATAGAAGTATGGGTTTTTCCACTTTCGATTTCAAAATATTTTCCCATGCCGTTTTCATAAATATTTTCAATAGCAACACCACGATTTCTCAGGGCCTATTGATGATTTCTCAGGGCCTATTGATGATTTCTCAGGGCCTATTGATGATTTCTCAGGGCCTATTGATGATTTCTCAGGGCCTATTGATGATTTCTAAGGGCTGGGCCTATTGATGATTTCTCAGGGCCTATTGACTCCCAGGTGTTCAATGTTTATTTTAATTAATTTCCGAGGGTTCTAACATTTATAAATGTATTGGAAATTTGTCTTTAAAAATGAAAGTGTTGTCGTCTACATCAGAATTTGAACAATAGATAGACGCAGTAGTTGTCATCTGCATGGAAGTCGATACGTGCGGTATTTGTCATCTGCATGGAAGTCGATACGTGCGGTATTTGTCATCTGCATGGAAGTCGATAGACGCGGTAATTGTCATCTGCATGGAAGTCGATAGACGCGGTAATTGTCATCTGCATGGAAGTCGATAGATGCGGTATTTGTCCATCTGCATGGAAGTCGATACGTGCGGTATTTGTCATCTGCATGGAAGTCGATACGTGCGGTATTTGTCATCTGCATGGAAGTCGATACGTGCGGTATTTGTCATCTGCATGGAAGTCGATAGACGCAGTAATTGTTATCTGCATGGAAGTCGATAGATGCGGTATTTGTCATCTGCATGGAAGTCGATAGATGCGGTATTTGTCATCTGCATGGAAGTCGATAGATGCGGTATTTGTCATCTGCATGGAAGTCGATAGATGCGGTATTTGTCATCTGCATGGAAGTCGATAGATGCGGTATTTGTCGCTTATGTGGAGTAAAGGGTTAATAGAATGGCGTTCAAGTCAAATGAGCGTTTTATCTCGAAGTTTGTGTTTTACATACCTAGCAGTTTGAGTTATACCTCAAATTTGTGCTTTACCTACCTAGCAGTTTGTGTTTTACCTACCTAGCAGTTTGAGTTTTACCTTGAAGTTTGTGTTTTACCTTGAAGTTTGTGTTTTACCTCGTAGTTTGTAGACTTCGCCATTGGCTGCATTAACAATAAATGTTTGAGAATCCTCGTCAGATGGGGATATCACAGCTGCCTACAGAGAAAGGGGAGAATTTCACTACAAGCTTACTGCCACTAATAAATACATGTAATTTAATTCCAGTCCAAATATAAATAAAAAACATGGTTTCCACCTAATCACTAAGAGTTCCAACCTACACCAGAACCTCTGTGGTGAGATAGACATAGTGTTCACCTAATCACCAAGAGGTTTGAGTTCCAACCCCCACACCAGAACCTCCGTGGTGAGATAGACATGGTGTTCACCTAATCACCAAGAGGTTTGAGTTCCAACCCCTACACCAGAACCTCCGTGGTGAGATAGACATGGTGTTCACCTAATCACCAAGAGGTTTGAGTTCCAACCCCTACACCAGAACCTCCGTGGTGAGATAGACATGGTGTTCACCTATTCACCAAGAGGTTTGAGTTTCAACCCCACACCAGAACCTCCGTGGTGAGATACAGATGGTGTTCACCTAATCAACAAGAGGTTTGAGTTCCAACCCCACACCAGAACCTCCGTGGTGAGATAGACATGGTGTTCACCTAATCAACAAGAGGTTTGAGTTCCAACCCCACACCAGAACCTCCGTGGTGAGATAGACATGGTGTTCACCTATTCACCAAGAGGTTTGAGTTTCAACCCCACACCAGAACCTCCGTGGTGAGATACAGATGGTGTTCACCTAATCAACAAGAGGTTTGAGTTCCAACCCCACACCAGAACCTCCGTGGTGAGATAGACATGGTGTTCACCTAATCCCCCCCCCCTGAACATTTTCCCCCATTTTATTGTTTTACACCATTCTCTGCTCTAATACAGTTGATCTGTTCACCTTGACACAATAGTATTAGTATAATGGTCATGTATGTACTATAAGTTAATATTATGCAAGACATCCACAACTTTCATTACTGTTTTACGGATGTGAAGGAAGTTGAACATACATACATACATGTACAATGAATCTTAAACAAATCCATAACTTTATAATAAATATTAATTGAAAAGTGATGTCAAATAAGCTCAAATAATCATGAAATATTGAATTATCAGTGCTCACTGAACATATGTTTAACAGACAGGCACAGGGCGCGTGTCCCCTCTGAAAATGGTCACGCCGTGATTTAATATGGACAAGCCTCGATTTAAAGTGGACAGCCAACTATATAAACATGTTGCTATATTCAATTGTAGAGTAGCTTTTCATAAATATGCCTCTCTCATTTCTCCATAAATATGACAAAATCTTTGTACCAGCTGTTATTATTAGAACTAGTTGGCATATTGCAGGTGTCACACAAGACCCTGAAATCATATTTTATAAACAACACCACCATGTAAAGCTTTGATGACTGACAATGCTTCAAGAATTATCTATTGTCTATTCGAGGTCAATAACAGGTGGGTGTGTGGAGGATTTGGTGATTTGCTGGCAGGTGTTAAACAGAAGTTAACTTTGAGACAGCTAAGGTTGGAAAGTAGAAATCATTATAACACCTAAGAGGACAACTCCAAATGTGCCAATTCCTATTTTTTCGTCAAATGACGAGAGCCAGTGGGAACCGGGATAGTACACAACTGGATGACCAATGATTACACTAACGGGAACCGGGATAGTACACAACTGGATGGCCAATGATTACACTAACGGGAACCGGGATAGTACACAACTGGATGGCCAATGATTACACTAACGATGAGAGCCAGTGGGAACCAGGATAGTACACAACTGGATGGCCCATGATAACACTAACGATGAGAGCCAGTGGGAACCGGGATAGTACACAACTGGATGGCCCATGATAACACTAACGATGAGAGCCAGTGGGAACCAGGATAGTACACAACTGGATGGCCAATGATTACACTAATGGGAACCGGGATAGTACACAACTGGATGGATGGCCAATGATTACACTAACAGGAACCGGGATAGTACACAACTGGATGGATGGCCAATGATTACACTAACAGGAACCGGGATAGTACACAACTGGATGGCCAATGATTACACTAACAGGAACCGGGATAGTACACAACTGGATGGCCCATGATTACACTAACGGGAACCAGGATAGTACACAACTGGATGGATGGCCAATGATTACACTAATGGGAACCAAGATAGTACACAACTGGATGACCAATGATTACACTAATGGCGAGAGCCAGTGGGAACCGGGATAGTACACAACTGGATGACCAATGATTACACTAATGGCGAGAGCCAGTGGGAACCAGGATAGTACACAACTGGATGGCCAATGAATACACTAACGGGAACCGGGATAGTACACAACTGGATGACCAATGATTACACTAATGGCGAGAGCCAGTGGGAACCGGGATAGTACACAACTGGATGGCCAATGATTACACTAACGGGAACCGGGATAGTACACAACTGGATGGCCAATGATTACACTAACGGGAACCGGGATAGTACACAACTGGATGGCCAATGATTACACTAACAGGAACCGGGATAGTACACAACTGGATGGATGGCCAATGATTACACTAACAGGAACCGGGATAGTACACAACTGGATGGCCCATGATTACACTAACAGGAACCGGGATAGTACACAACTGGATGGCCCATGATTACACTAACGGGAACCGGGATAGTACACAACTGGATGGCCCATGATTACACTAACGGGAACCGGGATAGTACACAACTGGATGGCCAATGATTACACTAACAGGAACCGGGATAGTACACAACTGGATGGATGGCCAATGATTACACTAACAGGAACCGGGATAGTACACAACTGGATGGATGGCCAATGATTACACTAACAGGAACCGGGATAGTACACAACTGGATGGCCCATGATTACACTAACAGGAACCGGGATAGTACACAACTGGATGGCCCATGATTACACTAACGGGAACCGGGATAGTACACAACTGGATGGCCCATGATTACACTAACGGGAACCGGGATAGTACACAACTGGATGGCCAATGATTACACTAACAGGAACCGGGATAGTACACAACTGGATGGATGGCCAATGATTACACTAACAGGAACCGGGATAGTACACAACTGGATGGATGGCCAATGATTACACTAACAGGAACCGGGATAGTACACAACTGGATGGCCCATGATTACACTAACGGGAACCGGGATAGTACACAACTGGATGGCCCATGATTACACTAACGGGAACCGGGATAGTACACAACTGGATGGATGGCCAATGATTACACTAACAGGAACCGGGATAGTACACAACTGGATGGATGGCCAATGATTACACTAACAGGAACCGGGATAGTACACAACTGGATGGCCAATGATTACACTAACAGGAACCGGGATAGTACACAACTGGATGGCCCATGATTACACTAACGGGAACCAGGATAGTACACAACTGGATGGATGGCCAATGATTACACTAATGGGAACCAAGATAGTACACAACTGGATGACCAATGATTACACTAATGGCGAGAGCCAGTGGGAACCGGGATAGTACACAACTGGATGACCAATGATTACACTAATGGCGAGAGCCAGTGGGAACCAGGATAGTACACAACTGGATGGCCAATGATTACACTAACGGGAACCGGGATAGTACACAACTGGATGACCAATGATTACACTAATGGCGAGAGCCAGTGGGAACCGGGATAGTACACAACTGGATGGCCAATGATTACACTAACGGGAACCGGGATAGTACACAACTGGATGGCCAATGATTACACTAACAGGAACCGGGATAGTACACAACTGGATGGATGGCCAATGATTACACTAACAGGAACCGGGATAGTACACAACTGGATGGCCCATGATTACACTAACAGGAACCGGGATAGTACACAACTGGATGGCCCATGATTACACTAACGGGAACCGGGATAGTACACAACTGGATGGCCCATGATTACACTAACGGGAACCGGGATAGTACACAACTGGATGGCCAATGATTACACTAACAGGAACCGGGATAGTACACAACTGGATGGATGGCCAATGATTACACTAACAGGAACCGGGATAGTACACAACTGGATGGATGGCCAATGATTACACTAACAGGAACCGGGATAGTACACAACTGGATGGCCCATGATTACACTAACAGGAACCGGGATAGTACACAACTGGATGGCCCATGATTACACTAACGGGAACCGGGATAGTACACAACTGGATGGCCCATGATTACACTAACGGGAACCGGGATAGTACACAACTGGATGGCCAATGATTACACTAACAGGAACCGGGATAGTACACAACTGGATGGATGGCCAATGATTACACTAACAGGAACCGGGATAGTACACAACTGGATGGATGGCCAATGATTACACTAACAGGAACCGGGATAGTACACAACTGGATGGCCCATGATTACACTAACGGGAACCGGGATAGTACACAACTGGATGGCCCATGATTACACTAACGGGAACCAGGATAGTACACAACTGGATGGATGGCCAATGATTACACTAACGGGAACCGGGATAGTACACAACTGGATGACCAATGATTACACTAATGGCGAGAGCCAGTGGGAACCGGGATAGTACACAACTGGATGACCAATGATTACACTAATGGCGAGAGCCAGTGGGAACCGGGATAGTACACAACTGGATGGCCAATGATTACACTAACGATGAGAGCCAGTGGGAACCGGGATAGTACACAACTGGATGGCCCATGATAACACTAACGATGAGAGCCAGTGGGAACCGGGATAGTACACAACTGGATGGCCCATGATTACACTAACAGGAACCGGGATAGTACACAACTGGATGGCCCATGATTACACTAACGGGAACCGGGATAGTACACAACTGGATGGCCAATGATTACACTAATGGGAACCAGGATAGTACACAACTGGATGGCCAATGATTACACTAATGGGAACCAAGATAGTACACAACTGGATGGCCAATGATTACACTAATGGGAACCGGGATAGTACACAACTGGATGGCCAATGATTACACTAATGGGAACCAAGATAGTACACAACTGGATGGCCAATGATTACACTAATGGGAACCGGGATAGTACACAACTGGATGGCCAATGATTACACTAATGGGAACCAAGATAGTACACAACTGGATGGCCAATGATTACACTAATGGGAACCGGGATAGTACACAACTGGATGGCCAATGATTACACTAATGGGAACCAAGATAGTACACAACTGGATGGCCAATGATTACACTAATGGGAACCGGGATAGTACACAACTGGATGGCCAATGATTACACTAATGGGAACCAAGATAGTACACAACTGGATGGCCAATGATTACACTAATGGGAACCGGGATAGTACACAACTGGATGGCCAATGATTACACTAATGGGAACCGGGATAGTACACAACTGGATGGCCAATGATTACACTAATGGGAACCGGGATAGTACACAACTGGATGGCCAATGATTACACCAGCGGGAACCGGGATAGTACACAACTGGATGGCCAATGATTACACTAATGGCGAGAGCCAGTGGGAACCGGGATAGTACACAACTGGATGGCCAATGATTACACCAGCGGGAACCGGGATAGTACACAACTGGATGGCCAATGATTACACTAACGGCGAGAGCCAGCGGGAACCGGGATAGTACACAACTGGATGACCAATGATTACACTAACGGCGAGAGCCAGTGGGAACCGGGATAGTACACAACTGGATGGCCAATGATTACACCAGCGGGAACCGGGATAGTACACAACTGGATGGCCAAAAACGATATATGGAAGAGAGTGGTTGCCGATGTCTGGAGGCACAAATACCTTCTTCATGCTTTTAACTTTCAACATTAATACATTAATTAGATTTGTATGTTCTCAATTGCTGTCAAACTGTTCCATCAGATTATACTACCAGCATGTCAAATTGTTTATGTTGCAAAATATAGAATCATTATTACCTTGAACTTTGGGTAACAAAATGCTGCCCTTATTTAGCTTCTTGCACCCTCCCCCCAATTAACACCATGAAACAAATTGTCTATTCTACGAAAAATTATACAATTTAAATGCAAATAAAATATCAAAATGTGTTGAATGAATTGAATGAGGGCTGCAATTGTTTCCAATCAATGTTCATGGTTGCACGCATTCAGAACTATTATAACTTACTGCAAGGTGTATGCGTTCAGAACTATTATAACTTACTGCAAGGTGGATGGACGCGTTCAGAACTATTATAACTTACTGCAAGGTGTATGCGTTCAGAACTATTATAACTTACTGCAAGGTGGTTGTACGCGTTCAGAACTATTATAACTTACTGCAAGGTGGATGGACGCGTTCAGAACTATTATAACTTACTGCAAGGTGGACGCGTTCAGAATTATTATAACTTACTGCAAGGTGGACACGTTCAGAACTATTATAACTTACTGCAAGGTGGACGCGTTCAGAACTATTATAACTTACTGCAAGGTGGACACGTTCAGAACTATTATAACTTACTGCAAGGTGGACGCGTTCAGAACTATTATAACTTACTGCAAGGTGGACACGTTCAGAACTATTATAACTTACTGCAAGGTGGACGCGTTCAGAACTATTATAACTTACTGCAAGGTGTACACGTTCAGAACTATTATAACTTACTGCAAGGTGGACGCGTTCAGAACTATTATAACTTACTGCAAGGTGGACGCGTTCAGAACTATTATAACTTACTGCAAGGTGGACGCGTTCAGAACTATTATAACTTACTGCAAGGTGGACGCGTTCAGAACTATTATAACTTACTGCAAGGTGGACACGTTCAGAACTATTATAACTTACTGCAAGGTGGACGCGTTCAGAACTATTATAACTTACTGCATGGTTGTTCGCGTTCAGAACTATTATAACTTACTGCAAGGTGGACGCGTTCAGAACTATTATAACTTACTGCAAGGTGGACACGTTCAGAACTATTATAACTTACTGCAAGGTTGTACGCGTTCAGAACTATTATAACTTACTGCATGGTGGATGGACGCGTTCAGAACTATTATAACTTACTGCAAGGTGAATGGACGCGTTCAGAACTATTATAACTTACTGCAAGGTGGACGCGTTCAGAACTATTATAACTTACTGCATGGTGGATGGACGCGTTCAGAACTATTATAACTTACTGCATGGTGGATGGACGCGTTCAGAACTATTATAACTTACTGCAAGGTGGACGCGTTCAGAACTATTATAACTTACTGCATGGTGGATGGACGCGTTCAGAACTATTATAACTTACTGCAAGGTTGTACGCGTTCAGAACTATTATAACTTACTGCAAGGTGGATGGACACGTTCAGAACTATTATAACTTACTGCAAGGTGGATGGACACGTTCAGAACTATTATAACTTACTGCAAGGTGGATGGACGCGTTCAGAACTATTATAACTTACTGCAAGGTGGATGGACGCGTTCAGAACTATTATAACTTACTGCAAGGTGGATGGACGCATTCAGAACTATTATAACTTACTGCAAGGTGGATGGACGCGTTCAGAACTATTATAACTTACTGCAAGGTGAATGGACGCTCTGGGCCGCTGCTTCTTGTGTTCTTCTTTCTGAAACAGTGAACATATATCTGTATACATGTGACAGTGAACATAGATCTGTATACATGTGATGGTGAACATAGATCTGTATACATGTGATGGTGAACATAGATCTGTATACATGTGATGATGAACATAGATCTGCATACATGTGACAGTGAACATAGATCTGTATATATTTGACAGTGAACATAGATCTGTATACATGTGACAGTGAACATAGATCTGTATACATGTGATGGTGAACATAGATCTGTATACATGTGACAGTGAACATAGATCTGTATACATGTGACAGTGAACATATATCTGTATACATGTGACAGTGAACATATATCTGTATACATGTGATGGTGAACATAGATCTGTATACATGTGATAGTGAACATAGATCTGTATACATGTGACAGTGAACATATATCTGTATACATGTGACAGTGAACATAGATCTGTATACATGTGACAGTGAACATAGATCTGTATACATGTGACAGTGAACATATATCTGTATACATGTGACAGTGAACATAGATCTGTTCACGGCTGATAGGAATACACCTAAATGAGATGACATGTGACAATTCCCCTGCCTGTTTTTCCGGGCATCCCCATCCAAGAGAGGATGTGTGTGGGCCACCAATGTTCTGTGTGATACACCCTGAGCGGGCCACCAATGTTATGTGTGCTACACCCTGAGGGGCCACCAATGTTCTGTGTGATACACCCTGAGCGGGACACCAATGTTCTGTGTGCTACACGCCGAGGGGCCACCAATGTTCTGTGTGATACACCCCGAGTGGGCCACCAATGTTCTGTATGATACACCCTGAGGGGGCCACCAATGTTCTGTGTGCTACACCCTGAGGGGGCCACCAATGTTCTGTGTGATACACCCTGAGGGGG
Organism: Archivesica marissinica; assembly: GCA_014843695.1. NCBI lineage: Eukaryota > Metazoa > Mollusca > Bivalvia > Venerida > Vesicomyidae > Archivesica > Archivesica marissinica. The sequence goes on from CM026386.1 coordinate 86,070,849, forward strand.
CCACCAATGTTCTGTGTGCTACACCCTGAGGGGCCACCAATGTTCTGTGTGATACGCCCTGAGTGGGCCACCAATGTTCTGTGTGCTACACCCTGAGGGGCCACCAATGTTCTGTGTGATACACCCTGAGGGGGCCACCAATGTTCTATGTGCTACACCCTGAGGGGCCACCAATGTTCTGTGTGCTACGCCCCGAGTGGGCCACCAATGTTCTGTGTGATACGCCCTGAGCGGGCCACCAATGTTCTGTGTGATACACCCTGAGGGGCCACCAATGTTCTGTGTGATATGCCCTGAGGGACCACCAATGTTCTGTGTGATATGCCCTGAGGGGCCACCAATGTTCTGTGTGATATGCCCTGAGGGGCCACCAATGTTCTGTGTGATATGCCCTGAGGGGCCACCAATGTTCTGTGTGCTACGCCCTGAGCGGGCCACCAATGTTCTGTGTGATACGCCCTGAGGGGCCACCAATGTTCTGTGTGCTACACCCTGAGTGGGCCACCAATGTTCTGTGTGATACACCCTGAGCGGGCCACCAATGTTCTGTGTGATACACCCTGAGGGGCCACCAATGTTCTGTGTGATACGCCCTGAGGGGGCCACCAATGTTCTGTGTGCTACGCCCTGAGCAGGCCACCAATGTTCTGTGTGATACACCCTGAGCGGGCCACCAATGTTCTGTGTGATACGCCCTGAACGGGCCACCAATGTTCTGTGTGATACGCCCTGAGCGTAAATATTCTTCCAATTATTCACTCGCTTCCAATGAAAGACGATTCTTCTTTGCAAATATTTTAAAATCTACACAAATTTGATGATCTCGATTTATGTAAATGTTTACAAAGATTCATGTTCTATAAAATAATCTACACAATTGACTCTTTCTAGGGAACATACCTCAAAATATTCAAGCATACCAGACTCTGGATCCAGCATAAACCATCGGGGTAGCCAACCCTTCATCACATTGGTGAACTTTGTCAGCTGGCCCTCTAGTGGACACCTGAAATAACAACATAAAACTGTTCCAAATGTACAGGACTACAACTACACATGCAAACTATGGAGAAGTTTAGTGTACATGTGAGGGAGAAATTTGCTGACTTGGCCAAGTATTCTTTACATTTAAATACTTTATATTCTTACTGGAACTCTTGTGCCCTACTGTACATTACATGCTATATGTATCTTTTAAGAAATTACATTTGAACAGGAAAATAACTTTAAAACCAGAATAGAATATATTTGCTTTAAGACCAGAATAGAATATATTTGCTTTAAGACGAGAATAGAATATATTTGTATAGACTAACCCTAACCCCTTCTTTGCTTCTTCCTTCATATCAAATTCCTGCAAATAAACAAAAAATACAATAAAAAATTGTTTTTAACTTTATTTATTTTACAACGATTGCGAATCAAGTTTATTAACAACTAATATTAATCATTCTCGTTGGCGCGGATGAAAGTGTATATGTGGTCATTCGTGTGGGAGGAAACCGGAGAAAATCCACCTGTCGCATCTGGCGACCATCATACCATCTCACATACTTCCCAGTCCAGGGATCGAACCCGGGTTGAATTGGTGAGAAGCAAGCACGCTAACCACTGCGCTAATCGGTCAGCTTAAAAATAAATACAAAATGTACGATAGTTTGAATGAGTTTTTAAGATTCCCTAAATAAAGATATCATACATGAACCCTTGCAATGCGAATTCACATATATTGCACAGCATTGTCTGAATGTAAGAGATGAGGGTGGTTCACATGTGTCAGGTGTTTCACTACATGCCAGATCATCCAGCATCTGTCGCTCCCAGTCGCCCTCGTACAAATCTTCCGTGGGTATGGTGTGATGATCTGCTGGTGCCAAATTTATCCGCCAAGTGTTGCTGTATTGGATGTTAGCACACATCACATCATTGCTTTGCTGTGTAACGGGTGGCTTTGCTTCGGATGCATTAATTAACTCCACTTTTTGCTTTATTGAAACTGCATCGTTTTGGGGACGGAATTCCATTCAAATCATTAGAAAAATTGTGTTTTCTTTTTGGCGTATTCATCCTTACACTTCAGTGACATTTAATAAATGAGTTTGCAAACACTGGCCAAACATAGGCTATGTGTACATCTAAATGTAAAATTCCATTCAATAAATGACCACACATTGTAAGTTGATAATTGGCTTAACTCAACTTACCTGATAAACAGCTTACCTGTAAGATATTTGGATTGTCCCAATTGTGTAATTTGGGTTAGTCAGATTACACAGGTTGAAAATACATGCAATGTGCTAAATGGGACCATGAAACAATGTCGTTGTACAGGTAAGGCAGGTGTCAGTACAACAAGGTTTTGCTTACATGAATTACATGTATATAGTAAAATTGCCGGGACCAACAGATAATGTCAGTTAACACAGTTTGTCGTTGTAGTCAGGTGTCGTTGTAGTCAGTTTACACTGTACCATGGTTTGATTGAGTTTTTAAGATTACCCAAATAAGGATATCATACGCTAACACTCTACACATACATGCCACATCTTTATCACAAATAGCCATGGATCCATACCATAATCTATTCCCATACGTATTGATTATTGGTGGGCTTATAACATCGCCGGCCTCACGGTCCAGGACCAAATTTTAAACTGACGGACGGACCGGTTGTAGCAAACAAAGTTATTAAGAATAGGTCCAAAAAATTGTTGAAGAAAAATCCAAGAAAATAATCGGTCCAATACAAAGTTAGTAAATATAAACCTGATAATCCTTTGCCCATATGAGCGACAGCGACGCCTCCTGAAGTAATTTTAGATTTTTGGAGGATAGTGCAATGATACAGACAGAGACCCATTCCAGAGTTTCCTCTGGTTCTTTTACGTGCACGGTGTAAAGCACCGACACAAGACCTTGGTTTAAAGTCCCATCTGAAAGACTTTTAATTTAATTAGGGTCAGACGGGGAGTTGAACCTGCGATCCCGGGATTACCAGTCCAAGTTGTTACCACTGGTGACGGCTATATACGGTAGTTTCCGTGAGAAGTACCAATTCTTCAACGAATTGTTCTCTCTCCAAAAATACATACTTAATCGCCAATTAATTAAGGAGCAACTTCGATTACCCTTATAAGGGTCATGCTGCTAATTATCTGTAAGTGTTTACTTTATCACACTCATTATTAGCGGCAGACAAACAAATGATTACCAATTCATTCTTTAACATTAAAGAAAATTCGGAATGTCTTTGATGAATGTTTGATGAAACATACACTTATTTTATTCTTTATAAACAATTATATGTTATATGTTATGTTATATTTCGGGTTTTACGCCTGCATCAGCACCATTTCGGGCTATATCGCCGGCGGGCAGTTTACCTAACAACACCTTTCCTGGGCAGGCTCCAGCGGTTAACCAGTACTTGGGTGCACCAACCTCCGTAAGAAACTGCCAACTTTTTCATATAAATGAGACACGGCCTGAGCGGGGCTCGAACCTGTGACCATCAGTGATGATAGGTACAGCGGTATACAAGTCAGTGACCTTAACCACTCGACCACAGAGGCAGACTCTTTATAAACAAACCCTCACAAAGAGCACCCCTATAGTAAAACCACCTCGCTATTAACAACACTTTTTCTCAGTCTGTGTTATTTCTTCTATTTTTCAACGGTCACAAACCCCGTTATTCAGAAAGTTGAGTTTCAATCATACAATTATTGTTGATAAGATAATGTACATGTTAAGCTAGCCATATACATGTACACTACAGACCTCTAAATAGAATTACAAAAAGTGTAGATCCAGATGAGCCGACTCGTGACGAGCCGTCTCATCAGGATCTGCACTTTTTGCCAGTAATAATTATTACTATTTTAAAGATAAAATTACCCATTTTGATAAATGAACTGGTCCAAATGTAATTTTCTTATTAATTTATTGGTCTAAAAATATCATGCACCAGTCCATGTCAGTTACTTGGTGTTGAATGGGTTAATATCATGCACCAGTCCATGTCATTTACATGGTGTTGAATGGGTTAATAACCAACACAGATCACCACGAACAATTGGGATTTCAACATGGCGTCGACCTAGTAAATTCATGTAACAGAAATGTTGATTACAGTTACGTTCCAAAAAGCTAATTAACATTGGGCATAGTAATAATTGTTACTCGAAACGGAGGAATTTAACACCCAACAAATTATGATTACTCTTCAATATGAGGTAAGTTGTGACGTGGAGAGAAATGTCACTTAATGTGGAGAGTGGCACACCACACTGTCTTGCTGCCGATTTTTCTGGCAAACGCATGTCTCCAACAGCCTAATATGCATTTGTCAGTACACTTGATGAATAGAGATGCCATGTAGGATTTGGGGAAACAATGGATGCAACTGAATTAGCATAAATAGTAAATATCTTGGACAATAGTATTTTTGAAGAAAAAATGTTAAAAAGCTGTAAGAGGAACACTATATTTGAATTGACCTGTAAAATGTGCATTATAACATTGTCGCAACAACTATCATGTGACCTTCCTGAGCAGATGATGAAATTTCGCATTTTACAAAAACAAACACATATTTCTTTTTATCCTATCCTACCTTCATGCGAAATAACGTACAAAAACAGCCTGCCTAATAAATTTTGCTTTATTAGTCAATGCCTAATAAAACTTTCGTGACGGACTACTTTTATGACCCAGATTACGGTTTGTATATAAACAAAGCGTCTGTCATCACATTGTGTTGTCTGCTGAGTTTGGAAAATTTCCCAATAAGAAAGTCGTGCCCAGGCAAACTTAACTTAACTACTATTAATCCACTCATTTCTCTGTTACTTTGCAGAAATACTGTTACATTTAAATCGTTCATTTTCAAAATCTACGAGTTCAAGTAGTGACCTTCGCCTTCGCTAGCTCTACACCATTACTTAGGCTAACCGTGGATATAAATAGAAATATCAATGCGCAACATATTACCAAGTGCGTAGCGAGTTTGTAAGCTGTCATGGCTAGTTTGTTTGTTTTTGTGTCGGGTGCACACTCAGAATGTAGGATAAATAGAATATTAGGTTACTGTCTTATAAATTTTAATTTATTAGGCTCGTCTCCGAAATGTATATTTTCTCCGACTCGCCTAATAAATTAAAATTTATAAGACAGTAACCTAATATTCTCTATATAATGACCTCTGTTTAAGGGAATTTTAGGCTACACATAAATGGGATTAATGAAAACATCAACATTTGCATACTTTCAAATAAAATGTGAATATTTATCTGCTATACGCGCAGTTTGCTCTTTGATAAGTAATATGTGAACCCCATAAGCACGTGTTTTGAGAGCAATGATGTCATTCGCGTTCCGGATGTAAACAAAAATCATGTGAATAAACAAAGGCCGAACACAAGCGCGGCAGATATCAGGTATCGATATCAGGGATGTTGACAATATATTGTACATACTGTATGATAAATGAAAACTTCAGTTGACGGAATGGATCAGCGCTCGACTTGTGTCTCACAAGTTCCCGGTTCAAACCCATGACATCGCCAATTTTTTTTAATCGTCCTTTTGTTAAAACGAGTGTCAACAGTTACATTTAGAAAATTAAACTTAAATATACCATCTGTCTATCTATCTTCCTGTAATGTTGAACCCCTCGCGGGGACGTAGACATGTTGCGCGTCAAAAACCGCAAAGAAGCTAAAAGTATGAGTATTTAACCCATTCAACACCAAGTAACTGACATGGACTGGTCCATGATATTTTTAGACCAACAAATTAATAAGAAAATTACATTTGAACCAGTTCATTTATCAAAATGGGTAATTTTGTCTAAAAATAGTAATATCACTGGCAAAAAGTGCAGTTCCTGATGAGACGGCTCGTCACGAGCCGGCTCATCTGGATCTACACTTTTTGTAAGCCTATTTAGAGGTCTGTGGTGTTGAAAGGGTTAAAAGCATAATTATAAGTAATGAAAAATAAGTTGTGGTAAGAGTTTAAAAGCAGCTGCGCAGAACAACTAGGGACTGGCATGATCAATATTGCAAACTGCCGTATTGAATTGCTCTATGGTAGGGAGATGGACAATGTCAGGAGGGAGATGGTTCAAATGGTAGATTGTTCTTGGAAAAAAGAAAAACTTGTATTAGTCTGTAGTTGCTGTAATTAACCTATAGCTTAAGGAATGGCAATGGCAAGCAGGACGGGAGAGGGGAACTAGGTAATTTTCAACGGGGATAGCAACAAGATCATTATGAATTTTATACATTTATAGGGATAACCTATTGTCAATACGCCATTGAGCTAGTCTGCATAGATTATGGGAATGTAGCAATGTAACACTAGAGGTACGATAGAAGTCAGCCTTTATCCAACGGGCTGCTCTTCACTGGACACCTTCAATTTGGTCTATCAATGTTTGGGTATGGGGCGACCAGATCTCGGAGCCATATTCAAGTTGGGGTCTCACTAGTGCCTGATAAGCCATGGACTTAAGGGGTTCGGATTTGACCTGGAGGTATCTACGTAGAAATCCTAATGTTTGGTTTGCTTTCTTTGTTGACCTTTTTATGTGAGTGTCCCACGACAGGTTATTTGAGATATCCATGCCAAGGTATTTGGCTGAGGTGACCGACTCAAGTAGGACTCCATGGAGTTTATATTGACTGGGAATAGGATGCTTCCTTCTGTTGATGTGGATAACTTGACATTTGGAGGGGTTAAATTCCATGTCCCACTCTACTAATCTCTTAAGATCGTTTTGGAGTTTGACCGATTCATTTGCAGATGTCAATGATAGATAGACTGCAGTATCATCTGCAAAGATACAGACTTTGGAACTGATGTTTTGTGGGAGGTTGTTTATATAGGCTAGGAAAAGCAGGGGTCCAAGTACGGATCCCTGTGGGACTACAGAGGACACCGGAATGGCCTCTGAACTAATACCATTAAGGACAAGTGACTGGAGTCTATTATCTAGATAACTCTTAATCCACCTTAATGTCATGCATTTTTAGTAATACTTTCTCGTGATTGTCCTTGTCGAAAGCCTTAATGAAATCTACTAGGATGAGATCTACCTGATGCTTATTGTAGACAGAGGTAACCAAAGGATGAGATCTACCTGATGGTTAGGGTTAGGATGAGATCTACCTGATGCTTATTGTAGACAGAGGTAACCAAAGGATGAGATTTACCTGATGGTTAGGGTTAGGATGAGATCTACCTGATGGTTAGGGTTAGGATGAGATCTACCTGATGGTTAGGGTTAGGATGAGATCTACCTGATGGTTAGGGTTAGGATGAGATCTACCTGATGGTTAGGGTTACCCTGATGCTTATTGTAGACAGAGGTAACCAAGTCTGTATGTTCCATTAATGTCAAACCCCTTGCGGGGACGTAGACATGTTTTCCTGGGCAAGCTTAGCCGACCTAAGTGGTTAACCAGTACTACATATGTGGCCTGACCGAGTATCGAACCCGGGACCGATTGCTTCCAAATCCGACACTCTACCACTGGACCACGGATGCCACAAGTCTGTAGGTTGAAAGTGCTATTTTCTCTACAAAAAATAATTGATAAAATGTACTGTAAAGTGCGCAAAATGCCACCATTTATATATAGATTGTGTCAAATGTATGGGGGACCATGCCCCCAGACCCTGCCCCCAGACCATGACCCCCCTAGCTAGCTCACATATGCGATGCTCGATGGAAAGTATACCCCCCTAAACCAAAATCGTGGATCCACCCCTGATTTAGATACAGATACATATTAACTATTTTCTCAACTGATGTTAAAGCTTCATATCAATGAGCCGAATAGAAGTGTCTTAGGGCCGAAGTGTCTTAGTCACAGTTAGTGACGAAGATTCTGGTCAATGAACACTGATGAAGTGTCTTGTGGCCGATGTGTCAACAACTCGTTAACTGCTCGTGACAATCACAATATTTGACAAGAAAGGAAATATGGAAATTACTTTCGCTTTCTGCATCACTGCCAGAAGTTGAATCCGTTCAGATTCTGAGAGAGTACCTAAATTACAAAGTCCAAAGTCCGTTTTACTACCAGCGGATGCTGCCATTATGCATTTCCGGTTGCTTGGCTCAGACTAAAACGCAGGCGGCTATTTTCTGCTTTCGATGGTCTACAAGCCCGAACTAACTAGTTCCTTCACCCGTTGAGGCTTGACCATGACGTGTATCTTTATCGTCTTAATAAATATAGTTTTTAATTCCAAAGGGACACTTTTTTTATGAAAACAAAGTACTTCTACTCGGGTGTCAGTGGTTTCGGATAATTGCTTCTTCGTCTAAAAGGCAATATAGAGCGAAATGAGTTGGTTGTTTCATATAAAGGATAATACTCGTGTAATAACACCTACGCCAATCAGGTGATGGCCTGTCGACCATTAATATGAATTAATCAATTACGTGCCAAGGCTCGTGAACAGATTAACAGGTGAAAATAGTAATATCATCCAGTCCGAGATTGATTGACAGCTCAAGGTTGCTGCTCAAAATTGGGTGTAACTCTCTTCATTGTCGCAAGTCGTGAGCAATACCACAGGGATTCGGTGCATATAAATTTTAAGTACAGGACTATTATGACCCGTTGTTCACCATGAATATATACTGAGTCAAAAAAGAAACGATACCTGGTGTGTATGTGTCTATAATTTCAACATTTATTAAGAAAATTCTTTGAAAATTCATAAGATGATAGTCCAACATGTTTGAAAGAGGAGCACATAAAGCATAATGAGCCTCCGAAACTGTCTGCTGCGTGATGACGTAATTCGTCGGACAGGGGTCTAATGGAGTTTTCACACAGACGTCAATACCGAGTATGGGCACCATTTGCGTCTCTCACTGCAATGCACCGCCGTCGCATCGAACGGAAGAGTGTCTGAATCTCTTGCTGGTCAATATTTGTCCACTCCTGACGCAAAACATCCCTCAGTTGGTTTAACGTTACCGGCTGACGTCGTCTGACGCGGCGGTCTAACGTATCCCACAAATGTTCTATGGGTGACAAGTCTGGTGACAAAGCAGGCCACGGCAGGGTTTCAATATTGTCTGCTCCAATAATGTGGTGGAAATCCGAGCAGTACCTGGCGTTGTCCTGTTGGAACAGTGTGACGTTTCTGTTGGCGTTAAAGAACGGCACAACAACTGGTGCAAGGATCTCATCACAGTACCGCTGGGCGTTTAGGTTCCCGTCCACCACTAACAGTTCAGTGCGACTGCCGAAGGTGATACCGCCCCACGCCATAACGCTTCCGCCCCCGAACAGATCGACCTGACGTACACATGCGTCGGCGTAACGTTCACCGCGTCTGCGATATACCCGCTCTCTGCCATCCGCTCGACGCAAACAGAACCGCGATTCATCGCTAAACATCACCGAATTCCACTGTAACCGAGTCCAGCGAGCACGTTCCGTCGTCCATTCCCGCCGTACGTCACGGTGACGTCGTGTCAGGATGGGTCCAACGTATGGCCGATAGGCACGAATGCCACGTTCACCGAGCCGGTTCCTGACTGTTTGTGCACTGATGCGAGTGTTGGTCATCCCAGGAGTAACGGCAGCTGTGTGCGTAGCAGGTAGGAACCGGTCACGTAAATGTGACGTCCGAATGTGACGGTCCTGTTCACGCGTCGTCACACGTGGTCGACCAGATCTTGGACGGTCGTCCACCGATCCATGTGTTCGATAACGTCGACGTAGACGTGTTATCGTGATCCGCGTAACCCCGAGTCGATTTGCGACGCCACGCTGACGTAAACCACCATCAATCATGCCAATGGCACGCATTCCCTGATTTCGGTTTAGCCTAGGCATTTTGTTAGAGGTAACAATGGGTATGCAAGGTATTTTTCCTCGATGACAATGCAATACCAGTACAATAAACCGGTTTTCCGATTTGTACATGTGTAGGAAGTTGTCTTTGTTGAGGAGCACGTGCACATCGGAAATTCGGCGTTCCACGATTATCGGGTGTTTATTTACCTGTGTTTATGGTTGGCTGACGTTGCAATAAGATACCCGGTACTGATACGTAATAATATATTAAACCTTTCTATGGTTGTATCCGTTTTACGTCATTTTTAATTTGGTATCGTTTCTTTTTTGACTCAGCATATATAAACCATCGCGTGATATATCTCTCCGACGTGTACATACAGCAAGGTTTCTACGTCGTACATTTATAGTTTTATACCAATTCATATTTTCCCGAAAATCTAGATACATGTATAACGACCAGAACGACTGTAGTTCTATCCTGGAAGGCTGGATCATGTATGTAGACGTGTCAAATGTCACTTACGCCATCTATTTGCAGCGACAACAAATTGTAACATTTTACGATATGTATATCTGCTTTAGTTTAACCATTACGTATTTCAGTATTTGTACATGTAATCAAAGAAATTAACAATTTACATATAATTGAACAGCAGTAGACTGAAGGGGATTGGAACGAAAGAAAACTTATATAGTTCTTCTCCCTAAGTTGAATATATATATATAAATTATAGCAATGAAAATACGTGAAATATATTCTAGGCATATTCTAAAGAATATCTGCGTTGACGCACTAATATATGAAACCACTATTAGACGAACAAGGGATTATACGAAACCACCGGAAGTTGTTTAACTAACACTTTTTTTCAGCACATGACATATTGCCCATATAGGAAATATGTATACTCAAATAATGAAATGATCAACACATTCAACCTTATCATTATGAATAAATATGTATCCACATTTAGAATTTGTTTCCAATTTTTCAAATACACAGAATTTGGTAATGATAACATTAATTGCTCTGCTATATAGTTAGTTTAAACAATGTATGCACTCTCAATTGATTTCGCCCGCGCCCAGAGGAACCTATGACATTGTTTATATTGGTTGAGCAACTGTTTATGTAACATTATGTGTTGTTATGTCCGTATTAATTGCATGCATAAATGTTTGTATTTATTTCTTTGCCATATTCATACTACTATTTGTTAATGGCCAAATGCATGAACATGTATATTTCTGATTTGCCGTAATCAATTTGGAACGTTTTGTTTTAATTGGTGCAAAACTGTGAATACAGATAACACTTCTGTTATGTAATGGGTAACTTTATAATAACCTAGCATAAAACAAATGTTGATATACATGTATTTACTTATAAAGGGAGTTACTTTGTCTTCAAAGGATACATTTGATAGGTCACGTCGGAGGGAGCATTGTAACATTGGTTGACAAGGTGTTCCACAGTAAGTACTAAGGACGGAAGAACGCTGGTAGTAATTGGCATGTATATCTGTCTATATGAGAGCGTTGCGTATATGTCGAATACATCTGGTTTGGGTCTGGACATAAGATCGCACGGGATAGCGACATAATTAAACATACATCAGCACTTATTGTCCCAAGTGTTCGCCAGCCTAGGCTGTTGAGCATGGTAGTGACCGTCGTAGGTGTGCGCAATCCTATTCTGTTCAACATAGTGGCACTGTATCGTAAGTGTGCACCAACCTAGACTGTTCAACATGGTAGTGACATTGTTTTAAATGTGCTCCGACATAGACTGTTGAGCATGTAGTGACATTGTCGTAAGCCTAGTCTGTTTAACATGGTAGTGACACTGTTATAAGAGTGCGCCACGTGATAGTGACATTGTGAGATGTCGTGATAGCGAAGTGGTGCGAAAGCCCAGCTATAGTCGTTACGATTGTGTCCTTTAGACAAATCATATAAATTCCACATTACCTCTTCTCTCTCACTCGTGGCGATGGATCCGATCAGGAATGAAGTATCAAGAGCGAATAATATAAGTTGTAAGAACTTGTTTCACAATCGAGTTAAAAAAATAAATTTTAATATCCTATTGTGAAAAGTCGAGTAATTGCTCTTGACCCAACGAACAACTCTGTGTGTCTACTGTGTTACTGGCTGTAGAGGCTACATGCGGCGAGATAAATAACGTATTCCAGAAACCTATCAATAATTAAAAAAAGTATGTATGTATGTATGTATGCATGTATGTATGCATGTATGCATGTATGATGCATGTATGCATGTATGCATGTATGCATGTATGCATGCATGTATGTATGTGTGCGTGCGTGCGTGCGTGCGTGCGTGCGTGCGTGCGTGCGTGCGTGCGTGTGTGCGTGCGTGCGTGCGTGCGTGCGTGTGTGTGTGTGTGTGTATGGTGTGTGTGTGGGTGGTGTGTGGTGTGTGGGTGTATGTATGTAGTATGTATGTATGTATGTAGTATGTATGTGTGTATGTGTATGTGTGTGTATTTATGTGTTGTGTGTATGTATGTCTGTGTATGTATGTTGTATGTATGTGTGTATGTATGTGTGTCTGTCTGTTTGTGTCTGTGTGTATGTGTGTGTGTGTATGTGTGTGTCTGTATGTCTGTATGTGTGTGTGTCTGTGTGTCTGTGTGTGTCTGTGTGTGTATGTCTGTCTGTGTGTATGTGTGTATGTGTGTGTATGTGTGTGTATGTGTGTGTGTCTGTCTGTTTGTGTGTGTATGTGTCTGTCTGTGTGTGTCTGTCTGTCTGTGTGTGTCTGTCTGTGTGTGTGTCTGTCTGTTTGTCTGTGTGTGTATGTCTATATGTGTGTGTGTCTGTATGTGTGTCTGTTTGTGTGTCTGTTTGTATCTGTGTGTGTCTGTGTGTGTATGTGTGTGTCTGTGTGTGTCTGTGTGTGTGTCTGTGTGTGTGTGTCTGTGTGTGTATGTGTGTGTATGTGTGTGTCTGACTGTGGTGTCTGTGTGTATGTGTGTGTGTGTGTGTATGTATTTGTATGTGTGTGTATGTGTGTGTTTGTGTGTGTGTGTCTGTCTGTGTGTGTGTTTGTGTCTGTGTGTGTGTATGTGTGTATGTGTGTGTGTGTCTGTATATGTGTGTGTTTGTGTTTGTGTCTGTGTGTGTGTGTCTGTGTGTGTCTGTCTGTGTGTGTCTGTATGTGTGTGTCTGTGTGTGTCTGTCTGTGTGTGTGTCTGCCTGTGTGTGTGTCTGCCTGTCTGTGTTTGTCTGTCTGTATGTGTGTGTCTGTCTGTCTGTGTGTGTATGTCTGTCTGTGTGTGTGTGTCTGTGTGTGTGTGTGTTTGTGTATGTGTGTGTGTGTGTCTGTGTGTATGTGTGTATGTATGTGTGTGTATGTGTGTGTATGTGTTTGTATGTGTGTGTATATGTGTCTGTGTGTCTGTGTGTCTGTATGTGTTTGTGTGTATCTGTATGTCTGTCAGTCTGTCTGTGTGTGTGTCTGTGTGTGTCTGTGTGTGTGTCTGTGTGTGTGTGTCTGTGTGTATGTGTGTGTGT
>CM026386.1:86085217-86105544 GCA_014843695.1 Archivesica marissinica
TTATTGTATTTTGGGGTGTGGTAGCCCCAGTATTACAGGTTATTGTATTTTGGGGTGTGGTAGCCCCAGTATTACAGGTTATTGTATTTTGGGGTGTGGTAGCCCCAGTATTACAGGTTATTGTATTTTGGGGTGTGGTAGCCCCAGTATTACAGGTTATTGTATTTTGGGGTGTGGTAGCCCCAGTATTACAGGTTATTGTATTTTGGGGTGTGGTAGCTCCAGTATTACAGGTTATTGTATTTTGGGGTGTGGTAGCCCCAGTATTACAGGTTATTGTATTGGGGTACCCCAGTATTACAGGTTATTGTATTTTGGGGTGTGGTAGCCCCAGTATTACAGGTTATTGTATTTTGGGGTGTGGTAGCCCCAGTATTACAGGTTATTGTATTTTTGGGTGTGGTAGCCCCAGTATTACAGGTTATTGTATTTTAGGGTATGGTAGCCCCAGTATTACAGGTTATTGTATTAGGTGTATCCCAGTAATACAGGTTATTGTATTGGGTGGACCCCAGTAATACAGGTTATTGTATTGGGTGGACCCCAGTATTGCAGGTTATTGTATTTTTGGGTGTGGTAGCCCCAGTATTACAGGTTATTGTATTTTAGGGTATGGTAGCCCCAGTATTACAGGTTATTGTATTAGGTGTATCCCAGTAATACAGGTTATTGTATTGGGTGGACCCCAGTATTGCATGTTATTGTATTTTGGGGTGTGGTAGCCCCAGTATTACAGGTTATTGTATTTTGGGGTGTGGTAGCCCCAGTATTACAGGTTATTGTATTTTGGGGTGTGGTAGCCCCAGTATTACAGGTTATTGTATTTTGGGGTGTGGTAGCACCAGTATTACAGGTTATTGTATGTTGGAGTGTGGTAGCCCCAGTATTACAGGTTATTGTATTTTGGGGTGTGGTAGCCCCAGTATTACAGGTTATAGTATTTTGGGGTGTGGTAGCTCCAGTATTACAGGTTATTGAATTTTTGGGTGTGGTAGCCCCAGTATTACAGGTTATTGTATTTTGGGGTGTGGTAGCTCCATTATTACAGGTTATTGTATTTTGGGGTGTGTTAGCCCCAGTATTACAGGTTATTGTATTTGTGGGTGTGGTAGCCCCAATATTACAGGTTATTGTATTTTGGGGTGTGGTAGCCCCAGTATTACAGGCTATTGTATTTTTGGGTATGGTAGCCCCAGTATTACAGGTTATTGTATTTTGGGGTATCGTAGCCCCAGTATTACGGGTTAATGTATTTTGGGGTGTGGTAGCCCCAGTATTACAGGTTATTGTATTTTGGGGTGTGGTAGCTCCAGTATTACAGGTTATTGTATTTTGGTGTGTGGTAGCTCCAGTATTACAGGTTATTGTATTTTGGGGTGTGGTAGCCCCAGTATTACAGGTTATTGCATTTTTGGGTGTGGTAGCCCCAGTATCACAGGTTATTGTATTGGGGTACCCCAGTATTACAGGTTATTATATTTTGGGGTGTGGTAGCCCCATTATTACAGGTTATTGTATTTTGGGGTGTGGTAGTCCCAGTATTACAGGTTATTGTATTTTTGGGTGTGGTAGCACCAGTATTACAGGTTATTGTATTTTTGGTTGTGGTAGCCCCAGTATCACAGGTTATTGTATTGGGTGTACCCCAGTAGTACAGGTTATTGTATTTTGGGGTGTGGTAGCCCTAGTATTACAGGTTATTGTAATTTGGGGTGTGGTAGCCCCAGTATTACAGGTTATTGTATTTTGGGGTTGGTAGCCCCAGTATTACAGGTTATTGTATTGGTGTACCCAGTAATCAGGTTATTGTATTGGGTGGAACCAGTATACAGGTTATTGTATTGGGTGGACCCCAGTATTCGGTTATTGTATTTTTGGGTGTGGTAGCCCCAGTATTACAGGTTATTGTATTTTAGGGTATGGTAGCCCCAGTATTACAGGTTATTGTATTGGGTCCAGTATACAGGTATGTATGGTGGACCCCAGTATCAGTTAGTATTTGGGTGTGGTAGCCCCAGTATTACAGGTTATTGTATTTTGGGGTGTGGTAGCCCCAGTATTACAGGTTATTGTATTGGGTGGACCCCAGTATTACAGGTTATTGTATTTTGGGGTGTAGTAGCCCCAGTATTACAGGTTATTGTATTTTGGGGTGTGGTAGCCCCAGTATTACAGGTTATTGTATTTTGGGGTGTGGTAGCCCCAGTATTACAGGTTATTGTATTTTGGGGTGTGGTAGCCCCAGTATTACAGGTTATTGTATTTTTGGGTGTGGTAGCCCCAGTATTACAGGTTATTGTATTTTTGGGTGTGGTAGCCCCAGTAGTACAGGTTATTGTATTTTGGGGTGTCGTAGCCCCAGTATTACAGGTTATTGTATTATTGGGTGTGGTAGCCCCAGTATTACAGGTTATTGTAATATTGGGTGTGGTAGCCCCAGTATTACAGGTTATTGTATTTTTGGGTATAGTAGCCCCAGTATTACAGGTTATTGTATTTTTGGGTGTGGTAGCCCCGGTATTACAGGTTATTGTATTTTGGGGTGTCGTAGCCCCAGTATTACAGGTTATTGTATTTTGGGGTATGGTAGCCCTAGTATTACAGGTTATTGTATTTTGGGGTGTGGTAGCCCCAGAATTACAGGTTATTGTACGTTTGGGTGTGGTAGCCCCAGTATTACAGGTTATTGTATTTTGGGGTGTGGTAGCCCCAGTATTACAGGTTATTGTATTTTTGAGTATGGTAGCCCCAGTATTACAGGTTATTGTATTTTTGGGTGTGGTAGCCCCAGTAGTACAGGTTATTGTATTTTGGGGTGTCGTAGCCCCAGTATTACAGGTTATTGTATTATTGGGTGTGGTAGCCCCAGTATTACAGGTTATTGTAATATTGGGTGTGGTAGCCCCAGTATTACAGGTTATTGTATTTTTGGGTATAGTAGCCCCAGTATTACAGGTTATTGTATTTTTGGGTGTGGTAGCCCCGGTATTACAGGTTATTGTATTTTGGGGTGTGGTAGCCCAATTATTACAGGTTATTGTATTATTGGGTGTGGTAGCCCCAGTATTACAGGTTATTGTATTTTTGGGTGTGGTAGCCCCAGTATTACAGGTTATTGTATTTTAGGGTATGGTAGCCCCAGTATTACAGGTTATTGTATTAGGTGTATCCCAGTAATACAGGTTATTGTATTGGGTGGAACACAGTAATACAGGTTATTGTATTGGGTGGACCCCAGTATTGCTGGTTATTGTATTTTTGGGTGTGGTAGCCCCAGTATTACAGGTTATTGTATTTTAGGGTATGGTAGCCCCAGTATTACAGGTTATTGTATTAGGTGTATCCCAGTAATACAGGTTATTGTATTGGGTGGACCCCAGTATTGCATGTTATTGTATTTTGGGGTGTGGTAGCCCCAGTATTACAGGTTATTGTATTTTGGGGTGTGGTAGCCCCAGTGTTACAGGTTATTGTATTTTGGGGTGTGGTAGCCCCAGTATTACAGGTTATTGTATTTTGGGGTGTGGTAGCACCAGTATTACAGGTTATTGTATGTTGGAGTGTGGTAGCCCCAGTATTACAGGTTATTGTATTTTGGGGTGTGGTAGCCCCAGTATTACAGGTTATAGTATTTTGGGGTGTGGTAGCTCCAGTATTACAGGTTATTGAATTTTTGGGTGTGGTAGCCCCAGTATTACAGGTTATTGTATTTTGGGGTGTGGTAGCCCCATTATTACAGGTTATTGTATTTTGGGGTGTGTTAGCCCCAGTATTACAGGTTATTGTATTTGTGGGTGTGGTAGCCCCAGTATTACAGGTTATTGTATTTTGGGGTGTGGTAGCCCCAGTATTACAGGCTATTGTATTTTTGGGTATGGTAGCCCCAGTATTACAGGTTATTGTATTTTGGGGTATCGTAGCCCCAGTATTACGGGTTAATGTATTTTGGGGTGTGGTAGCCCCAGTATTACAGGTTATTGTATTTTGGGGTGTGGTAGCTCCAGTATTACAGGTTATTGTATTTTGGTGTGTGGTAGCTCCAGTATTACAGGTTATTGTATTTTGGGGTGTGGTAGCCCCAGTATTACAGGTTATTGCATTTTTGGGTGTGGTAGCCCCAGTATCACAGGTTATTGTATTGGGGTACCCCAGTATTACAGGTTATTATATTTTGGGGTGTGGTAGCCCCATTATTACAGGTTATTGTATTTTGGGGTGTGGTAGTCCCAGTATTACAGGTTATTGTATTTTTGGGTGTGGTAGCACCAGTATTACAGGTTATTGTATTTTTGGTTGTGGTAGCCCCAGTATCACAGGTTATTGTATTGGGTGTACCCCAGTAGTACAGGTTATTGTATTTTGGGGTGTGGTAGCCCTAGTATTACAGGTTATTGTAATTTGGGGTGTGGTAGCCCCAGTATTACAGGTTATTGTATTTTGGGGTGTGGTAGCCCCAGTAATACAGGTTATTGTATTGTGGTGTGTGGTAGCCCCAGTATTACAGGTTATTGTATTTTTGGGTGTGGTAGCCCCAGTATTACAGGTTATTGTATTTTTGGGTGTGGTAGCCCCAGTATTACAGGTTATTGTATGTTTGGGTGTGGTAGCCCCAGTATTACAGGTTATTGTATTTTGGGGTGTGGTAGCCCCAGTATTACAGGTTATTGTATTTTTGAGTATGGTAGCCCCAGTATTACAGGTTATTGTATTTTTGGGTGTGGTAGCCCCAGTATTACAGGTTATTGTATTTTGGGGTGTCGTAGCCCCAGTATTACAGGTTATTGTATTATTGGGTGTGGTAGCCCCAGTATTACAGGTTATTGTATTTTGGGGTGTGGTAGCCCCAGTATTACAGGTTATTGTATTTTTGGGTATGGTAGCCCCAGTATTACAGGTTATTGTATTTTTGGGTGTGGTAGCCCCGGTATTACAGGTTATTGTATTTTGGGGTGTCGTAGCCCCAGTATTACAGGTTATTGTATTATTGGGTGTGGTAGCCCCAGTATTACAGGTTATTGTATTTTTGGGTGTGGTAGCCCCAGTATTACAGGTTATTGTATTTTAGGGTATGGTAGCCCCAGTATTACAGGTTATTGTATTAGGTGTATCCCAGTAATACAGGTTATTGTATTGGGTGGAACCCAGTAATACAGGTTATTGTATTGGGTGGACCCCAGTATTGCAGGTTATTGTATTGTTGGGTGTTGTAGCCCCAGTATTACAGGTTATTGTATTTTATGGTATGGTAGCCCCAGTATTACAGGTTATTGTATTAGGTGTTTCCCAGTAATACAGGTTATTGTATTGGGTGGACCCCAGTATTGCATGTTATTGTATTTTGGGGTGTGGTAGCCCCAGTATTACAGGTTATTGTATTTTGGGGTGTGGTAGCCCCAGTATTACAGGTTATTGTATTTTTGAGTATAGTAGCCCCAGTATTACAGGTTATTGTATTTTTGGGTGTGGTAGCCCCAGTATTACAGGTTATTGTATTATTGGGTGTGGTAGCCCCAGTATTACAGGTTATTGTATTTTTGGGTGTGGTAGCCCCAGTATTACAGGTTATTGTATTTTTGGGTATGGTAGCCCCAGTATTACAGGTTATTGTATTTTTGAGTGTGGTAGCCCCAGTATTACAGGTTATTGTATTTTGGGGTGTGGTAGCCCCAGTATTACAGGTTATTGTATTTTGGGGTTGGTAGCCCCAGTATTACAGGTTATTGTATTTTTGGGTGTGGTAGCCCCAGTATTACAGGTTATTGTATTTTGGGGTGTGGTAGCCCCAGTATTACAGGTTATTGTATTGGGTGTATCCCAGTAATACAGGTTATTGTATTTTTGGGTGTGGTACCCTAGTATTGCAGGTTATTGTATTTTTGGGTGTGGTAGCCCCAGTATTACAGGTTATTGTATTTTAGGGTATGGTAGCCCCAGTATTACAGGTTATTGTATTAGGTGTATCCCAGTAATACAGGTTATTGTATTGGGTGGACCCCAGTATTACAGGTTATTGTATTTTGGGGTGTGGTAGCCCCAGTATTACAGGTTATTGTATTTTGGGGTGTGGTAGCCCCAGTATTACAGGTTATTGTATTTTGGGGTGTGGTAGCCCCAGTATTACAGGTTATTGTATTTTGGGGTGTAGTAGCCCCAGTATTACAGGTTATTGTATTTTTGAGTATGGTAGCCCCAGTATTACAGGTTATTGTATTTTGGGGTGTGGTAGCCCCAGTATTACAGGTTATAGTATTTTGGGGTGTGGTAGCTCCAGTATTACAGGTTATTGTATTTTGGGGTGTGGTAGCCCCAGTATTACAGGTTATTGAATTTTTGGGTGCGGTAGCCCCAGTATCACAGGTTATTGTATTGTGGTACACCAGTATTACAGGTTATTGTATTTTGGGGTGTGGTAGCCCCATTTTTACAGGTTATTGGATTTTGGGGTGTGTTAGCCCCAGTATTACAGGTTATTGTATTTTTGGGTGTGGTAGCCCCAGTATTACAGGTTATTGTATTTTGGGGTGTGGTAGCCCCAGTATTACAGGCTATTGTATTTTTGGGTATGGTAGCCCCAGTATTACAGGTTATTGTATTTTGGGGTGTGGTAGCCCCTGTATTACAGGTTATTGTATTGGGTGGACCCCAGTAGTACAGGTTATTGTATTTTGGGTTATGGTAGCACCATTATTACGGGTTAATGTATTTTGGGGTGTGGTAGCCCCAGTATTACAGGTTATTGTATTTTGGAGTGTGGTAGCTCCAGTATTACAGGTTATTGTATTTTGGGGTGTGGTAGCCCCAGTATTACAGGTTATTGTATTTTGGTGTGTGGTAGCCCCAGTATTACAGGTTATTGTATTTTGGGGTGTGGTAGCCCCAGTATTACAGGTTATTGTATTTTTGTTTGTGGTAGCCCCAGTATCACAGGTTATTGTATTGGGTGTACCCCAGTAGTACAGGTTATTGTATTTTTGGGTGTGGTAGCCCCAGTATTACAGGTTATTGTATGTTGGGGTGTCGTAGCCCCAGTATTACAGGTTATTGTATTATTCGGTGTGGTAGCCCCAGTATTACAGGTTATTGTATTTTTGGGTGTGGTAGCCCCAGTATTACAGGTTATTGTATGTTTGGGTATGGTAGCCCCAGTATTACAGGTTATTGTATTTTTGGGTGTGGTAGCCCCGGTATTACAGGTTATTGTATTTTGGGGTGTCGTAGCCCCAGTATTACAGGTTATTGTATTATTGGGTGTGGTAGCCCCAGTATTACAGGTTATTGTATTTTTGGGTGTAGTAGCCCCATTATTACAGGTTATTGTAGTTTAGGGTATGGTAGCCCCAGTATTACAGGTTATTGTATTAGGTGTATCCCAGTAATACAGGTTATTGTATTGGGTGGACCCCAGTAATACAGGTTATTGTATTGGGTGGACCCCAGTATTGCAGGTTATTGTATTTTTGGGTGTGGTAGCCCCAGTATTACAGGTTATTGTATTTTAGGGTATGGTAGCCCCAGTATTACAGGTTATTATATTAGGTGTATCCCAGTAATACAGGTTATTGTATTGGGTGGACCCCAGTATTGCATGTTATTGTATTTTGGGGTGTGGTAGCCCCAGTATTACAGGTTATGGTATTTTGGGGTGTGGTAGCCCCAGTATTACAGGTTATTGTATTTCGGGATGTGGTAGCCCAGTATTGCAGGTTATTGTATTTTGGGGTGTGGTAGCCCCAGTATTACAGGTTATTGTATTTTGGGGTGTGGTAGCCCCAGTATTACAGGTTATTGTATTTCGGGGTGTTGTAGCCCCAGTATTACAGGCTATTGTATGTTGGGGTGTGGTAGCCCAAGTATTACAGGTTATTGTATTTTGGGGTGTAGTAGCCCCAGTATTACAGGCTATTGTATTTTGGGGTGTGGTAGCCCCAGTATTACAGGTTATTGTATTTTGGGGTGTGGTAGCCCCAGTATTACAGGATATTGTATTTTAGGGTATGGTAGCCCCAGTATTACAGGTTATTGTATTAGGTGTATCCCAGTAATACATGTTATTGTATTTCAGGGTGTGGTGGCCCTAGTATTGCAGGTTATTGTATTTTTGGGTGTAGTAGCCCCAGTATTACAGGTTATTGTATTTTAGGGTATGGTAGCCCCAGTATTACAGGTTATTGTATTAGGTGTATACCCCAGTAATACAGGTTATTGTATTTTGGGGTGAGGTAGCCCCAGTATTACAGGTTATAGTATTTTGGGGTGTGGTAGCCCCAGTATTACAGGTTATTGTATTTTGGGGTGTGGTAGCCCCAGTATTACAGGTTATTGAATTTTTGGGTGTGGTAGCCCCAGTATCACAGGTTATTGTATTGGGGTACCCCAGTATTACAGGTTATTGTATTTTGGGGTGTGGTAGCCCCAGTATTACAGGTTATTGTATTTTGGGGTGTGGTAGCCCCAGTATTACAGGTTATTGTATTTTTGGGTGTGGTAGCCCCAGTATTACAGGTTATTGTATTTTGGGGTGTGGTAGCCCCAGTATTACAGGTTATTGTATTTTGGGGTGTGGTAGCCCCAGTATTACAGGTTATTGTATTTTGGGGTGTGGTAGCCCCAGTATTACAGGTTATTGTATTTTGGGGTGTGGTAGCCCCAGTATTACAGGTTATTGTATTTTTGGGTGTGGTAGCCCCAGTATTACAGGTTATTGTATTTTGGGTGTGGTAGCCCCAGTATTACAGGTTATTGTATTTTGGGGTGTGGTAGCCCCAGTATTACAGGTTATTGTATTCTTGGTATGGTACCCCAGTATTACAGGTTATTATTGGGGACCCCAGTATTACAGGTTAT
The DNA here is from genome assembly GCA_014843695.1 of Archivesica marissinica. Taxonomy (NCBI): domain Eukaryota; kingdom Metazoa; phylum Mollusca; class Bivalvia; order Venerida; family Vesicomyidae; genus Archivesica; species Archivesica marissinica. The sequence continues at coordinate 86,094,062 of CM026386.1, forward strand.
TGTATTTTGGGGTGTGGTAGCCCCAGTATTACAGGTTATTGTATTTTGGGGTGTGGTAGCCCCAGTATTACAGGTTATTGTATTTTGGGGTGTGGTAGCCCCAGTATTACAGGTTATTGTATTTTGGGGTGTGGTAGCCCCAGTATTACAGGTTATTGTATTTTGGGGTGTGGTAGCCCCAGTATTACAGGTTATTGTATTTTGGGGTGTGGTAGGGTACCCCAGTATTACAGGTTATTGTATTTTTGTTTGTGGTAGCCCCAGTATCACAGGTTATTGTATTGGGTGTACCCCAGTAGTACAGGTTATTGTATTTTGGGGTGCGGTAGCCCCAGTATTACAGGTTATTGTAAGTTGGGGTGTGGCAGCCCCAGTATTACAGGTTATTGTATTTTTGGGTGTGGTAGCCCCAGTAGTACAGGTTATTGTATTTGTGGGTGTGGTAGCCCCAGTATTACAGGTTATTGTATGTTTGGGTGTGGTAGCCCCAGTATTACAGGTTATTGTATTTTGGGGTGTGGTAGCCCCAGTATTACAGGTTATTGTATTTTTGGGTATGGTAGCCCCAGTATTACAGGTTATTGTATGTTGGGGTGTCGTAGCCCCAGTATTACAGGTTATTGTATTATTCGGTGTGGTAGCCCCAGTATTACAGGTTATTGTATTTTTGGGTGTGGTAGCCCCAGTATTACAGGTTATTGTATTTTTGGGTGTGGTAGCCCCGGTATTACAGGTTATTGTGTTTTGGGGTGTCGTAGCCCCAGTATTACAGGTTATTGTATTATTGGGTGTGGTAGCCCCAGTATTACAGGTTATTGTATTTTTGGGTGTGGTAGCCCCATTATTACAGGTTATTGTATTTTAGGGTATGGTAGCCCCAGTATTACAGGTTATTGTATTTTAGGGTATGGTAGCCCCAGTATTACAGGTTATTGTATTAGGTGTATCCCAGTAATACAGGTTATTGTATTTTGGGGTGAGGTAGCCCCAGTATTACAGGTTATTGTATTTTGGGGTGTGGTAGCCCCAGTATTACAGGTTATTGTATTTTGGGGTGTGGTAGCACCAGTATTACAGGTTATTGTATGTTGGAGTGTGATAGCCCCAGTATTACAGGTTATTGTATTTTGGGGTGTAGTAGCCCCAGTATTACAGGCTATTGTATTTTTGAGTATGGTAGCCCCAGTATTACAGGTTATTGTATTTTGGGGTGTGGTAGCCCCAGTATTACAGGTTATAGTATTTTGGGGTGTGGTAGCTCCAGTATTACAGGTTATTGTATTTTGGGGTGTGGTAGCCCCAGTATTACAGGTTATTGAATTTTTGGGTGCGGTAGCCCCAGTATCACAGGTTATTGTATTGTGGTACACCAGTATTACAGGTTATTGTATTTTGGGGTGTGGTAGCCCCATTTTTACAGGTTATTGGATTTTGGGGTGTGTTAGCCCCAGTATTACAGGTTATTGTATTTTTGGGTGTGGTAGCCCCAGTATTACAGGTTATTGTATTTTGGGGTGTAGTAGCCCCAGTATTACAGGCTATTGTATTTTTGGGTATGGTAGCCCCAGTATTACAGGTTATTGTATTTTGGGGTGTGGTAGCCCCTGTATTACAGGTTATTGTATTGGGTGGACCCCAGTAATACAGGTTATTGTATTTTGGGTTATGGTAGCCCCATTATTACGGGTTAATGTATTTTGGGGTGTGGTAGCCCCAGTATTACAGGTTATTGTATTTTGGAGTGTGGTAGCTCCAGTATTACAGGTTATTGTATTTTGGGGTGTGGTAGCCCCAGTATTACAGGTTATTGTATTTTGGTGTGTGGTAGCCCCAGTATTACAGGTTATTGTATTATTGGGTGTGGTAGCCCCAGTATTACAGGTTATTGTATTTTTGGGTGTAGTAGCCCCATTATTACAGGTTATTGTAGTTTAGGGTATGGTAGCCCCAGTATTACAGGTTATTGTATTAGGTGTATCCCAGTAATACAGGTTATTGTATTGGGTGGACCCCAGTAATACAGGTTATTGTATTGGGTGGACCCCAGTATTGCAGGTTATTGTATTTTTGGGTGTGGTAGCCCCAGTATTACAGGTTATTGTATTTTAGGGTATGGTAGCCCCAGTATTACAGGTTATTATATTAGGTGTATCCCAGTAATACAGGTTATTGTATTGGGTGGACCCCAGTATTGCATGTTATTGTATTTTGGGGTGTGGTAGCCCCAGTATTACAGGTTATGGTATTTTGGGGTGTGGTAGCCCCAGTATTACAGGTTATTGTATTTCGCGATGTGGTAGCCCAGTATTGCAGGTTATTGTATTTTGGGGTGTGGTAGCCCCAGTATTACAGGTTATTGTATTTTGGGGTGTGGTAGCCCCAGTATTACAGGTTATTGTATTTCGGGGTGTTGTAGCCCCAGTATTACAGGCTATTGTATGTTGGGGTGTGGTAGCCCAAGTATTACAGGTTATTGTATTTTGGGGTGTAGTAGCCCCAGTATTACAGGCTATTGTATTTTGGGGTGTGGTAGCCCCAGTATTACAGGTTATTGTATTTTTGGGTGTGGTAGCCCCAGTATTACAGGTTATTGTATTTTAGGGTATGGTAGCCCCAGTATTACAGGTTATTGTATTAGGTGTATCCCAGTAATACATGTTATTGTATTGGATGGAACCCAGTAATACAGGTTATTGTATTGGGTGGACCCTAGTATTGCAGGTTATTGTATTTTTGGGTGTAGTAGCCCCAGTATTACAGGTTATTGTATTTTAGAGTATGGTAGCCCCAGTATTACAGGTTATTGTATTAGGTGTATCCCAGTAATACAGGTTATTGTATTTTGGGGTGAGGTAGCCCCATTATTACAGGTTATAGTATTTTGGGGTGTGGTAGCTCCAGTATTACAGGTTATTGTATTTTGGGGTGTGGTAGCCCCAGTATTACAGGTTATTGAATTTTTGGGTGCGGTAGCCCCAGTATCACAGGTTATTGTATTGGGGTACCCCAGTATTACAGGTTATTGTATTTTGGGGTGTGGTAGCCCCATTATTACAGGTTATTGTATTTTGGGGTGTGTTAGCCCCAGTATTACAGGTTATTGTATTTGTGGGTGTGGTAGCCCCAGTATTACAGGTTATTGTATTTTGGGGTGTGGTAGCCCCATTATTACAGGTTATTGTATTTTGGGGTGTGTTAGCCCCAGTATTACAGGTTATTGTATTTTTGGGTGTGGTAGCCCCAGTATTACAGGTTATTGTATTTTGGGGTGTGGTAGCCCCAGTATTACAGGCTATTGTATTTTTGGGTATGGTAGCCCCAGTATTACAGGTTATTGTATTTTGGGGTGTGGTAGCCCCTGTATTACAGGTTAGTTTATACAAATTTATTTGAGCTCGATTGCGAAACAAGTTATTTCAACTTATATAAATCACTCTCGAGACCTCATTCCTGATGGAATCCATCGCCACGAGGGAGAGAGAAGAGGCAACGTGGAATTTAAATGCCTTGCCTAAGGGCACAATCGTAACGGCTCCAGCGGGGCTCGAACTCCGGACCTTTCGCACCTGAAGCGAACGCGCACCCACTGCGCTATCACGACTTCCACGGTATTACAGGTTATTGTATTGGGTGGACCCCAGTAATACAGGTTATTGTATTTTGGGTTATGGTAGCCCCAGTATTACGGGTTAATGTATTTTGGGGTGTGGTAGCCCCAGTATTACAGGTTATTGTATTTTGGGGTGTGGTAGCTCCAGTATTACAGGTTATTGTATTTTGGGGTGTGGTAGCCCCAGTATTACAGGTTATTGTATTTTGGGGTGTGGTAGCCCCAGTATTACAAGTTATTGTATTTTGGGGTGTGGTAGCCCCAGTATTACAGGTTATTGTATTTTTGTTTGTGGTAGCCCCAGTATCACAGGTTATTGTATTGGGTGTACCCCAGTAGTACAGGTTATTGTATTTTGGGGTGCGGTAGCCCCAGTATTACAGGTTATTGTAAGTTGGGGTGTGGCAGCCCCAGTATTACAGGTTATTGTATTTTTGGGTGTGGTAGCCCCAGTAGTACAGGTTATTGTATTTGTGGGTGTGGTAGCCCCAGTATTACAGGTTATTGTATGTTTGGGTGTGGTAGCCCCAGTATTACAGGTTATTGTATTTTGGGGTGTGGTAGCCCCAGTATTACAGGTTATTGTATTTTTGGGTATGGTAGCCCCAGTATTACAGGTTATTGTATTGTTGGGTGTGGTAGCCCCAGTATTACAGGTTATTGTATGTTGGGGTGTCGTAGCCCCAGTATTACAGGTTATTGTATTATTCGGTGTGGTAGCCCCAGTATTACAGGTTATTGTATTTTTGGGTGTGGTAGCCCCAGTATTACAGGTTATTGTATTTTTGGGTGTGGTAGCCCCGGTATTACAGGTTATTGTATTTTTGGGTGTCGTAGCCCCAGTATTACAGGTTATTGTATTATTGGGTGTGGTAGCCCCAGTATTACAGGTTATTGTATTTTTGGGTGTGGTAGCCCCATTATTACAGGTTATTGTATTTTAGGGTATGGTAGCCCCAGTATTACAGGTTATTGTATTAGGTGTATCCCAGTAATACAGGTTATTGTATTGGGTGGACCCCAGTAATACAGGTTATTGTATTGGGTGGACCCCTGTATTGCAGGTTATTGTATTTTGGGTGTAGTAGCCCCAGTATTGCAGGTTATTGTATTTTAGGGTATGGTAGCCCCAGTATTACAGGTTATTATATTAGGTGTATCCCAGTAATACAGGTTATTGTATTGGGTGGACCCCAGTATTGCATGTTATTGTATTTTAGGGTGTGGTAGCCCCAGTATTACAGGATATGGTATTTTGGGGTGTGGTAGCCCCAGTATTACAGGTTATTGTATTTCGGGATGTGGTAGCCCCAGTATTACAGGTTATTGTATTTTGGGGTGTGGTAGCCCCAGTATTACAGGTTATTGTATTTTGGGGTGTGGCAGCCCCAGTATTACAGGTTATTGTATTTCGGGGTGTGGTAGCCACAGTATTGCATATTCCTGTATTTTGGGGTGTGGTAGCCCCAGTATTACAGGTTATTGTATTTCGGGGTGTGGTAGCCCCAGTATTGCATGTTATTGTATTTTGGGGTGTGGTAGCCCCAGTATTACAGGTTATTGTATTTCGGGGTGTGGTAGCCCCAATATTGCATGTTATTTTTTTTTGGGGTGTGGTAGCCCCAGTATTACATGTTATTGTATGTTGGGGTGTGGTAGCCCCAGTATTACAGGTTATTGTATTTCGGGGTGTGGTAACCCCAGTATCACAAGTTATTGTATTTTGGAGTGTGATAGCCCCAGTATTACAGGTTATTGTATTTTGGGGTGTGGTAGCCCCAGTATTACAGGTTATTGTATTTTGGGGTGTGGTAGCCCCAGTATTACAGGTTATTGTATTTTGGGGTGTGGTAGCCCCAGTATTACAGCTTATTGTATTTTGGGGTGTGGTAGCCCCAGTATTACAGGTTATTGTATTTCGGGGTGTGGTTTCCCCAGTATCACAAGTTATGGTATTTTGGGGTGTTGTAGCCCCAGTATTACAGGTTATTATATCTTGGGGTGTTGTAGCCCCAGTATTACAGGTTATTGTATGCTGGGGTGTGGTAGCCCCAGTATCACAGGTTATTGTATTTTGGGGTGTAGTAGCCCCAGTATCACAGATTGTTGTATTGTTGGGTGTGGTAGCCCCAGTTTTACAGGTTATTTTATTTCGGGGTGTGGTAGCCCCAGTATCGCAAGTTATTGTATTTTGGGGTGTGGTAGCCCCAGTATTACAGGTTATTGTATTTTTGGGTGTGGTAGCCCCAGTATTACAGGTTATTATATTTTGGGGTGTGTTAGCCCCAGTATTGCATGTTATTGTATTTTGGGATGTGGTAGCCCCAGTATTGCATGTTATTGTATTTCGGGGTGTGGTAGCCCCAGTATTGCATGTTATTGTATTTTGGGGTGTGGTAGCCCCAGTATTGCATGTTATTGTATTTTGGGGTGTAGTAGCCCCAGTATTACAGGTTATTGTATTTTGGGGTGTGGTAACCCCAGTATTACATGTTATTGTATTTTGGGGTGTGGTAGCCCCAGTATTGCATGTTATTGTATTTCGGGGTATGGTAGCCCCAGTATTACAGGTTATTGTATTTTGGGGTGTGGTAGCCCCAGTATTACATGTTATTGTATTTTGGGGTGTGGTAGCCCCAGTATTGCATGTTATTGTATTTCGGGGTGTGGTAACCCCAGTATTGCATGTTATTGTATTTCGGGGTGTGGTAGCCCCAGTATTGCATGTTATTGTATTTCGGGGTGTGGTAGCCCCAGTATTGCATGTTATTGTATTTCGGGGTGTGGTAGCCCCAGTATTGCATGTTATTGTATTTCGGGGTGTGGTAGCCCCAGTAGTGCATGTTATTGTATTTCGGGGTGTGGTAGCCCCAGTATTGCATGTTATTGTATTTTGGGGTGTGGTAGCCCCAGTATTGCATGTTATTGTATTTCGGGGTGTGGTAGCCCCAGTATTGCATGTTATTGTATTTCGGGGTGTGGTAGCCCCAGTATTGCATGTTATCGTATTTCGGGGTGTGGTAGCCTCAGTATTACATATTATTGTATTTTGGGGTGTGGTAGCCCCAGTATTACAGGTTATTGTATTTTGGGGTGTGGTAGCCCCAGTATTACATGTTATTGTATTTTGGGGTGTGGTAGCCCCAGTATTGCATGTTATTGTATTTCGGGGTGTGGTAGCCCCAGTATTACAGGTTATTGTATTTTGGGGTGTGGTAGCCCCAGTGTTGCATGTTATTGTAATCCATGTAAATATAATGACTCCATCTACTATCAGACCCGAGGCAATGTTGATATGTTCGGAAGTGATCGCCCCACAAGGCATGCCTGTATGTTGTAACCGGATTTTCCCGACAATTTCCTGTGCACGTATTGACACATATTATCATTTCTTCTATCAATCATATGATTGGCATTGAGGCAGACGAACGTGTTATAATTGGTATGATCGTGTATATAGGGTATCATTTACTCATTGCAATTAGCTAGGTGTGTGGCCTTAAGAAGTAAATGAGGGCATAACCGTCGTATAGAAATCCTCATAATAGCCATGTTGGGATGAAAATGTCGGGGCAATTAAGCTGTATGTGATGAGATTTATTTAGATTTAATCTAGCTCGGTCGGGTGTACACTAGCTCGGTCGGGTGTACACTAGCTCGGTCAGGTGTACACTAGCTCGGTCGGGTGTACACTAGCTCGGTCGGGTGTACACTAGCTAGGTCGTGTGTATATTAGCTCGGTCGGGTGTACACTAGCTCGGTTGGGTGTACACTAGCTCGGTCGAGTGTACACTAGCTCGGTCGGGTGTACACTAGCTCGGTCGGGTGTACACTAGCTCGGTCGGGTGTACACTAGCTCGGTCGGGTGTACACTAGCTCAGTCGGGTGTAGACTAGCTCGGTCTGGTGTAGACTAGCTCGGTCTGGTGAACACTAGCTCAGTCTTGTATATACTAGGTCGGTCTGGTGTACACTAGCTTGGTCGTGTATGTACTAGCTCTTTCGGGTGTAGACTAGTTCGGTCGAGTGTACACTAGCTCGGTCGGTTGTATACTATCTCTGTCGGGTGTTCACTAGCTCTGTCGTGTGTAGACTAGCTAGGTCGTGTATAGACTAGCTATGTCGTGTGTAGACTAGCTCGGACGAGTGTACACTAGCTCGGTCGGGTGTAGACTAGCTCGGACGAGTGTAGACTAGCTTGGTCGAGTGTAGACAAGCTCGGTCGTGTATAGACTAGCTCGGTCGGGTGTAGACTAGCTCGGTCGGGTGTAGACTAGCTCTGTCGGGTGTAGACTAGCTCGGTCAGGTGTAGACTAGCACGGTCGGGTAAACACTAGCTCGGTCGGGTGTACACTAGCTCGGTCGGGTGTACACTAGCTCCATTACGTAAACACTAGCTCGGTCGGGTGTAGACTAGCTCGGTCGGGTGTACACTAGCTCGGTCGGGTGTAGACTAGCTCGGTCTGGTGTACACTAGCTCGGTTGTATAGACTAGGACGGTCAGGTGTACACTGGATGTCGGGTGTACACTAGCTCGGTCGGGTGTACACTAGCTCGGTCGGGTGTAGACTAGCTCGGTCGGGTAAACACTAGCTCGGTCGGGTGTACACTAGCTCGGTCGGGTGTACACTAGCTCGGTCGGGTGTACACTAGCTCGGTCGGGTGTACACTAGCTCGGTCGGGTGTACACTAGCTCGGTCGGGTGTACACTAGCTCGGTCGGGTGTACACTAGCTCGGTCGGGTGTACACTAGCTCGATCGGGTGTACACTAGCTCGGTCGGGTGTACACTAGCTCGGTCGGGTGTACACTAGCTCGGTCGGGTGTACACTAGCTCGGTCGGGTGTACACTAGCTCGGTCGGGTGTACACTAGCTCGGTCGGGTGTACACTAGCTCGGTCTTGTGTATACTAGCTCGGTCGGGTGTACACTAGCTCGGTCGGGTGTACACTAGCTCGGTCGGGTGTACACTAGCTCGGTCGGGTGTACACTAGCTCGGTCGGGTGTACACTTGCTCGGTCGGGTGTACACTAGCTAGGTCGTGTGTATACTAGCTCGGTCGGGTGTACACTAGCTAGGTCGTGTGTATACTAGCTCGGTCGGGTGTACACTAGCTCGATCGGGTGTAGACTAGCTCTGTCAGGTGTACACTAGCTAGTTCGTGTGTATACTAGCTCGGTCGGGTGTACACTAGCTAGGTCGGGTGTACACTAGCTCGGTCGGGTGTACACTAGCTCGATCTGGTGTACACTAGCTCGATCGGGTGTACACTAGCTCCGTCGGGTGTACACTAGATCGGTCGGTTGTACACTAGCTCCGTCGGGTGTAGACTAGCTCGGTCGGGTGTACACTAGCTAGGTCGTGTGTATACTAGCTCGGTCGGGTGTACACTAGCTCGATCGGGTATACACTAGCTCGGTCGGTTGTACACTAGCTAGGTCGTGTGTATACTAGCTCGGTCGTGTGTATACTAGCTCGGTCTGGTTTAGACTAGATCGGTCTAGTATAGACTAACTCGGTCGAGTATACACTAGCTCGGTCGGGTGTACACTAGCTCGGTCGGGTGTACACTAGGTCGGTCGGGTGTACACTAGCTCGGTCGGGTGTACACTAGCTCGGTCGGGTAAACACTAGCTCGGTCGGGTGTACAATAGCTCGGTCGGGTGTACACTAGCTCGGTCGGGTGTACACTAGCTCGGTCGGGTGTACACTAGCTCGGTCGGGTGTACACTAGCTCGGTCGGGTATAGACTAGATCGGTCGGTTGTAGACTAGTTCGGTTGGGTGCAGACTAGCTCGGTCGGGTATAGACTAGCTCGGTCGGGTGTAGACTAGCTCGGTCGGGTGTACACTAGGTCGGTCGGGTGTAGACTAGCTCGGTCGGGTGTACACTAGCTCGGTCGGGTGTACACTAGGTCGGTCGGGTGTACACTAGCTCGGTCGAGTATAGACTAGCTCGGTCGGGTATAGACTAGCTCGGTCGGGTGTAGACTAGCTCGGTCGGGTGTAGACTAGCTCGGTCGGGTGTAGACTAGCTCGGTCTGGTGTACACTAGGTCGGTCGGGTGTAGACTAGCTCGGTCGTGTGTACACTAGGTCTGTCGGGTGTAGACTAGCTCGGTCGGGTCTAGACTAGTTCGGTCGGGTATAGACTAGCTCGGTCGGGTGTAGACTAGCTCGGTCGGGTGTACACTAGCTCGGTGGGGTGTAACCTAGCTCGGTCGGGTGTAGACTAGCTCGGTCCGGTGTACACTAGCTCGGTCGGGTATAGACTAGCTCGGTCGGGTGTACACTAGCTCGGTCTGGTGTACACTAGCTCGGTCGTGTGTACACTAGCTCGATCGGGTGTACACTAGGTCGGTCGGGTGTACACTAGCTCGGTCGGGTATAGACTAGCTCGGTCGGGTGTAGACTAACTCGGTCGGGTGTAGACTAGCTCGGTCGGGTGTAGAATAGCTCGGTCGGGTGTACACTAGGTCGGTCGGGTGTAGACTAGCTCGGTCGTGTGTACACTAGGTATGTCGGGTGTAGACTAGCTCGGTCGGGTGTAGACTAGTTCGGTCGGGTATAGACTAGCTCGGTCGGGTGTAGACTAGCTCGGTCGGGTGTACACTAGCTCGGTCGGGTGTACACTAGCTCGGTCGGGTGTACACTCGGTCGGGTGTACACTAGCTCGGTCGGGTGTAGACGACTAGCTCGGTCGGGTGTACACTAGCTCGGTCGGGTGTACACTAGCTCGGTCGGGTATACACTAGCTCGGTCGGGTATAGACTAGCTCGGTCGGGTGTACACTAGCTCGGTGGGGTGTAGACTAGCTCGGTCGGGTGTAGACTAGCTCGGTCTGGTGTACACTAGGTGGTCGTGGTGTAGACTAGATCGGTCGTGTGTACACTAGGTCTGTCGGGTGTAGACTAGCTCGGTCGGGTCTAGACTAGTTCGGTCGGGTATAGACTAGCTCGGTCGGGTGTAGACTAGCTCGGTCTGGTGTACACTAGCTCGGTCGGGTGTAACCTAGCTCGGTCGGGTATAGATTAGCTCGGTCGGGTGTACACTAGCTCGGTCGAGTATAGACTAGCTCGGTCGGGTGTACACTAGCTCGGTCGGGTGTACACTAGCTCGGTCGTGTGTACACTAGCTCGATCGGGTGTACACTAGGTCGGTCGGGTGTACACTAGCTCGGTCGGGTATAGACTAGCTCGGTCGGGTGTAGACTAACTCGGTCGGGTGTAGACTAGCTCGGTCGGGTGTAGACTAGCTCGGTCTGGTGTACACTAGGTCGGTCGGGTGTAGACTAGCTCGGTCGTGTGTACACTAGGTCTGTCGGGTGTAGACTAGCTCGGTCGGGTGTAGACTAGTTCGGTCGGGTATAGACTAGCTCGGTCGGGTGTAGACTAGCTCGGTCGCGTGTACACTAGCTCGGTCGGGTGTAGACTAGCTCGTCGGGTGTAGACTAGCCTCGGTCGGGTGTACACTAGCTCGGTCGGGTGTAGACTAGCTCGTTCGGGTGTACACTAGCTCGGTCGGGTGTACACCAGCTCCGGTCCGGGTGTAAAACTAGTCGGTCGTGTGTATACTAGCTCGGTCGGGTGTACACTAGCTCGGTCGGGTGTACACTAGATCGGTGGGGTGTACACTAGCTAGGTCAGGTGTAGACTAGCTCGGTCGGGTGTAGACTAGCTCGGTCGGGTGATGACTAGCTCAGTCGGGTGTACACTAGCTCGGTCGGGTGTAGACTAGCTCGGTCAGGTGTAGAATAGCTCGGTCGGGTGTAGACTAGCTCGGTCGGGTGTAGACTAGCTCGGTCGAGTGTAGACTAGCTCGGTCGAGTGTACACTAGCTCGGTCGGGTGTACACTAGCTCGGTCGGGTGTACACTAG
>CM026386.1:86106544-86124369 GCA_014843695.1 Archivesica marissinica
CACCTGACTTCAATGGTGTGCAGATAGTTATGCCCCAAGTGTGCATTGGACGACAGTTTAGCCACCTGACTTCAATGGTGTGCAGATAGTTATGCCCCAAGTGTGCATTGGACGACAGTTTAGCCACCTGACTTCAATGGTGTGCAGATAGTTATGCCCCAAGTGTGCATTGGACGACAGTTTAGCCACCTGACTTCAATGGTGTGCAGATAGTTATGCCCCAAGTGTGCATTGGACGACAGTTTAGCCACCTGACTTCAATGGTGTGCAGATAGTTATGCCCCAAGTGTGCATTGGACGACAGTTTAGCCACCTGACTTCAATGGTGTGCAGATAGTTATGCCCCAAGTGTGCATTGGACGACAGTTTAGCCACCTGACTTCAATGGTGTGCAGATAGTTATGCCCCAAGTGTGCATTGGACGACAGTTTAGCCACCTGACTTCAATGGTGTGCAGATAGTTATGCCCCAAGTGTGCATTGGACGACAGTTTAGCCACCTGACTTCAATGGTGTGCAGATAGTTATGCCCCAAGTGTGCATTGGACGACAGTTTAGCCACCTGACTTCAATGGTGTGCAGATAGTTATGCCCCAAGTGTGCATTGGACGACAGTTTAGCCACCTGACTTCAATGGTGTGCAGATAGTTATGCCCCAAGTGTGCATTGGACGACAGTTTAGCCACCTGACTTCAATGGTGTGCAGATAGTTATGCCCCAAGTGTGCATTGGACGACAGTTTAGCCACCTGACTTCAATGGTGTGCAGATAGTTATGCCCCAAGTGTGCATTGGACGACAGTTTAGCCACCTGACTTCAATGGTGTGCAGATAGTTATGCCCCAAGTGTGCATTGGACGACAGTTTAGCCACCTGACTTCAATGGTGTGCAGATAGTTATGCCCCAAGTGTGCATTGGACGACAGTTTAGCCACCTGACTTCAATGGTGTGCAGATAGTTATGCCCCAAGTGTGCATTGGACGACAGTTTAGCCACCTGACTTCAATGGTGTGCAGATAGTTATGCCCCAAGTGTGCATTGGACGACAGTTTAGCCACCTGACTTCAATGGTGTGCAGATAGTTATGCCCCAAGTGTGCATTGGACGACAGTTTAGCCACCTGACTTCAATGGTGTGCAGATAGTTATGCCCCAAGTGTGCATTGGACGACAGTTTAGCCACCTGACTTCAATGGTGTGCAGATAGTTATGCCCCAAGTGTGCATTGGACGACAGTTTAGCCACCTGACTTCAATGGTGTGCAGATAGTTATGCCCCAAGTGTGCATTGGACGACAGTTTAGCCACCTGACTTCAATGGTGTGCAGATAGTTATGCCCCAAGTGTGCATTGGACGACAGTTTAGCCACCTGACTTCAATGGTGTGCAGATAGTTATGCCCCAAGTGTGCATTGGACGACAGTTTAGCCACCTGACTTCAATGGTGTGCAGATAGTTATGCCCCAAGTGTGCATTGGACGACAGTTTAGCCACCTGACTTCAATGGTGTGCAGATAGTTATGCCCCAAGTGTGCATTGGACGACAGTTTAGCCACCTGACTTCAATGGTGTGCAGATAGTTATGCCCCAAGTGTGCATTGGACGACAGTTTAGCCACCTGACTTCAATGGTGTGCAGATAGTTATGCCCCAAGTGTGCATTGGACGACAGTTTAGCCACCTGACTTCAATGGTGTGCAGATAGTTATGCCCCAAGTGTGCATTGGACGACAGTTTAGCCACCTGACTTCAATGGTGTGCAGATAGTTATGCCCCAAGTGTGCATTGGACGACAGTTTAGCCACCTGACTTCAATGGTGTGCAGATAGTTATGCCCCAAGTGTGCATTGGACGACAGTTTAGCCACCTGACTTCAATGGTGTGCAGATAGTTATGCCCCAAGTGTGCATTGGACGACAGTTTAGCCACCTGACTTCAATGGTGTGCAGATAGTTATGCCCCAAGTGTGCATTGGACGACAGTTTAGCCACCTGACTTCAATGGTGTGCAGATAGTTATGCCCCAAGTGTGCATTGGACGACAGTTTAGCCACCTGACTTCAATGGTGTGCAGATAGTTATGCCCCAAGTGTGCATTGGACGACAGTTTAGCCACCTGACTTCAATGGTGTGCAGATAGTTATGCCCCAAGTGTGCATTGGACGACAGTTTAGCCACCTGACTTCAATGGTGTGCAGATAGTTATGCCCCAAGTGTGCATTGGACGACAGTTTAGCCACCTGACTTCAATGGTGTGCAGATAGTTATGCCCCAAGTGTGCATTGGACGACAGTTTAGCCACCTGACTTCAATGGTGTGCAGATAGTTATGCCCCAAGTGTGCATTGGACGACAGTTTAGCCACCTGACTTCAATGGTGTGCAGATAGTTATGCCCCAAGTGTGCATTGGACGACAGTTTAGCCACCTGACTTCAATGGTGTGCAGATAGTTATGCCCCAAGTGTGCATTGGACGACAGTTTAGCCACCTGACTTCAATGGTGTGCAGATAGTTATGCCCCAAGTGTGCATTGGACGACAGTTTAGCCACCTGACTTCAATGGTGTGCAGATAGTTATGCCCCAAGTGTGCATTGGACGACAGTTTAGCCACCTGACTTCAATGGTGTGCAGATAGTTATGCCCCAAGTGTGCATTGGACGACAGTTTAGCCACCTGACTTCAATGGTGTGCAGATAGTTATGCCCCAAGTGTGCATTGGACGACAGTTTAGCCACCTGACTTCAATGGTGTGCAGATAGTTATGCCCCAAGTGTGCATTGGACGACAGTTTAGCCACCTGACTTCAATGGTGTGCAGATAGTTATGCCCCAAGTGTGCATTGGACGACAGTTTAGCCACCTGACTTCAATGGTGTGCAGATAGTTATGCCCCAAGTGTGCATTGGACGACAGTTTAGCCACCTGACTTCAATGGTGTGCAGATAGTTATGCCCCAAGTGTGCATTGGACGACAGTTTAGCCACCTGACTTCAATGGTGTGCAGATAGTTATGCCCCAAGTGTGCATTGGACGACAGTTTAGCCACCTGACTTCAATGGTGTGCAGATAGTTATGCCCCAAGTGTGCATTGGACGACAGTTTAGCCACCTGACTTCAATGGTGTGCAGATAGTTATGCCCCAAGTGTGCATTGGACGACAGTTTAGCCACCTGACTTCAATGGTGTGCAGATAGTTATGCCCCAAGTGTGCATTGGACGACAGTTTAGCCACCTGACTTCAATGGTGTGCAGATAGTTATGCCCCAAGTGTGCATTGGACGACAGTTTAGCCACCTGACTTCAATGGTGTGCAGATAGTTATGCCCCAAGTGTGCATTGGACGACAGTTTAGCCACCTGACTTCAATGGTGTGCAGATAGTTATGCCCCAAGTGTGCATTGGACGACAGTTTAGCCACCTGACTTCAATGGTGTGCAGATAGTTATGCCCCAAGTGTGCATTGGACGACAGTTTAGCCACCTGACTTCAATGGTGTGCAGATAGTTATGCCCCAAGTGTGCATTGGACGACAGTTTAGCCACCTGACTTCAATGGTGTGCAGATAGTTATGCCCCAAGTGTGCATTGGACGACAGTTTAGCCACCTGACTTCAATGGTGTGCAGATAGTTATGCCCCAAGTGTGCATTGGACGACAGTTTAGCCACCTGACTTCAATGGTGTGCAGATAGTTATGCCCCAAGTGTGCATTGGACGACAGTTTAGCCACCTGACTTCAATGGTGTGCAGATAGTTATGCCCCAAGTGTGCATTGGACGACAGTTTAGCCACCTGACTTCAATGGTGTGCAGATAGTTATGCCCCAAGTGTGCATTGGACGACAGTTTAGCCACCTGACTTCAATGGTGTGCAGATAGTTATGCCCCAAGTGTGCATTGGACGACAGTTTAGCCACCTGACTTCAATGGTGTGCAGATAGTTATGCCCCAAGTGTGCATTGGACGACAGTTTAGCCACCTGACTTCAATGGTGTGCAGATAGTTATGCCCCAAGTGTGCATTGGACGACAGTTTAGCCACCTGACTTCAATGGTGTGCAGATAGTTATGCCCCAAGTGTGCATTGGACGACAGTTTAGCCACCTGACTTCAATGGTGTGCAGATAGTTATGCCCCAAGTGTGCATTGGACGACAGTTTAGCCACCTGACTTCAATGGTGTGCAGATAGTTATGCCCCAAGTGTGCATTGGACGACAGTTTAGCCACCTGACTTCAATGGTGTGCAGATAGTTATGCCCCAAGTGTGCATTGGACGACAGTTTAGCCACCTGACTTCAATGGTGTGCAGATAGTTATGCCCCAAGTGTGCATTGGACGACAGTTTAGCCACCTGACTTCAATGGTGTGCAGATAGTTATGCCCCAAGTGTGCATTGGACGACAGTTTAGCCACCTGACTTCAATGGTGTGCAGATAGTTATGCCCCAAGTGTGCATTGGACGACAGTTTAGCCACCTGACTTCAATGGTGTGCAGATAGTTATGCCCCAAGTGTGCATTGGACGACAGTTTAGCCACCTGACTTCAATGGTGTGCAGATAGTTATGCCCCAAGTGTGCATTGGACGACAGTTTAGCCACCTGACTTCAATGGTGTGCAGATAGTTATGCCCCAAGTGTGCATTGGACGACAGTTTAGCCACCTGACTTCAATGGTGTGCAGATAGTTATGCCCCAAGTGTGCATTGGACGACAGTTTAGCCACCTGACTTCAATGGTGTGCAGATAGTTATGCCCCAAGTGTGCATTGGACGACAGTTTAGCCACCTGACTTCAATGGTGTGCAGATAGTTATGCCCCAAGTGTGCATTGGACGACAGTTTAGCCACCTGACTTCAATGGTGTGCAGATAGTTATGCCCCAAGTGTGCATTGGACGACAGTTTAGCCACCTGACTTCAATGGTGTGCAGATAGTTATGCCCCAAGTGTGCATTGGACGACAGTTTAGCCACCTGACTTCAATGGTGTGCAGATAGTTATGCCCCAAGTGTGCATTGGACGACAGTTTAGCCACCTGACTTCAATGGTGTGCAGATAGTTATGCCCCAAGTGTGCATTGGACGACAGTTTAGCCACCTGACTTCAATGGTGTGCAGATAGTTATGCCCCAAGTGTGCATTGGACGACAGTTTAGCCACCTGACTTCAATGGTGTGCAGATAGTTATGCCCCAAGTGTGCATTGGACGACAGTTTAGCCACCTGACTTCAATGGTGTGCAGATAGTTATGCCCCAAGTGTGCATTGGACGACAGTTTAGCCACCTGACTTCAATGGTGTGCAGATAGTTATGCCCCAAGTGTGCATTGGACGACAGTTTAGCCACCTGACTTCAATGGTGTGCAGATAGTTATGCCCCAAGTGTGCATTGGACGACAGTTTAGCCACCTGACTTCAATGGTGTGCAGATAGTTATGCCCCAAGTGTGCATTGGACGACAGTTTAGCCACCTGACTTCAATGGTGTGCAGATAGTTATGCCCCAAGTGTGCATTGGACGACAGTTTAGCCACCTGACTTCAATGGTGTGCAGATAGTTATGCCCCAAGTGTGCATTGGACGACAGTTTAGCCACCTGACTTCAATGGTGTGCAGATAGTTATGCCCCAAGTGTGCATTGGACGACAGTTTAGCCACCTGACTTCAATGGTGTGCAGATAGTTATGCCCCAAGTGTGCATTGGACGACAGTTTAGCCACCTGACTTCAATGGTGTGCAGATAGTTATGCCCCAAGTGTGCATTGGACGACAGTTTAGCCACCTGACTTCAATGGTGTGCAGATAGTTATGCCCCAAGTGTGCATTGGACGACAGTTTAGCCACCTGACTTCAATGGTGTGCAGATAGTTATGCCCCAAGTGTGCATTGGACGACAGTTTAGCCACCTGACTTCAATGGTGTGCAGATAGTTATGCCCCAAGTGTGCATTGGACGACAGTTTAGCCACCTGACTTCAATGGTGTGCAGATAGTTATGCCCCAAGTGTGCATTGGACGACAGTTTAGCCACCTGACTTCAATGGTGTGCAGATAGTTATGCCCCAAGTGTGCATTGGACGACAGTTTAGCCACCTGACTTCAATGGTGTGCAGATAGTTATGCCCCAAGTGTGCATTGGACGACAGTTTAGCCACCTGACTTCAATGGTGTGCAGATAGTTATGCCCCAAGTGTGCATTGGACGACAGTTTAGCCACCTGACTTCAATGGTGTGCAGATAGTTATGCCCCAAGTGTGCATTGGACGACAGTTTAGCCACCTGACTTCAATGGTGTGCAGATAGTTATGCCCCAAGTGTGCATTGGACGACAGTTTAGCCACCTGACTTCAATGGTGTGCAGATAGTTATGCCCCAAGTGTGCATTGGACGACAGTTTAGCCACCTGACTTCAATGGTGTGCAGATAGTTATGCCCCAAGTGTGCATTGGACGACAGTTTAGCCACCTGACTTCAATGGTGTGCAGATAGTTATGCCCCAAGTGTGCATTGGACGACAGTTTAGCCACCTGACTTCAATGGTGTGCAGATAGTTATGCCCCAAGTGTGCATTGGACGACAGTTTAGCCACCTGACTTCAATGGTGTGCAGATAGTTATGCCCCAAGTGTGCATTGGACGACAGTTTAGCCACCTGACTTCAATGGTGTGCAGATAGTTATGCCCCAAGTGTGCATTGGACGACAGTTTAGCCACCTGACTTCAATGGTGTGCAGATAGTTATGCCCCAAGTGTGCATTGGACGACAGTTTAGCCACCTGACTTCAATGGTGTGCAGATAGTTATGCCCCAAGTGTGCATTGGACGACAGTTTAGCCACCTGACTTCAATGGTGTGCAGATAGTTATGCCCCAAGTGTGCATTGGACGACAGTTTAGCCACCTGACTTCAATGGTGTGCAGATAGTTATGCCCCAAGTGTGCATTGGACGACAGTTTAGCCACCTGACTTCAATGGTGTGCAGATAGTTATGCCCCAAGTGTGCATTGGACGACAGTTTAGCCACCTGACTTCAATGGTGTGCAGATAGTTATGCCCCAAGTGTGCATTGGACGACAGTTTAGCCACCTGACTTCAATGGTGTGCAGATAGTTATGCCCCAAGTGTGCATTGGACGACAGTTTAGCCACCTGACTTCAATGGTGTGCAGATAGTTATGCCCCAAGTGTGCATTGGACGACAGTTTAGCCACCTGACTTCAATGGTGTGCAGATAGTTATGCCCCAAGTGTGCATTGGACGACAGTTTAGCCACCTGACTTCAATGGTGTGCAGATAGTTATGCCCCAAGTGTGCATTGGACGACAGTTTAGCCACCTGACTTCAATGGTGTGCAGATAGTTATGCCCCAAGTGTGCATTGGACGACAGTTTAGCCACCTGACTTCAATGGTGTGCAGATAGTTATGCCCCAAGTGTGCATTGGACGACAGTTTAGCCACCTGACTTCAATGGTGTGCAGATAGTTATGCCCCAAGTGTGCATTGGACGACAGTTTAGCCACCTGACTTCAATGGTGTGCAGATAGTTATGCCCCAAGTGTGCATTGGACGACAGTTTAGCCACCTGACTTCAATGGTGTGCAGATAGTTATGCCCCAAGTGTGCATTGGACGACAGTTTAGCCACCTGACTTCAATGGTGTGCAGATAGTTATGCCCCAAGTGTGCATTGGACGACAGTTTAGCCACCTGACTTCAATGGTGTGCAGATAGTTATGCCCCAAGTGTGCATTGGACGACAGTTTAGCCACCTGACTTCAATGGTGTGCAGATAGTTATGCCCCAAGTGTGCATTGGACGACAGTTTAGCCACCTGACTTCAATGGTGTGCAGATAGTTATGCCCCAAGTGTGCATTGGACGACAGTTTAGCCACCTGACTTCAATGGTGTGCAGATAGTTATGCCCCAAGTGTGCATTGGACGACAGTTTAGCCACCTGACTTCAATGGTGTGCAGATAGTTATGCCCCAAGTGTGCATTGGACGACAGTTTAGCCACCTGACTTCAATGGTGTGCAGATAGTTATGCCCCAAGTGTGCATTGGACGACAGTTTAGCCACCTGACTTCAATGGTGTGCAGATAGTTATGCCCCAAGTGTGCATTGGACGACAGTTTAGCCACCTGACTTCAATGGTGTGCAGATAGTTATGCCCCAAGTGTGCATTGGACGACAGTTTAGCCACCTGACTTCAATGGTGTGCAGATAGTTATGCCCCAAGTGTGCATTGGACGACAGTTTAGCCACCTGACTTCAATGGTGTGCAGATAGTTATGCCCCAAGTGTGCATTGGACGACAGTTTAGCCACCTGACTTCAATGGTGTGCAGATAGTTATGCCCCAAGTGTGCATTGGACGACATTCTCACCAGACATTAGCAAGTCACGATATTCCGGCTTAGAACAGGGCATAACCGCCTGAACTTCCATATGTGTCGGAAGCTTGGACTAGCTCCAGCAACTGCCCTCAGCTGCAAAATAGGGGACCAGACCGCAGAACACATCCTCCAGGAGTGTCCCAATCGTCATGGGCTGAGGAAAACAACCTGGGCAACAGATACTTCTCTCCAGACGAAGTTACATGGCTGCCGGGAGGATCTGAGGAGGACCGCCCATTTCGTGTTTGCTGCCGGCTTGTCCATGTGATTTGCGAACGACAAGAAGAAGAAGAAGAAGATATCGATTTATTGTAATATTATGAGTATATTCCGGTATATATTACACAATATCGCCGCCAGTTGTATACAGAAAGACACTTTCATTTTCAAGGGAGACTAATCCTACTCTACGGAATACTGAAAAACACTGACGTTCTGCATACAAAACAATAAAACTAATCAATTAGCGTGATTATAGCTATGTATTAAGATTAATATACCTAATAACTGTGTTTTTACGTTTATTTATCGTCGCTACCGGTTGCCTTATGAGCGACGCCTACTGAAGAGATTAGTCATTTTAGATGTTGAAGGATAGTGCATGATACAGACAGAGACCCATTCCAGAATCTCCTCTGGTTCTTTTACGTGCACGGTGTAAAGCACCGACACGAGACCTCGGTTTAACGTCCCATCTGAAAGACTGTTAATTTTATTAGGATCAGACGGGGGATCGAACCTGCGATCCCTGGATTACCAGTCCAGCCTGTTACCACTGGACTACAGATCCGTCTGTAACTATGAATTGACTTAATATCTGCCCTTCATAGTGATTTTATTTTAATGTTATGAGAGTATTTCGGCGATTTCATTTTCAAGGGAGACTAATCCTACTCTACCGAAAGACACTTTTAAGTTCTGCATTTCTGTATATATTACACAATATCGCCGCCAGTCCAATACCGAAAGACACTTAATGTCTGCATACAAAACAATAAAAATAATGAATTAGCGTGATAATAGCTATTTATTAAGTTTAATATTCCTAATAACTATGAATTGACTTAATAGCTGCCCTTTATAGTGATTTATTTACAACAAAAAACATTAACCCTAACCCTAACACAAGCCAAAAAATAGCGGAAAACTAGTGACTGACATGGGATTCGAACCTAGGTCTGCATGCTGCATGAGAACACGAGATCGATATTTTCTCTATCTGAAGAGTTTCGAATCATGAGCATATTCCATGCGGCTCCAGAGATATATCGTCCAGATTCAAGCGGGTGCTGGTCAAAACGTACCCAAGTCAAAACCTACCCTTATTTGAAGTCAAAACGTACCCGACTATAAGTCAAAACGTACCCATTCCTTGGTCAAAACGTACCCAACTATAAGTAAAATCGTACCCATTCTTTGGTCAAAACGTACCTACTCAAGAAGTAAAACGTACCCAAATAGATAGTCAAATATATCATTGTGGTTGATATATTTTGCATTGACTAGACTACTAATTCATGAGAATGAAGTGGTATGTCATTGACCAGACACAATGGAATGTGGGATTCGGGCAGTCAAGCTTCCTCTCCACTCGAGGACAAACACACCGCCGCTAATTGGTCATTGGAATTCCATTTCAGATATTTGGTCAGTTGGCCATTTGGAATTTTAAACAAGTATATACAGAACATTTTCCCCGAGTATGAACCTTCTCCTGTATGCTTGTGCATGTGCATACAATCCAGGGGCGATGCGTGGTCGACGACACTCGGAGCATTCCGCAAAGCATAACCCATAGTTCATACTTCAAAGACCACACTTGAATTATGTAATATGTGGGAATACTATTGACATTAATTACAAAACATATTTTTATTTTCTATGATTATTATATTTAATTGTCAATCAAACAGCACGTGATCTAAAATGGGATGAATCTTTGATCAAAATAATTTGATCGTCTTTACTTGGGAGCCATACCATAACCCTAGCCCTAACCTTAGTGCTACCTTGAAATTGCATGGGAAAAACAAAATAATCACTTACCTCCAAACACAATAATCGAACACATGCTCTAATATATCTCTGCATAACTTGTCATTGATTCAAATAATCCGTATTCAAAACAAAGTACGCATTTATCACAACAATATCACAAAGTACACATTTATTACTAATGGCATCATGCATGAAAAACAAAACGGCGAATGGACATTGTGTGTTTTACGTTTATTTATCGTCGCTACCGGTTTCCCATATGAGCGACGCCTCCTGAAGAGATTAGTAATTTTAGATTTTTGGAGGAGAGTGCAATGATACAGACAGAGATCCATTCCAGAGTCTCCTCTGGTTCTTTTACGTGCACGGTGTACAGCACCGACACGAGACATCGGTTTAACGTCCCATCTGAAAGACTGTGAATTGTATTAGGGTCAGACGGGGGATCGAACCTGCGATCCCTGTATTACCAGTCCAGCGTGTTACCACTGGACTATATATCTGTGGCGAATGGACACCTACAATATTGAACTTTTTATTTAAATTAGGTACCGATTGATTTGCATGTATAATTTGCCCCATTAAAAGTTGTTTGAAGCCATACTTCTAAAACAACACCTTTTAAAAAGTGTCAAGACCCCTGAGGGCGCGTGAGATTGGGAACAGGTGGCCAAGTTTTCGCATTTAAGCAAACACCCAGGAATGTGCGAATCAGTGGACATTATGGATTGAAATAACAGTAAAACTGAAATTAATTGTTTTTTAAATTTTCTTCTGTATCCGATTACCGAAATAGAATATAAACACGTGTTTACATGTTATATGTCAAATAAAATCAACATATGTCAATCAACAAGTCAATCAAACATAAACTGACAAATAATGTGCGAAGGACCGGTGGTGAAATTTCATACTTCGCTGCTAGCTCTTCACATTTCATAGTTCACAGATCACACTTGAACTATGAAATGTAAACTGTGGGAATGCTATTCACATTAATTACAAAAAAACTATACTTAAGTTCAATGATTATTATATTTAACTGTCAATTAAGCATCACGTGATCTAAAATGGGAGGAGCCGTTGATACAAATTATTGGATCGTCTTTACTTGGGAGCCCTACCATAGCCCTAAACCCCTAACCCTAGCGTGTGGAGCAGTCTTTGTTTTATGTAGAGAATAGAGCAGTCTATTTTTATATAGAGGATAGAGCATTGTTTGTTTTATGTCGAGGATAGAGCAGTCTATGTTTTGTCGAGGATAGAGCAGTCTTTGTTTTAAATAGCGGATATAGCATTGTTTGTATTATGTAGATGGTAGAGTAGTCTATGTTTTATTTAGAGGATATAGCATTGCTTGTATTATGTATAGGCTATAGCAGTATTTGGTTTAATTAGAGGATATAGCATTGCTTGTATTATGTATAGGCTATAGCAGTATTTGGTTTAATTAGAGGATATAGCATTGCTTGTATTATGTATAGGCTATAGTAGTATTTGTTTTATGTAGAGGATATAGCATTGCTTGTATTATGTATAGGCTATAGCAGTATTTGTTTTATTTAGAGGATATAGAATTGCTTGTATTATGTAGATAATAGAGTAGTCTATGTTTTATTTAGAGGATATAGCATTGCTTGTATTATGTAGATAGTAGAGTAGTCTATGTTTTATTTAGAGGATATAGCATTGCTTGTATTATGTATAGGCTATAGCAGTATTTGTTTTATTTAGAGGATATAGCATTGCTTGTATTATGTATAGGCTCTACCAGTATTTGTTTTATTTAGAGGATATAGCATTGCTTGTATTATGTATAGGCTCTAGCAGTATTTGTTTTATGTAGAGGATATAGCATTGCTTGTATTATGTAGATAGTAGAGTAGTCTATGTTTTATTTAGAGGATATAGCATTGCTTGTATTATGTATAGGCTATAGCATTATTTCCTTTATTTAGAGGATATAGCATTGCTTGTATTATGTATATGGTAGAGTAGTCTATGTTTTACTTATAGGATATAGCAATGCTTGGATTATGTATAGGCTATAGCAGTATTTGTTTTATTTAGAGGATATAGCATTGCTTGTATTATGTATAGGCTATACCAGTATTTGTTTTATTTAGAGGATATAGCATTGTTTGTATTATGTATAGGCTCTAGCAGTATTTGTTTTATTTAGAGGATATAGCATTGCTTGTATTATGCATAGGCTATAGCAGTATTTGTTTTATTTAGAGGATATAGCATTGCTTGTATTATGTATAGGCTCTAGCAGTATTTGTTTTATGTAGAGGATATAGCATTGCTTGTATTATGTAGATAGTAGAGTAGTCTATGTTTTATTTAGAGGATATAGCATTGCTTGTATTATGTATAGGCTATAGCAGTATTTCCTTTATTTAGAGGATATAGCATTGCTTGTATTATGTATATGGTAGAGTAGTCTATGTTTTATGTAGAGAATAGTGAAGTCCATGGTTTATGTAGAGGATAGTACAATCAACGTTTGACGTATAGGATAGTACATTCTATGTTTTCGCGTAGAGGATACAGCATTGATTATTTTACGTAGAGGAAGTATATGGTGTATGTAGAGGATAGCGCGTTCTGTGTTTAAATAGAGGATAGTGCAGTCTATGTTGTATACAGACGATAATCGTGGTGTGGTTATGCTATGGTTTTTGTAGAGGATAGTGCAGTCCATTGTTTATGTAGAGGATGGAGTAGTGATAACGAGATATCTACTAAAGCATAATAACATATTTCCATGATATCTACTAAACATAATAACATATTTCCACGATATCTACTAAACATAATAACATATTTCCACGATATCTACTAAAACATAATAACATATTTCCACGATATCTACTAAAACATAATAACATATTTCCACGATATCTACTAAAACATAATAACATATTTCCACGACATCTACTAAACATAATAACATATTTCCACGACATCTACTAAACATAATAACATATTTCCACGACATCTACTAAACATAATAACATATTTCCACGATATCTACTAAAACATAATAACATATTTCCACGATATCTACTAAAACATAATAACATATTTCCACGACATCTACTAAAACATAATAACATATTTCCACGATATCTACTAAAACATAATAACATATTTCAACGATATCTACTAAACATAGTAACATATTTCCACGATATCTACTAAAACATAACATATTTCCACGATATCTACTAAACATAATAATATATTTCCACGATATCTACTAAACATAATAACATATTTCCACGATATCTACTAAAACATAATAACATATTTCCACGATATCTACTAAAACATAACATATTTCCACGATATCTACTAAAACATAACATATTTCCACGATATCTACTAAAACATAACATATTTCCACGATATCTACTAAAACATAATAACATATTTCCACGATATCTACTAAAACATAACATATTTCCACGATATCTACTAAAACGTAATAACATATTTTCACGATATCTACTAAAACATAACATATTTCCACGATATCTACTAAACATAATAAAATATTTCCACGATATCTACTAAAACATAATAACATATTTCCACGATATCTACTAAAACATAATAACATATTTCCACGATATCTACTAAAACATAATAACATATTTCCACGATATCTACTAAAACATAATAACATATTTCCACGATATCTACTAAAACATAATAACATATTTCCACGATATCTATTAAAACATAATAACATATTTCCACGACATCTACTAAACATAATGACATATTTCCACGACATCCACTAAAAGTTTTAAAATCTAGTTTAAAAACTTAGTGACTAAAATATTTAGATTTTCACTTTTTGTTTAACATCTTCTGTCGAAGGCCAAATGATATTATTATATTTTGTGTAATTATGTGTCCCAATCCCCTGATGGAACTATTGACGTATTTGCCTGTATACACTTGTTATATTATATATATATACAAATACTGGCTGGCGTGAATGGCTTCACATTTACTGCCCTTGGTTTGCTAAACAATCTCTCATTTGGTTTTGGTTCAAATACGTTCCCCAATTACTTGCTTTGCATCCAACTTAATAATTTCTCAATCTCATCAATTTGTCCAAAGTTATTGTGATTGATTTTCTAAATATGACAAGTTGCAATGACTGAAATTCCTAATACTGGATTGGCTATTGTTAAATGAGCCAGTTGTTCTCCACAAATAGCACGACTGTCTTAACAGTTGTTCTCCACAAATAGCACGACTGTCTTAACAGTTGTTCTCCACAAATAGCATGACTGTCTTAACAGTTGTTCTCCACAAATAGCATGACTGTCTTAACAGTTGTTCTCCACAAATAGCATGACTGTCTTAACAGTTGTTCTCCACAACTAGCATGACTGTCTTAACAGTTGTTCTCCACAACTAGCATGACTGTCTTAACAGTTGTTCTCCACAACTAGCATGACTGTCTTAACAGTTGTTCTCCACAAATAGCATGACTGTCTTAACAGTTGTTCTCCACAAATAGCATGACTGTCTTAACAGTTGTTCTCCACAAATAGCATGACTGTCTTAACAGTTGTTCTCCACAAATAGCATGACTGTCTTAACAGTTGTTCTCCACAAATGGCATGGCTGTCTTAACAGTTGTTCTCCACAAATGGCATGACTGTCTTAACAGTTGTTCTCCACAAATGGCATGACTGTCTTAACAGTTGTTCTCCACAAATAGCATGACTGTCTTAACAGTTGTTCTCCACAAATAGCATGACTGTCTTAACAGTTGTTCTCCACAAATAGCATGACTGTCTTAACAGTTGTTCTCCACAAATAGCATGACTGTCTTAACAGTTGTTCTCCACAAATAGCATGACTGTCTTAACAGTTGTTCTCCACAAATAGCATGACTGTCTTAACAGTTGTTCTCCACAAATAGCATGACTGTCTTAACAGTTGTTCTCCACAAATAGCATGACTGTCTTAACAGTTGTTCTCCACAAATAGCATGACTGTCTTAACAGTTGTTCTCCACAAATAGCATGACTGTCTTAACAGTTGTTCTCCACAAATGGCATGGCTGTCTTAACAGTTGTTCTCCACAAATGGCATGACTGTCTTAACAGTTGTTCTCCACAAATGGCATGACTGTCTTAACAGTTGTTCTCCACAAATAGCATGACTGTCTTAACAGTTGTTCTCCACAAATAGCATGACTGTCTTAACAGTTGTTCTCCACAAATAGCATGACTGTCTTAACAGTTGTTCTCCACAAATAGCATGACTGTCTTAACAGTTGTTCTCCACAAATAGCATGACTGTCTTAACAGTTGTTCTCCACAAATAGCATGACTGTCTTAACAGTTGTTCTCCACAAATAGCATGACTGTCTTAACAGTTGTTCTCCACAAATAGCATGACTGTCTTAACAGTTGTTCTCCACAAATAGCATGACTGTCTTAACAGTTGTTCTCCACAAATAGCATGACTGTCTTAACAGTTGTTCTCCACAAATAGCATGACTGTCTTAACAGTTGTTCTCCACAAATAGCATGACTGTCTTAACAGTTGTTCTCCACAAATAGCATGACTGTCTTAACAGTTGTTCTCCACAAATAGCACGACTGTCTTAATTAACATACACCCTAGGGAACACTTTCAACTTGCCAAACTAATTTGGAAAAATTGTGGGGTGTGTATTTTCCAAGAAACTATGTTTGTGCTACTGTCAAATGTCACACAATCATAACAACATAATGTATGTATTTTTTGGAATATTATTTCTAAAAGTCAATGTAATGTTCTTTATATGCAGCAGCAGTAGCAGCAGCAGCAGCAGCAGCAACACAGTTGCGTATAGCAAATAAACACAATTCCAAAGTAGACAGTCATGGATTTACAGAGAAGTGTTTAGCAAATACAAAGGATTTTGATTGTGTAAACAAATTCTTCTTGACACATTTACAAAGTAAATACAAACTAGATATATCTAATAATAATGCTGTTGATTCGATTGTTAAAAAGTCATTTTTGTTACGGTAGGGCATGTATAGTGGGTTCTTTTTAAATAGTCTTAGATCAGTATATCTAGGGCATATTAAGAGGATATGAAATACATTTTCTATCATATTCATATTGCATGCATAGTCGTTGTATATCCTTATGAAAACGCAAGTAAACTGTCACTCATAAAATACACAATGAAATTAAGCACAAACATATACACATAAATAGCACGAAGTTCCATTGTGGGCAAACGAAGTTCCATTGTTGGCAAACGAAGTTCCATTGTGGGCAAACGAAGTTCCACTGTGGGCAATCGAAGTTCCATTGTGGGCAAACGAAGTTCCTTTGTGGGCAAACGAAGTTCCATTGTGGGCAAACGAAGTTCCATTGTGGGCAAACGAAGTTCCATTGTGGGCAAACGAAGTTCCATTTTGGGCAAACGAAGTTCCATTGTTGGCAAACGAAGTTCCATTGTGGGCAAACGAAGTTCCACTGTGGGCAAACGAAGTTCCATTGTGGGCAAACGAAGTTCCACTGTGGGCAAACGAAGTTCCATTGTGGGCAAACGAAGTTCCATTGTGGGCAAACGAAGTTCCACTGTGGGCAAACGAAGTTCCATTGTGGGCAAACGAAGTTCCATTGTGGGCAAACGAAGTTCCATTGTGGGCAAACGAAGTTCCATTGTGGGCAAACGAAGTTCCATTGTGGGCAAACGAAGTTCCATTGTGGGCAAACGAAGTTCCATTGTGGGCAAACGAAGTTCCATTGTGGGCAAACGAAGTTCCATTGTGGGCAAACGAAGTTCCATTGTGGGCAAACGAAGTTCCATTGTGGGCAAACGAAGTTCCATTGTGGGCAAACGAAGTTCCACTGTGGGCAAACGAAGTTCCATTGTGGGCAAACGAAGTTCCACTGTGGGCAAACGAAGTTCCATTGTGGGCAAACGAAGTTCCATTGTGGGCAAACGAAGTTCCATTGTGGGCAAACGAAGTTCCATTGTGGGCAAACGAAGTTCCATTGTGGGCAAACGAAGTTCCACTGTGGGCAAACGAAGTTCCATTGTGGGCAAACGAAGTTCCATTGTGGGCAATCGAAGTTCCATTGTGGGCAAACGAAGTTCCATTGTGGGCAAACGAAGTTCCATTGTGGGCAAACGAAGTTCCACTGTGGGCAAACGAAGTTCCATTGTGGGCAAACGAAGTTCCATTGTGGGCAAACGAAGTTCCTTTGTGGGCAAACGAAGTTCCATTGTGGGCAAACGAAGTTCCATTGTGGGCAAACGAAGTTCCACTGTGGGCAAACGAAGTTCCATTGTGGGCAAACGAAGTTCCATTGTGGGCAAACATTGTGGACAAACGAAGTTCCATTGTGGGCAAACGAAGTTCCATTGTGGGCAAACGAAGTTCCACTGCGGGCAAACGAAGTTC
>CM026386.1:86125369-86150105 GCA_014843695.1 Archivesica marissinica
CTATCTATCTATCTATCTATTATATCTATCTATCATATCTATCTATCTATCTATCTATCTATCTATCTATCATATCTATCTATCATATCTATCTATCTATCTATCTATCATATCTATCTATCATATCTATCTATCTATCTATCTATCTATCTATCTATGTATCTATCTATCTATCTATCTATCTATCTATCTATCTATCTATCTATCTATCTATCTATCTATCTATCTATCTATCTATCTATCTATCTATCTATCTATCTATCTATCTATCTATCTATCTATCTATCTATCTATCTATCTATCTATCTATCTTCCGTTAATGTCGAACCCCTCGCGGGGACGTAGACATGTTGCGCGTCAAAAACCGCAATGAAGTTAAAAGTATGAGTAGTTAAAAGTATAATTTAAGAAAGTAATGAAAATAAGTTGTGGTAAAAGTTTAAAAGCAGCTGCGCAGAACAACTAGTGACTGGCATGATCAATATGGCAAACTGCCGTATTGAATTGCTCTATGGTAGGGAGATGGACAATGTCAGGAGGGAGGTGGTTCCAATGGTAGATTGTTCTTGGAAAAAAGGAAAACTTGTAGTAGTCTGTAGTTGCTGTAATTAACCCATAGCTTACGGAATGGCAATGGCGAGCAGGACGGGAGAGGGGAACTGGGTACATTTCAATGGGAATAGCAACAAGATCATTATGAATTTTATACATAAGGGATAACCTGTTGTCAATACGCCGTTGATCTAGTCTGCGTAGATTTAGGGAATGTAGCATGTCTGTAACACTAGATGTACGATAGAAGTAAGCCTTTATCCAACGGGCTGCTCTTCGCTGGACACCTTCAATTTGATCTATCAATGTTTGGGTATGGGGCGACCAGATATCGGAGCCATATTCAAGCTGGGGTCTCACTAGTGTCTGGTAAGCCATGGACTTAATGGGTTAGGATTTGACTTGGACGTTTCTACGTAGAAATCCTAATGTTTGGTTTGCTTTCTTTGTTGACCTTTTTATGTGAGTGTCCCACGACAGATTATTTGAGATATCCACGCCAAGGTATTTGGCTGAGGTGACCGACTCAAGTAGGACTCCATGGAGTTTATATTTACTGGGAATAGGATGTTTCCTTCTGGTGACGTGGATAACTTGACATTTGGAGGGGTTAAATTCCATGTCCCACTCCAACTCCCACTCAACTAATCTCTTAAGATCGTTTTGGAGTGCGACCGATTCATTTGCAGATGTCAGTGATAGATAGACTGTAGTATCATCTGCAAAGATACGGACTTTGGAACTTATGTTTTGTGGGAGGTCGTTTATATAGGCTAGGAAAAGCAGGGGTCCAAGCACGGATCCCTGTGGGACTCCAGAGGACACCGGAATGGCCTATGAACTAATACCATTAATGACAACTGACTGGAGTCTATTATCTAGAAAACTCTTAATCCACCTTAATGTATGACCTCTGACTCCATAGTCATGCATTTTTAGTAGTACTTTCTCGTGATTGACCTTATCGAAAGCCTTACTGAAGTCTAATATGATGAGATCTACCTGATGCTTATTATAGACAGAGGTAACCAAGTCATTGACTAGCATTACTAGCTGGGTCACGCATGACCGTTTTCCTCTAAAACCATGCTGCAAATGGTACAGAATACTGTGGTTAGTGAAGTGTTGTAAGCAATTTACATGCCTTAATTGAACCATTACTTATGTCCCTTTGCTCGTGACGTCACACCCGAACCGCCATTTTAAATTGTATACACAGAAACACGGTTTGGCTTATGATATAGTGCGCACCGATTTGACCTACTTTCGCCAAAACGAGACTAACAGGTAAACAAACGTAAATATGCATTACTTGTATAGGAATGACACACCCGAGTGTCACATAATCTTGAAATTTACCAGTAGTTAGACGCAATATCTGTTCCTACGAATGTATATGGGTTATATGGTTCAGAGAATTACTTAGTGTGTCGTCCATTGTCCAGTGGTACAGTGGTAGAGTGTCTTATTTGGATTCAAAGGGTCCCGGGTATGATACTAGTTTGTGGCACATATAGTGTCATTGAGTGAGGCATCTCAGTACTGGTTAGTGACTTAAGTCTGCTAAGCAAGTCTGCTAAAAACATGTCAAGATCCCCACAAGGTGATTGGCATTAGTAACATTTAGGTCACACGCACCATATTAACTATATTAACCCATTACATTGGAATGGCCTCCCTCAAAGAAGGATCACTGCCGGCCCAGTGGAAGTGAGCAAATGTTGCTCCCATTTACAAAAAAGGGGACAAGTCACACCCCGCCAACTATAGGCCTATCTCACTGACATGTGTTCTATGCAAGGTTCTAGAACATATACTTAGTCTCCTCCTCGATAGTAAAACACTTCACTAACCACATTATTCTGTACCATTTGCAGCATGGTTTTAGAGAAAATCGGTCATGCGTGACCCAATTAGTAATGCTAATAAATGACCTGGCTACCTCTGTCTACAATAGGCATCAGATAGATCTCATCCTATTAGACTTCAGTAAGGCTTTCGATAAGGTCAATCACGAGAAAGTACTACTAAAAATGCATGACTATGGAGTCAGAGGTCAAACATTAAGGTGGATTAAGAGTTTTCTAGATACTAGACTCCAGTCAGTTGTCCTTAATGGTATTAGTTCAGATGCCATTCCTCTGGAGTCCCACAGGGATCCATACTTGGACTCCTGCTTTTCCTAGCCTATCTAAACGACCTCCCACAAAACATCAGTTCCAAAGTCCGTATCTTTGCAGATGATACTGCAGTCTATCTATCATCTGCAAATGAATCGGTCACACTCCAAAACGATCTAAAGAGATTAGAAGAGTGGGAGTTGGAGTGGGACATGGACTTTACCCTACAAATGTCAAGTTATCAGAAGGAAACATCCTATTCCCAGTCAATATGAACTCCATGGAGTCCTACTTGAGTAGGTGACCTCAGCCAAATACCTTGGCGTGGATATCTCAAATAACCTGTCGTGGGACACTCACATAAAAAGGTCAACTAAGAAAGCAAACCAAACATAGAAACCTCCAGGTCAAATCCGAACCCCTTAAGTACATGGCTTACCAGACACTAGTGAGACCCCAGCTTGAATATGGCTCCGAGATCTGGTTGCCCCATACCCAAACATTGATAGACCATATGAATGTGTCCAGTGGTATATGAGACAACACCGCGTTGGATAAAGGCTGACCTCTATCGTACCTCTAGTACAGACATGCTACATTCCCTAAATCTACGCAGACTAGATCAACGGCGTATTGATAATAGGTTATCCCTTCTGTATAACATTCATAATGATCTTATTGCTATTCCCATTGAAAATCACCTAGTTCCCCTCTCCCGTCCTGCTCGCCATTGCCATTCCGTAAGCTATGGGTTAATTACAGCAACTACAGACTACTACAAGTTTTCCTTTTTTCCAAGAACAATCTACCATTGGATCCATCTCCCCCCTGACAGTGTCCATCTCCCTACCACAGAGCAATTCAATACGACAGTTTGCAATATTGACCATGCCAGTCCCTAGTTGTTCTGCGCAGCTGCTTTTAAACTTTTACCGCAACTTATTTTCATTACTTTCTTAAATTATGCTTTTAACTATTCATACTTTTACCGCAAAGTGTTCGACATTAAAGGCTGGCTGGCAGGCAGGCAGGCAGGCAGGCAGGCAGGCAGGCAGGCAGGCAGGCAGGCAGGCAGGCAGGTGCCTGAAGGCAGGCACAGGCAGACCAGACAGACAGACAGACAGACATATAGATAGATACTATATACCGCCCAGTCCCAGCCTTTACCATTTTTGCTGAGCGGCTGGCCACTGTACCACTCGGGACTGTTTTTGACCTTAGTACGTGGTTATTTTCAACAGTCTGTGTCTCAAATGAGATGTTTATCAACGGTCACCGACAAGCGTCACCCTGTCATACTCAGTAGTGTGTGCTTGGAGTACCCAGTATATGTGGATGAATAAGTTACTACCCGAAATCATCGTTAGACTAAAGTTTTTTTTAGACGAAACTAGTACGTGAATTCGTGTTTGCTCTCTAATATTCACTTCTGTTATCAGTAGTTATATAAATACGGATATAATACAGTTACAAAACAACCTACCAAAGTAAACAGAGTATGTCGAAGGTAGTATATTGCCAAAATACGCTAAACCGGTGATTTTATAACGAACGGTTTTAATGTTTGTTTACCTGTTTATAAGAATCTTGGTCAAGACGGTGTCCAAACCGTGTTTCCGTGTATTCACATACTGTCGAAGTCGCTATTAGTTTAAATGATGGATTTTGAAATGGACAGCAATCTTGACGATGTTCTGGAGATAGGTTCTACAAGGAACGAGATTGCTCCGTATTTTTACGAGCCACAAAAGCAGAAAGTCGAGCGGATCGGAGACCGAAAGTGTTTAAGTCGAAAATCATTTGCCGAATATAATCGAATGGTTGGTAAAATAAATAATGTAATTGTCTTTTATATACAAGCAACATTAGTTTACTGTTTTATTTATGTGAATTATTTCCCACCATGTCAATCCGATACTCGGAACTGGTAAATTGGTTTCATACAACGCCTTTGTTTTTGGTGGGTGGGGTATGGAAACCAAAATTTGCATGGCAAAACGAACAATGCTTTTCATTAGAAACAGCATACTTCTCAGGACAACCAAGCAGAATATTTGTGTTCATTAATTTTATTTATATTTTATCCATGAGAATCTAAAATGAGGGCTAAAAACTCGACCAACTACTGATGTCCACTCCAATTGCAGTCACAAGACTGGTAAATATCCCAACATCTGAATATAATGTACACATGATGAATATAGTGTACACATGATGTACACATGATGAATATAGTGTACACATGATGAATATAGTGTACACATGATGAATATAGTGTACACATGATGAATATAGTGTACATATGATGAATATAGTGTACACATGATGTACACATGATGAATATAGTGTACACATGATGAATATATTGTACACATGATGAATATAGTGTACACATGATGAATATAGTGTACACATGATGAACATAGTGTACACATGATGAGTATAGTGTACATATGATGAACATACTGTACACATGATGAATATAGTGTACACATGATGAATATAGTGTACACATGATGTACACATGATGAATATAGTGTACACATGATGAATATATTGTACACATGATGAATATAGTGTACACATGATGAATATAGTGTACACATGATGAATATAGTGTACACATGATGAATATAGTGTACACATGATGTACACATGATGAATATATTGTACACATGATGAATATAGTGTACACATGATGAATATATTGTACACATGATGAATATAGTGTACACATGATGAATATAGTGTACACATGATGAACATAGTGTACACATGATGAATATAGTGTACACATGATGAATATATTGTACACATGATGAATATAGTGTACACATGATGAATATAGTGTACACATGATGTACACATGATGAATATATTGTACACATGATGAATATAGTGTACACATGATGAATATAGTGTACACATGATGAATATAGTGTACACATGATGAATATAGTGTACACATGATGAATATATTGTACACATGATGAATATAGTGTACACATGATGAATATAGTGTACACATGATGAATATATTGTACACATGATGAATATAGTGTACACATGATGAACATAGTGTACACATGATGAATATAGTGTACACATGATGAATATATTGTACACATGATGAATATATTGTACACATGATGAATATATTGTACACATGATGAATATAGTGTACACATGATGAATATAGTGTACACATGATGAATATATTGTACACATGATGAATATATTGTACACATGATGAATATAGTGTACACATGATGAATATATTGTACACATGATGAATATAGTGTACACATGATGAATATATTGTACACATGATGAATATATTGTACACATGATGAATATATTGTAAACATGATGAATATATTGTACACATGATGAATATAGTGTACACATGATGAATATAGTGTACACATGATGAATATATTGTACACATGATGAATATAGTGTACACATGATGAATATAGTGTACACATGATGAATATAGTGTACACATGATGAATATATTGTACACATGATGAATATATTGTACACATGATGAATATAGTGTACACATGATGAATATAGTGTACACATGATGAATATAGTGTACACATGATGTACACATGATGAATATAGTGTACACATGATGAATACAGTGTACACATGATGAATATAGTGTACACATGATGAATATAGTGTACACATGATGAATATATTGTACACATGATGAATATAGTGTACACATGATGAATATATTGTACACATGATGAATATAGTGTACACATGATGTACACATGATGAATATAGTGTACACATGATGAATACAGTGTACACATGATGAATATAGTGTACACATGATGAATATAGTGTACACATAATGGATATATTGTACCCATGATGAATATATTGTACACATGGTGAATATAGTGTACACATGATGAATATAGTGTACACATGATGAATATATTGTACACATGATGAATATAGTGTACACATGATGAATATAGTGTACACATGATGAATATATTGTACACATGATGAATATAGTGTACACATGATGAATATAGTGTACACATGATGAATATAGTGTACACATGATGAATATAGTGTACACATGATGAATACAGTGTACACATGATGAATATAGTGTACACATGATGAATATAAGCAATGTACTTCATCTAATCATCTGAAAAGTGTATAAAATACAACCCATGTGGCGAGTGTGGTTAAATACAACCCATGTGGCGAGTGCGGTTAAATACAACCCATGTGGCGAGTGTGGTTAAATACAACCCATGTGGCGAGTGCGGTTAAATACAACCCATGTGTCGAGTACGGTTAAATACAACCCATGTGGCGAGTGCTGTTAAATACAACCCATGTGGCGAGTGTGGTTAAATACAACCCATGTGGCGAGTGTGGTTAAATACAACCCATGTGGCGAGTGCGGTTAAATACAACCCATGTGGCGAGTGCGGTTAAATACAACCAATGTGGCGAGTGTGGTTAAATACAACCAATGTGGCGAGTGCGGTTAAATACAACCCATGTGACGAGTGCGGTTAAATACAACCAATGTGACGAGTGCGGTTAAATACAACCCATGTGGCGAGTGCGGTTATATCATTCATTGTGAGAGGCGTGGAGGCTAGTAATATGAAGTAATCAAAGTAAGAGACAACTGTATCGCAGGGTCCATTTTGTCTTCCTTGTATCATAGCGTAGTAATATCAAACATCGTCAAATATTCATTTCAATGTCATATACTTGCATGCGACGAGACTAATGTAGCCCCAGATCAGCTTTCAAAAAATTAATCTAAGATCTGTAAATCCTCCCCATTGTAGTGAATTGTTGGTAGTATCTGAACAATACGTGTCAGGACTGGTTATGGTCACCACTGTTGGTATTATCTGAGTCTGAACAATACGTGTCAGGACTGGTTATGGTCACCACTATTGGTATTATCTGAGTCTGAACAATACATGTCAGGACTGGTTATGGTCACCACTGTTGGTATTATCTGAGTCTGAACAATACGTGTCAGGACTGGTTATGGTCACCACTGTTGGTATTATCTGAGTCTGAACAATACGTGTCAGGACTGGTCATGGTCACCACTGTAGGTTCGAGTCAGGACTGGTTATGGTCACCACTGTAGGTTCGAGTCAGGACTGGTTATGGTCACCACTGTAGGTTCGAGTCAGGACTGGTTATGGTCACCACTGTTGGTTTGAATCATACTGAAAGTGAATTCCTTCAAGTGTGGAATCTATCCAAATGGCGTGTGGAAGTTCGATGGTTCTCCCCAGGTGCCCATCTATATCTGCAATACATGTACTGCTAGGAGAGCTACCCAGGGGTTTCCTACACCAATACTAGTGTTAGAGTTGCCATACATGTACTGCTAGGAGAGCTACCCAGGGGTTTCCGACACCAATACTAGTGTTAGAGTTGCCATACATGTACTGCTAGGAGAGCTACCCAGGGGTTTCCGACACCAATACTAGTGTTAGAGTTGCCATACATGTACTGCTAGGAGAGCTACCCAGGGGTTTCCTACACCAATAATAGTGTTAGAGTTGCCATACATGTACTGCTAGGAGAGCTACCCAGGGGTTTCCTACACCAATAATAGTGTTAGAGTTGCCATACATGTACTGCTAGGAGAGCTACCCAGGGGTTTCCTACACCAATAATAGTGTTAGAGTTGCCATACAGGTACTGCTAGGAGAGCTACCCAGGGGTTTCCTACACCAATAATAGTGTTAGAGTTGCCATACAGGTACTGCTAGGAGAGCTACCCAGGGGTTTCCTACACCAATAATAGTGTTAGAGTTGCCATACATGTACTGCTAGGAGAGCTACCCAGGGGTTTCCTACACCAATAATAGTGTTAGAGTTGCCATACATGTACTGCTAGGAGAGCTACCCAGGGATTTCCTACACCAATACTAGTGTTAGAGTTGCCATACATGTACTGCTAGGAGAGCTACCCAGGAGTTTCCTACACCAATAATAGTGTTAGAGTTGCCATACATATACTGCTAGGAGAGCTACCCAGGGGTTTCCTACACCAATAATAGTGTTAGAGTTGCCATACAGGTACTGCTAGGAGAGCTACCCAGGGATTTCCTACACCAATACTAGTGTTAGAGTTGCCATACATGTACTGCTAGGAGAGCTACCCAGGGGTTTCCTACACCAATAATAGTGTTAGAGTTGCCATACAGGTACTGCTAGGAGAGCTACCCAGGGGTTTCCTACACCAATACTAGTGTTAGAGTTGCCATACATGTACTGCTAGGAGAGCTACCCAGGGGT
Source organism: Archivesica marissinica (assembly GCA_014843695.1). Lineage (NCBI taxonomy): Eukaryota > Metazoa > Mollusca > Bivalvia > Venerida > Vesicomyidae > Archivesica > Archivesica marissinica. The sequence goes on from CM026386.1 coordinate 86,134,363, forward strand.
TTCCTACACCAATAATAGTGTTAGAGTTGCCATACATGTACTGCTAGGAGAGCTACCCAGGGGTTTCCTACACCAATACTAGTGTTAGAGTTGCCATACATGTACTGCTAGGAGAGCTACCCAGGGGTTCTACACCAATAATAGTGTTAGAGTTGCCATACATGTACTGCTAGGAGAGCTACCCAGGGGTTTCCTACACCAATAATAGTGTTAGAGTTGCCATACATGTACTGCTAGGAGAGCTACCCAGGGGTTTCCTACACCAATACTAGTGTTAGAGTTGCCATACATGTACTGCTAGGAGAGCTACCCAGGGGTTTCCTACACCAATACTAGTGTTAGAGTTGCCATACATGTACTGCTAGGAGAGCTACCCAGGGGTTTCCGACACCAATACTAGTGTTAGAGTTGCCATACATGTACTGCTAGGAGAGCTACCCAGGGGTTTCCTACACCAATAATAGTGTTAGAGTTGCCATACATGTACTGCTAGGAGAGCTACCCAGGGATTTCCTACACCAATACTAGTGTTAGAGTTGCCATACATGTACTGCTAGGAGAGCTACCCAGGGGTTTCCTACACCAATAATAGTGTTAGAGTTGCCATACATGTACTGCTAGGAGAGCTACCCAGGGATTTCCTACACCAATACTGTGTTAGAGTTGCCATACATGTACTGCTAGGAGAGCTACCCAGGGATTTCCTACACCAATAATAGTGTTAGAGTTGCCATACATGTACTGCTAGGAGAGCTACCCAGAGGTTTCCTACACCAATAATAGTGTTAGAGTTGCCATACATGTACTGCTAGGAGAGCTACCCAGGGTTCCTACACCAATACTAGTGTTAGAGTTGCCATACATGTACTGCTAGGAGAGCTACCCAGGGGTTTCCGACACCAATACTAGTGTTAGAGTTGCCATACATGTACTGCTAGGAGAGCTACCCAGGGGTTTCCTACACCAATACTAGTGTTAGAGTTGCCATACATGTACTGCTAGGAGAGCTACCCAGGGTTTCCGACACCAATACTAGTGTTAGAGTTGCCATACATGTACTGCTAGGAGAGCTACCCAGGGGTTTCCTACACCAATACTAGTGTTAGAGTTGCCATACATGTACTGCTAGGAGAGCTACCCAGGGGTTTCCTACACCAATACTAGTGTTAGAGTTGCCATACATGTACTGCTAGGAGAGCTACCCAAGGGTTTCCTACACCAATACTAGTGTTAGAGTTGCCATACCTGTACTGCTAGGAGAGCTACCCAGGTGTTTCCGACACCACTACTAGTGTTAGAGTTGCCATACATGTACTGCTAGGAGAGCTACCCAGGGGTTTCCTACACCAATACTAGTGTTAGAGTTGCCATACCTGTACTGCTAGGAGAGCTACCCAGGTGTTTCCGACACCAATACTAGTGTTAGAGTTGCCATACATGTACTGCTAGGAGAGCTACCCAGGGGTTTCCTACACCAATACTAGTGTTAGAGTTGCCATACATGTACTGCTAGGAGAGCTACCCAGGGGTTTCCGACACCAATACTAGTGTTAGAGTTGCCATACATGTACTGCTAGGAGAGCTACCCAGGGGTTTCCTACACCAATACTAGTGTTAGAGTTGCCATACATGTACTGCTAGGAGAGCTACCCAGGGGTTTCCTACACCAATACTAGTGTTAGAGTTGCCATACATGTACTGCTAGGAGAGCTACCCAGGGGTTTCCGACACCAATACTAGTGTTAGAGTTGCCATACATGTACTGCTAGGAGAGCTACCCAGGGGTTTCCTACACCAATACTAGTGTTAGAGTTGCCATACATGTACTGCTAGGAGAGCTACCCAGGGGTTTCCGACACCAATACTAGTGTTAGAGTTGCCATACATGTACTGCTAGGAGAGCTACCCAGGGTTTCCTACACCAATACTAGTGTTAGAGTTGCCATACATGTACTGCTAGGAGAGCTACCCAGGGGTTTCCGACACCAATACTAGTGTTAGAGTTGCCATACATGTACTGCTAGGAGAGCTACCCAGGGGTTTCCTACACCAATACTAGTGTTAGAGTTGCCATACATGTACTGCTAGGAGAGCTACCCAGGGGTTTCCGACACCAATACTAGTGTTAGAGTTGCCATACATGTACTGCTAGGAGAGCTACCCAGGGTTTCCTACACCAATACTAGTGTTAGAGTTGCCATACATGTACTGCTAGGAGAGCTACCCAGGGTTTCCGACACCAATACTAGTGTTAGAGTTGCCATACATGTACTGCTAGGAGAGCTACCCAGGGGTTTCCTACACCAACTATGTTAGAGTTGCCATACATGTACTGCTAGGAGAGCTACCCAGGGGTTTCCGACACCAATACTAGTGTTAGAGTTGCCATACATGTACTGCTAGGAGAGCTACCCAGGGGTTTCCTACACCAATACTAGTGTTAGAGTTGCCATACATGTACTGCTAGGAGAGCTACCCAGGGGTTTCCGACACCAATACTAGTGTTAGAGTTGCCATACATGTACTGCTAGGAGAGCTACCCAGGGGTTTCCGACACCAATACTAGTGTTAGAGTTGCCATACATGTACTGCTAGGAGAGCTACCCAGGGGTTTCCTACACCAATACTAGTGTTAGAGTTGCCATACATGTACTGCTAGGAGAGCTACCCAGGGGTTTCCGACACCAATACTAGTGTTAGAGTTGCCATACATGTACTGCTAGGAGAGCTACCCAAGGGTTTCCGACACCAATACTAGTGTTAGAGTTGCCATACATGTACTGCTAGGAGAGCTACCCAGGGGTTTCCGACACCAATACTAGTGTTAGAGTTGCCATACATGTACTGCTAGGAGAGCTACCCAGGGGTTTCCGACACCAATACTAGTGTTAGAGTTGCCATACCTGTACTGCTAGGAGAGCTACCCAGGGGTTTCCGACACCAATACTAGTGTTAGAGTTGCCATACATGTACTGCTAGGAGAGCTACCCAGGGGTTTCCGACACCAATACTAGTGTTAGAGTTGCCATACATGTACTGCTAGGAGAGCTACCCAGGGGTTTCCGACACCAATACTAGTGTTAGAGTTGCCATACATGTACTGCTAGGAGAGCTACCCAGGGTTTCCGACACCAATACTAGTGTTAGAGTTGCCATACATGTACTGCTAGGAGAGCTACCCAGGGGTTTCCGACACCAATACTAGTGTTAGAGTTGCCATACATGTACTGCTAGGAGAGCTACCCAGGGGTTTCCGACACCAATACTAGTGTTAGAGTTGCCATACATGTACTGCTAGGAGAGCTACCCAGGGGTTTCCTACACCAATACTAGTGTTAGAGTTGCCATACATGTACTGCTAGTAGAGCTACCCAGGGGTTTCCGACACCAATACTAGTGTTAGAGTTACCATACATGTACTGCTAGGAGAGCTACCCAGGGGTTTCCGACACCAATACTAGTGTTAGAGTTGCTATACATGTACTGCTAGGAGAGCTACCCAGGGGTATCCGACACCAATACTAGTGTTAGTGTTGCCATACATGTACTGCTAGGAGAGCTACCCAGGGGTTTCCGACACCAATACTAGTGTTAGAGTTGCCATACATGTACTGCTAGGAGAGCTACACAGGGGTTTCCGACACCAATACTAGTGTTAGAGTTGCTATACATGTACTGCTAGGAGAGCTACCCAGGGGTATCCGACACCAATACTAGTGTTAGAGTTGCCATACATGTACTGCTAGGAGAGCTACCCAGGGGTTTCCTACACCAATACTAGTGTTAGAGTTGCCATACATGTACTGCTAGGAGAGCTACCCAGGGGTTTCCGACACCAATACTAGTGTTAGAGTTGCCATACATGTACTGCTAGGAGAGCTACCCAAGGGTTTCCGACACCAATACTAGTGTTAGAGTTGCCATACATGTACTGCTAGGAGAGCTACCCAGTGGTTTCCGACACCAATGCTAGTGTTAGAGTTGCCATACCTGTACTGCTAGGAGAGCTACCCAGGGGTTTCCGACACCAATACTAGTATTAGAGTTGCCATACATGTACTGCTAGGACAGCTACCCAGAGATTTCCGACACCAATACTAGTGTTAGAGTTGCCATACATGTACTGCTAGGAGAGCTACCCAGGGGTTTCCGACACCAATACTAGTGTTAGAGTTGCCATACATGTACTGCTAGGAGAGCTACCCAGGGGTTTCCTACACCAATACTAGTGTTAGAGTTGCCATACATGTACTGCTAGGAGAGCTACCCAGGGGTTTCCGACACCAATACTAGTGTTAGAGTTGCCATACATGTACTGCTAGGAGAGCTACCCAGGGGTTTCCGACACCAATACTAGTGTTAGAGTTGCCATACATGTACTGCTAGGAGAGCTACCCAGGGTTTCCGACACCAATACTAGTGTTAGAGTTGCCATACATGTACTGCTAGGAGAGCTACCCAGGGGTTTCCGACACCAATACTAGTGTTAGAGTTGCCATACATGTACTGCTAGGAGAGCTACCCAGGGGTTTCCGACACCAATACTAGTGTTAGAGTTGCCATACATGTACTGCTAGGAGAGCTACCCAGGGGTTTCCGACACCAATACTAGTGTTAGAGTTGCCATACATGTACTGCTAGGAGAGCTACCCAGGGGTTTCCGACACCAATACTAGTGTTAGAGTTGCCATACATGTACTGCTAGGAGAGCTACCCAGGGGTTTCCGACACCAATACTAGTGTTAGAGTTGCCATACATGTACTGCTAGGAGAGCTACCCAGGGGTTTCCGACACCAATACTAGTGTTAGAGTTGCCATACATGTACTGCTAGGAGAGCTACCCAGGGGTTTCCGACACCAATACTAGTGTTAGAGTTGCCATACATGTACTGCTAGGAGAGCTACCCAGGGGTTTCCTACACCAATACTAGTGTTAGAGTTGCCATACATGTACTGCTAGGAGAGCTACCCAGGGGTTTCCGACACCAATACTAGTGTTAGAGTTGCCATACATGTACTGCTAGGAGAGCTACCCAGGGGTTTCCTACACCAATACTAGTGTTAGAGTTGCCATACATGTACTGCTAGGAGAGCTACCCAGGGGTTTCCGACACCAATACTAGTGTTAGAGTTGCCATACATGTACTGCTAGGAGAGCTACCCAGGGGTTTCCGACACCAATACTAGTGTTAGAGTTGCCATACATGTACTGCTAGGAGAGCTACCCAGGGGTTTCCTACACCAATACTAGTGTTAGAGTTGCCATACATGTACTGCTAGGAGAGCTACCCAGGGGTTTCCTACACCAATACTAGTGTTAGAGTTGCCATACATGTACTGCTAGGAGAGCTACCCAGGGGTTTCCTACACCAATACTAGTGTTAGAGTTGCCATACATGTACTGCTAGGAGAGCTACCCAGGGGTTTCCGACACCAATACTAGTGTTAGAGTTGCCATACATGTACTGCTAGGAGAGCTACCCAGGGGTTCCATACTAGTGTTAGAGTTGCCATACATGTCTGCAGGCTACCGGGTTCCGACACCAATACTAGTGTTAGAGTTGCCATACATGTACTGCTAGGAGAGCTACCCAGGGGTTTCCGACACCAATACTAGTGTTAGAGTTGCCATACATGTACTGCTAGGAGAGCTACCCAGGGGTTTCCGACACCAATACTAGTGTTAGAGTTGCCATACATGTACTGCTAGGAGAGCTACCCAGGGGTTTCCGACACCAATACTAGTGTTAGAGTTGCCATACATGTACTGCTAGGAGAGCTACCCAGGGGTTTCCTACACCAATACTAGTGTTAGAGTTGCCATACATGTACTGCTAGGAGAGCTACCCAGGGGTTTCCTACACCAATACTAGTGTTAGAGTTGCCATACATGTACTGCTAGGAGAGCTACCCAGGGGTTTCCTACACCAATACTAGTGTTAGAGTTGCCATACATGTACTGCTAGGAGAGCTACCCAGGGGTTTCCTACACCAATACTAGTGTTAGAGTTGCCATACATGTACTGCTAGGAGAGCTACCCAGGGGTTTCCTACACCAATACTAGTGTTAGAGTTGCCATACATGTACTGCTAGGAGAGCTACCCAGGGGTTTCCTACACCAATACTAGTGTTAGAGTTGCCATACATGTACTGCTAGGAGAGCTACCCAGGGGTTTCCGACACCAATACTAGTGTTAGAGTTGCCATACATGTACTGCTAGGAGAGCTACCCAGGGATTTCCGACACCAATACTAGTGTTAGAGTTGCCATACATGTACTGCTAGGAGAGCTACCCAGGGGTTTCCTACACCAATACTAGTGTTAGAGTTGCCATACATGTACTGCTAGGAGAGCTACCCAGGGGTTTCCGACACCAATACTATTGTTAGAGTTGCCATACATGTATGCCCTAAGCTGTTGGTTATTGTACATGTATCTACCACATCTGTAATGTTTTTCTTAATCAATGGATTCAGATACCGCGTGTAATTGGCGGAACATTCTCGATACATGTTTCCCAACTACAAACGTCTAAATGCTTCAAATGGTCACTATTGAAAACCCAGATCTACGAATAAACGTCAAAATTGCAACATTTTCTTTTCAACATCCAAAACTATTTACTCACTAATACAATAACTTCTGAAATTCTTTAGAAATAGAATAGATTTCAAGTGTTTGCATCGCTATATATATTATTTTCCTGCCTATTGTATATCAACCAATTGATAGGGAGAAGACCAATACACGTTTGCTTTCGTTCAAATCCCTTTCATTCTACTGCTGTTAAATTATATATAAACATTTCAATCTGAAAAAATGAATACAATTCAATAGAAAATATGAAATAATAGAATAAAAGAGCATGAACAAAACTGCTCACACATGTTTCAGTTAAACATGCTTGACGAGACCTCATCTTGTTCCGCAGGTTATAAATGCTGACCCTTTAGTCACAAACACGAGAAACATGATTAAAAAACGTGTTAATGTGGTGATAAAAATTGCGCGTACGTGCATACCAAATAGCTTCAATACAAATAATGGGAGGACAACTGTGACATTTACTGTTGGGAGAATATGTCGAGTGTAGGTTGGGCTCAACGCCAAAACAATTGCCTGTCACTTTGCAGCTACCGTACGCACCGACCCGATGTAGGTATATACTCATAGTTGTATGAGCAGCATCGCCACCCCAAAATGTGGGAGTCACAGTTCATTCATAAAAGTGAGTCAACATGCGTCATATAACCGCCCTTAGAACACTGTCGTGGCGTCAGGCCTTTGTACTTGCAGTATATTATTATTATTATTATTGGACTGCATTCAAAAGGTATCAAATCATATGTGTAAATATACGAAATAACAATTTTAAAATAAGACCTTGTTATATATATATGTGTGTTTTAAGTAAGATATAAGCCTCAAGCGGATACAATATATAAAATAGTTGTACTGTATTCAACACTATACAGTCTTTCATAGCCTGTTTTATTCAACATATTTATTAATGATATTTTTAGCTATGTTAAAAACTGTGATCTTTACAATTATGCTGATGATAACACATTATCATGCTCGCACCATAACATAGATACAGTTAAATCAAATCTAGAAACTGATAGCCTATCACTTATTAAATGGTTCTCAGACAATAAGATGCAGGCTAACCCTGATAAATTTCAAGCCATTGCCATAGGCTCCAAGACCAGAAAATGTAATATTTCTTTTAATTTAGATAATAATGAAGTTTTATGTGATGAAGAAGTGAAGTTTTTAGGCGTTACACTTGATTTTAAGTAAAATTTTAATAGCCATGTGTCCAATGTTTGTAAAAAGGCATCCAGACAGTTGAATGTTTTAAAAAGAATAGGTAAATATCTTTGTAAGCTAGGTAAGCTCAATATATATTACTCTTTTATCATGTCCAATTTTAATTATTGTCCTCTGACATGGCACTTCTGTGGTGAGGTAAACACCAAGAAGATAGAAAAAATTCAAGCGAGAGCTCTCAAATTTATATATAATGATTACAAATCTAGCTATGTATCCCTTTTAGAAAAATCTCAATTACCAACACTTAAAGTTCGTCGTATGCGATACATGGCACTTGAAAGTTATAAAATTATTTTTAAACAAACTCCATCGTATCTACATGATCTTTTAAATATTAAAAACAGCTCATATTCTTTTAGATATACCAACACTGCAGCAGTGCCACAGGTGAGAACAAGTAGCTATGGTTTAAGCTCTTTCCGCTACAGCTCTGCCAAGCTCTGGAACACTTTACCCCAACACTTTCGGGAAGAAACAAACTTCAATCAGTTTCGGAGCCTGGTCAGCGCCTGGAGGGGAGATAGCTGCCACTGCTCCTTCTGTATTGATAATGGTTAGTTTTATTGTTGTTTTAAGTTGCTTGTATAGCTTAATGTCATAATGTCTTATATAATATGCTGCATGTATTACAATTTTAATTCCTGGTTTGCATATGTATGGCATATTTGTGCATCCTAGCTGTTTATGTTTTTATACTTTGATTTATAGTTATATTTGCTACCCCTTGTAAACAGGGGCATGCTTGCCTTGCGCTAAGTTATAATCTAATTTACAAGTTATTTATTAATCATTTGAGTTTAAAATGCTAGACATCTCAAATACTTTCTTCATTTCAGGTATATATACATTTGTTAAACTTATACTATTGTTTATCATGTCGGTTAATAGCTATGCATAGCTAATGTTCATTGTTTAATCATGCCGACTCAAAATAAATTTTGTATCTGTATCTGTATCTTTCAGATGGGACGTTAAACTGAGATCTCGTGTCGGTGCTTTACACCGTGCACGTAAAAGAACCAGAGGAGATTCTGGAATGGGTCACTGTCTGTATCATGCACTATCCTCCAAAATCTAAAATAACTAATCTCTTCAGGAGGCGTCGTTCATATGGGAAACTGATAGCGACGATAAATAAACGTAAAACACACAACACTATATGCCTCACACAGTCCAATCGTTTACATATTGGATCGTTTTCGGATTTTATCCTATACATTGTAATTAAATCTTTTACGGCAAATTTGCTAGAACGATCCTAACCATAACCTAATCCCATATAGATGCATCCTTATACCGACTCACACATTAGCGACTGTTTTACAATCTATATACGGGCAATGTCCCTTACTATGATACAATATATCTGCGGGAAATGTCCCTTACTATGATACAATCTATCTGCGGGCAATGTCCCTTACTATGATACAATATATCTGCGGGAAATGTCCCTTACTATGATACAATCTATCTGCGGGCAATGTCCCTTACTATGATACAATATATCTGCGGGCAATGTCCCTTACTATGATATAATCTATCTGCGGACAATGTCCCTTACTATGATACAATTTATCTGCGGGCAATGTCCCTTACTATGATACAATCTATCTGCGGGAAATGTCCCTTACTATGATACAATCTATCTGCGGGAAATGTCCCTTACTATGATACAATCTATCTGCGGGCAATGTCCCTTACTATGATACAATCTATCTGCGGGCAATGTCCCTTACTATGATACAATCTATCTGCGGGCAATGTCCCTTACTATGATACAATCTATCTGCGGGCAATGCCCTTTACTATGATACAATATATCTGCGGGCAATGTCCCTTACTATGATACAATATATCTGCGGGCAATGTCCCTTACTATGATAAATCTATCTGCGGGAAATGTCCCTTACTATGATAAATCTATCTGCGGGCAATGTCCCTTACTATGATACAATCTATCTGCGGGAAATGTCCCTTACTATGATACAATCTATCTACGGGCAATGTCCCTTACTATGATACAATCTATCTACGGGCAATGTCCCTTACTATGATAAACCTATCTGCGGGAAATGTCCATTACTATGATAAATCTATCTGTGGGAAATGTCCCTTACTATGATACAATCTATCTGCGGGCAATGTCCTTTACTATGATACAATATATCTGCGGGCAATGTCCCTTACTATGATACAATCTATCTGCGGGCAATGTCCCTTACTATGATACAATCTATCTGCGGGCAATGTCCCTTACTATGATACAATCTATCTGCGGGCAATGTCCCTTACTATGATACAATCTATCTGCGGGCAATGTCCCTTACTATGATACAATATATCTGCGGGCAATGTCCCTTACTATGATAAATCTATCTGCGGGCAATGTCCCTTACTATGATAAATCTATCTGCGGGAAATGTCCCTTACTATGATAAATCTATCTGCGGGCAATGTCCCTTACTATGATACAATCTATCTGCGGGCAATGTCCCTTACTATGATACAATCTATCTGCGGGCAATGTCCCTTACTATGATACAATCTATCTGCGGGCAATGTCCCTTACTATGATACAATCTATCTGCGGGCAATGTCCCTTACTATGATACAATCTATCTGCGGGCAATGTCCCTTACTATGATACAATCTATCTGCGGGCAATGTCCCTTACTATGATACAATCTATCTGCGGGCAATGTCCCTTACTATGATACAATCTATCTGCGGGCAATGTTACTATGATACAATCTATCTGCGGGCAATGTCCCTTACTATGATACAATCTATCTGCGGGCAATGTCCCTTACTATGATACAATCTATCTGCGGGCAATGTCCCTTACTATGATACAATCTATCTGCGGGCAATGTCCCTTACTATGATACAATCTATCTGCGGGCAATGTCCCTTACTATGATACAATCTATCTGCGGGCAATGTCCCTTACTATGATACAATCTATCTGCGGGCAATGTCCCTTACTATGATACAATCTATCTGCGGGCAATGTCCCTTACTATGATACAATCTATCTGCGGGCAATGTCCCTTACTATGATACAATCTATCTGCGGGCAATGTCCCTTACTATGATACAATCTATCTGCGGGCAATGTCCCTTACTATGATACAATCTATCTGCGGGCAATGTCCCTTACTATGATACAATCTATCTGCGGGCAATGTCCCTTACTATGATACAATCTATCTGCGGGCAATGTCCCTTACTATGATACAATCTATCTGCGGGCAATGTCCCTTACTATGATACAATCTATCTGCGGGAAATGCCCCTTACTATGATACAATCTATCTGCGGGCAATGTCCCTTACTATGATACAATCAATCTACGGGCAATATCCCTTACTATGATACACTCTATCTGCGAGCAATATCCCTTACTATGATACAATCTATCTGAGGGCAATGTCCCTTACTATGATACAATCTATCTGCGGGCAATGTCCCTTACTATGATACAATCTGGGCAATGTCCCTTACTATGATACAATCTATCTGCGGGCAATGTCCCTTATTATGATACAATCTATCTGCGGGCAATGTCCCTTACTATGATACAATCTATCCGCGGGCAATGTCCCTTACTATGATACAATATATCTACTGACAATGTCCCTTACTATGATATAATCTATCTGCGGGCAATGTCCCTTACTATGATAAATCTATCTACGGGCAACGTCCCTTACTATGATACAATCTGTCTGCGGGCAAAGTCCCTTACTATGATACAATCTATCCGCGGGCAATGTCCCTTACTATGATACAATCTATCTGCGGGCAATGTCCCTTACTATGATACAATCTATCTTCGGGCAATGTCCCTTACTATGATACAATCTATCTGCGGGCAATGTCCTTTACTATGATATAATCTATCTGCGGGCAATGTCCCTTACTATGATACAATCTATCTGCGGGCAATGTCCTTTATTATGATATAATCTATCTGCGGGCAATGTCCCTTACTATGATACAATCTATCTGCGGGCAATGCCCTTACTATGATACAATCTATCTGCGGGAATGTCCCTTACTATGATACAATCTATCTGCGGGCAATGTCCCTTACTATGATACAATCTATCTGCGGGCAATGTCCTTTACTATGATACATATATCTGCGGACAATGTCCCTTACTATGATACAATATATCTGCGGGCAATGTCCCTTACTATGATACAATCTATCTGCGGGAAATGTCCCTTACTATGATACAATCTATCTGCGGGCAATGTCCCTTACTATGATACAATCTATCTGAGGGCAATGTCCCTTACTATGATACAATCTATCTGCGGGAAATGTCCCTTATTATGATACAATCTATATGCGGGCAATGTCCCTTACTATGATACAATCTATCCGCGGGCAATGTCCCTTACTCTGATACAATCTATCTGCGGGCAATGTCCCTTACTATGATACAATCTATCTTCGGGCAATGTCCCTTACTATATTACAATCTATCTGCGGGCAATGTCCTTTACTATGATATAATCTATCTGCGGGCAATGTCCCTTACTATGATACAATCTATCTGCAGGCAATGCCCTTTACTATGATATAATCTATCTGCGGGCAATGTCCCTTACTATGATACAATCTATCTGCGGGCAATGTCCCTTACTATGATACAATCTATCTCCGGGAAATGCCCATTACTATGATACAATCTATCTGCGGGAAATGTCCCTTACTATGATACAATTTATCTGCGGGCAATGTCCCTTACTTTGATACAATCTATCCGCGGGCAATGTCCCTTACTATGATACAATATATCTACTGACAATGTCCCTTACTATGATACAATATATCTGCGGCCAATGTCCCTTACTGTGATACAATCTATCTGCGGGAAATGCCCCTTATTATGATACAATCTATCTGCGGGAAATGTCCCTTACTATGATACAATCTATCTGCGGGCAATGTCCCTTAATATGATACAATCTATATGCGGGCAATGTCCCTTAATATGATACAATCTATCTGCGGGCAATGTCCCTTAATATGATACAATCTATCTGCGGGCAATGTCCCTTACTATGATACAATCTATCCGCGGGCAATGTCCCTTACTATGATACAATATATCTACTGACAATGTCCCTTACTATAATATAATCTATCTGCGGGCAATGTCCCTTACTATGATACAATCTATCTACGGGCAATGTCTCTTATTATGATACAATCTATCTGCGGGCAATGTCCCTTAGTATGACACAATCTATCTGCGGGCAATGTGCCTTACTATGATACAATCTATCTGCGGGCAATGTCCCTTACTATGATACAATCTATCTGCGGGCAATGTCCCTTACTATGATACACTCTATCTGCGGGCAATGTTACTATGATACAATCTATCTACGAGCAATGTCCCTTACTACGATACAATCTATCCGCGGGCAATGTCCCTTACTATGATACAATACATCTGCAGGCAATATCCCTTACTGTGATACAATCTATCTGCAGGAAATGCCCCTTACTATGATACAATCTATCTGCGGGCAATGTCCCTTACTATGATACAATCTATCTGAGGGCAATGTCCCTTACTATGATACAATCTATCTGCGGGCAATGTCCCTTATTATGATACAATCTATCTGCGGGCAATGTCCTTTACTATGATATAATCTATCTGCGGGCAATGTCCCTTACTATGATACAATCTATCTGCGGGCAATGTCCCTTACTATGATACAATCTATCTGCGGGAAATGCCCCTTACTATGATACAATCTATCTTCGGGCAATGTCCCTTACTATGATACAATCTATCTGCGGGCAATGTCCTTTACTATGATATAATCTATCTGCGGGCAATGTCCCTTACTATGATACAATCTATCTGCGGGCAATGTCCCTTACTATGATACAATCTATCTGCGGGAAATGCCCCTTACTATGATACAATCTATCTTCGGGCAATGTCCCTTACTATGATACAATCTATCTGCGGGCAATGTCCTTTACTATGATATAATCTATCTGCGGGCAATGTCCCTTACTATGATACAATCTATCTGCGGGCAATGTCCCTTACTATGATACAATCTATCTGCGGGAAATGCCCCTTACTATGATACAATCTATCTGCGGGAAATGTCCCTTACTATGATACAATCTATCTGCGGGCAATGTCCCTTACTATGATACAATCTATCCGCGGGCAATGTCCCATATTATGATACAATATATCTACTGACAATGTCCCTTACTATGATACAATATATCTGCGGGCAATGTCCCTTACTGTGATACAATCTATCTGCGGGAAATGCCCCTTACTATGATACAATCTATCTGCGGGCAATGTCCCTTACTATGATACAATCTATCTGCGGGCAATGTCCCTTAATATGATACAATCTATATGCGGGCAATGTCCCTTAATATGATATAATCTATCTGCGGGCAATGTCCCTTACTATGATAAAATCTATCTGCGGGCAATGTCCCTTACTATGATACAATCTATCCGCGGGCAATGTCCCTTACTATGATACAATATATCTACTGACAATGTCCCTTACTATGATATAATGTATCTACGGGCAATGTCTCTTACTATGATACAATCTATCTGCGGGCAATGTCCCTTAGTATGACACAATCTATCTGCGGGCAATGTGCCTTAATATGATACAATCTATCTGCGGGCAGTGTCCCTTACTATGATACAATCTATCTGCGGGCAATGTCCCTTACTATGATACACTCTATCTGCGGGCAATGTTACTATGATACAATCTATCTACGAGCAGTGTCCCTTACTATGATACAATCTATCCGCGGGCAATGTCCCTTACTATGATACAATACATCTGCAGGCAATATCCCTTACTCTGATACAATCTATCTGCAGGCAATATCCCTTATTATGATACAATCTATCTGCGGGCAATGTCCCTTACTATGATACAATCTATCTGCGGGCAATGTCATTTACTATGATATAATCTATCTGCGGGAAATATCCCTTACTATGATAAATCTATCTGCGGGAAATGCCCCTTACTATGATACAATCTATCTGCGGGCAATGTCCCTTACTATGATACAATCTATCCGCGGGCAATGTCCCTTACTATGATACAATATATCTACTGACAATTACCCTTACTATGATACAATATATCTGCGAGCAATATCCCTTACTGTGATACAATCTATCTGCGGGCAATGTCCCTTACTATTATACAATCTATCTGCGAGCAATATCCCTTACTGTGATACAATCTATCTGCGGGCAATGTCCCTTACTATGATACAATCTATCTGCGGGCAATGTCCCTTACTATGATACAATCTATCTGCGGGCAATGTCCCTTACTATGATACAATCTATCCGCGGGCATTGTCCCTTACTATGATACAATATATCTACTGACAACGTCCCTTACTATGATATAATCTATCTGCGGGCAATGTCCCTTACTATGATACAATCTATCTACGGGCAATGTCTCTTACTATGATACAATCTATCTGCGGGCAATGTCCCTTACTATGACTCAATCTATCTGCGGGCAATGTCCCTTACTATGATACAATCTATCTGCGGGAAATGCCCCTTACTATGATACAATCTATCTGCGGGCAATGTCCTTTACTATGATACAATCAATATACGGGCAATATCCCTTACTATGATACACTCTATCTGCGAGCAATATCCCTTACTATGATACAATCTATCTGAGGGCAATGTCCCTTACTATGATACAATCTATCTGCGGGCAATGTCCCTTATTATGATACAATCTATCTGCGGGCAATGTCCCTTACTATGATACAATCTATCCGCGGGCAATGTCCCTTACTATGATACAATATATCTACTGACAATGTCCCTTACTAT
>CM026386.1:86151105-86213597 GCA_014843695.1 Archivesica marissinica
ATATCATGTTGCAGACGATGTGTTTGCCATTTTGAGAAGAAAAAATGCTGATAAATATTATTTATATGGAGACATGAATGGGAATATAGTGAAATTATTCAAAACTGGGGTAGCCTAGTTTGAATTGCTTATTTACATATATCAGCGAAAATCAACTTTGAAAGGAAATGGTATTTGTTTGTTCACATTGTCAGTAATTAGAGCATGAAATATTGCGTGATCTCTCGCGACTTGCTATTTCCAGTTAGGCGAAAACACGTTCTCGCTGCAAAAATCTTCATGCCGGAAAGATACAGACTTTGGAACTGATGTTTTGTGGGAGGTCATTCAGCCTAAACATCCGGAACACGAATGACATCATTGCTCTCAAAACAGGTGCTCTGGTACTTATGGACATCACATATTACTTATCAAAGAGCAAGCTGCGCGTAAAGCAGATGAGCACATTCACATTTTATTTGAAAGTATACAAATGTTGTGTAGCGTAAAAATCCCTTGAACAGAGGTAAATATAAAGAAATATGTGTTTGTATTGTAAAATAAGAAATTTCATCATATGCTCAGGAAGGTCACGTGATAGTTATGCGACAATGTCATAATGCGCATTTAACAGGTCAATTCAAATAGTGTTCCTCTTTTACAGATTTTTAACATTTTTCTTCAAAAATACTATTGTCCAAGATATTTAGGATGCATTATGGCCATAATTTATGGGTATATCGCGGTATTAGCTATTAAAAACCAAACTACATATATACTATTATATACCTGAATTTGCTTCATTCTATGACTTCTCCACTTCAACATTACAAATACACAAAGAAGAAATCCTATTGGAATCACTTGTGTTTATCATGTTTTTGGCGCCATCGTGTCAGTGTCAGTAGTTACGTAGTCACTAGTTCCGAGTATACCGCGGCAAATGGCCGAGGCCCTGATTTGGGAGTTTACACAAAGGTAGTCATATAAAACTGTGTGAGTATTTGATATAGACCTTAATCTGTATTATATGTAAGTCTAGCAGTAAATTTATCATTTTAACATAAAACGTGAATATCTTTTTAATCTCCCACCAGAAAACAACAAATAGCTTTAGGCCCACGATGGGCCTACTTTTTAAGAATAATAAAATGTGGGAATTTGGCTATATCACCATATGTCAATAGATGTACATCACGGGAGAAAGTTCCATAGATATGAACATCAACTTGTTTTTAATAAAAAAATACTAAATTTGGTGGGAAATCTGTTTTGAAAAATAATCATTCAGTAGAAGAGCGTTAAAATTATGCCCATATTTGGTAATACGGGAATTACGTAGTAACCTAAACACGTGATCAAAACATTTTCATTCATAAATACCAGATAGCAGACCGCCATTTTACAAAGTTGGAATGAACAAATATATATATTATGGACATTTGGAGCATTTTATCAAATAAAGGGGTGGGGTAATTTAGCATAGATCTTGATATTCACTAACCAACTTGCATCAGTAAATTACTCACCACTTATGTTGACAGTTTATGATTTCTTGTTTATCAACACATGTTTACCTTTCTGGGTCAACATTGATCCAATGGAAAGAATGATAGGTGGCGTTATTTTACCTTGTTCTGAAAAATTGTGGATGCCTCGGTATGTCAACACCAGCGGTATGTTAAGAAACGACTATACTATTTATGCTAATTCAGTTTCATCCATTTTTTTCCAAATCCAACCTGGCATCTCTATTCAATGCATATCTGGCTTTTAGAGACATGGGTTTGCCAGTAAATTAGGCAGCAAGACAGTATGGTGTGCCACTCTTCAAATTAAGTGACATTTCTCTCCATATCACAACTTGCAGTAGTCTTATAAATAAGAAAATAAATTTTAAAAAATCTTTTGTTATTTTGAGGTCTTATCGTTAAAGCTCATTTCGCATAGCACTTTCCGCCCTGATCCGATGGCAGGATTTCTGACCATTATTTTGAAGCTTTTCGGAAATAAACAGTTATAAATATGTGCATTGGTGTTAAGAATAATCCCAAATATAGATATGGCCTATGGTCATATAGTAAGTAAGTAAAGTAAACATTACTTACTATATGACCATAGGCCAAAAAAAATAAAAATTGCATGGCCGAATACCGGTGCGACAATGGCAGGCCCGTCGCTGGGCATACGCAAGTACGCACGTGCGTATCATTGGTCTGAGAAAATGAAAAAAAAATAAAACTCCAAAAATGAATTAAAACGCCAGGGGGGTAGTAGGGATACATAGGCGCCGTGATGTGTGGAGTGGTGGAATAATTGAGCCCATTGCAAATATGGTGCATCTCGAAATAGTTTGTGCTATTTTACGTGCTTGAATTGCCCTTGATTAATTGATAAGAGCAATAGTCCTGCAATTCTATGTTACAAAATGCATTGACATGCAGGAAATTGCTTCCTCATTTCCAAAAATATACCGGGGGTGGGGAGACCCCCCTAGCGTAATCGCATGCTATGTTCAATTGACAAACAAATTTGACCGTGCGTATCATCAAAATAGCTCCAGCGACGGCCCTGAATGGTATTATGATTGAATAAAAACACTTATTGGTGTTAACCAGAAATGGTATAGAAACTATTGTTCGGATTAAGTGTAGATTTTAAAATTTGGATAGCTACCCGAGTTGCTCATATAAGGTAAGATCAGTTTCGGTGGAAATATTCTCCAAATGATTCGTCTGCTGGACCAGTCACGTGACAGTTGCATCACGCTACCGATACACGCAACGGAATGCACCATGTTTAAGTTCTGTCAGCAAAATTAGCCTAGAACTATATAAATATTTTAAATACGGATGTAAATGGACAAATACACGGAGCATAGGGATTAGCCGAACATAGGTTCCACAACTATAATTTATCCAGTTATTTAAAAGTTTCAATACGAATACGCATGTGTCAACCGCGCTGTCTAAAATGTAGACGCATTCTGCGGACGATATAGATGCATCTACATAGTTCTCCCAACACTCATATGTATGTTCCTTTAATGTCAAACCCCTCGCGGGGACTTAGACATGTTTTCCTGGACAGACTTATCCCGACCTAAGCGATTAACCAGTACTAAGCAATGTGTGTGAGGTGCCTTGCTCAATGACACTACATACGTGGCCTGACCGAGTATCGAACCCGGGACCGTTCGATTCCAAATCCGACGCTCTACCACTGGACCACGGACACCACACCAGACGCGAGTATGACAGGGAGCCGCTTGTCAGGGACAGTGGCTAAAATCTCAATTAGTGAGATAGAGAGTGTTAAAAGAACTACACACTAAGGTTAAAAACAGACATCATGTTGCATTAGTGGTACCGTGGCCAACCGCACGGCAAACATGGTTAAGCTGGGACTGGGCTGTACATAGTAGGGGAGGCCATTCCAGAGACGTATTGTTCGGGGGGAAAAGAGTTTATATTGGGTTCGGGACTGCGGAATTAAGTAGTTCGGGTTTCTTGTATGTGTTAGGTGGTTTTGGTCGGCGCATACCAAATTATTTTTGAATTTTATATATGTATATTACTGATGATTGTATGCGTCGATATTCAAGTGTTTGACAGTTCAGGGAGTTGGTTATTTTTGCTACACTGCTTGTATAGTTATAGTCATTGCAGACATAGCGTGCGGCTGATCTGTGTGTGTTTTACGTCTATTTAGCGTCGCTACCGGTTGCCCACATGAGCGACGCCTCCTAAAGAGATTAGTTATTTTAGATTTTGGAGGATAGCGCATGATACAGACAAAGACCCATTCTAGAATCTCCTCTGGTTCTTTTACGTGCCCGATGTATAGCACCGACACGAGACATCAGTTTAACGTCCCATCTGAAAAACTGTTAATTTTATTAGAGTCAGACGGGGGATCGAACCTGCGATCCCTGGATTACTATTTGCAACTCAAAACCTGATTTCTATATATATATCAGTTGTATACTGAGAAGATAAAATTGAAATAATTCTTAATATTTCATGTTTTTATATTTACAGAAGTGCAAGACCTGATTGAGCGATGTCTGGCATTTGACCCATCAGACCGTCCAAGTGTGGATGAAATCCTTGCACACACTTGGATGAGAGACACTGGCCTGCTAAGAAGTGGCAGTGCGTAAATTTTGTTATTAAAACTTTTAAAATTGTATCACGATTTGAAATCATCCCAAAACCAACTCCATTATAAATAGTTACCCTCGGTCTGAAGCAGATCTTCAATCAGTGGCGGATCCAGGAGTCTGGGTGGGTTAGGGCTGGAGGCTCAAGAGTTGGAAACAATCATTTGGGGTTACTGTTACGATGTGGACTCGGCGAGGCTCTCCGGACGTAATCACAGCAACAACAAAGTCTTAATAATATTTAATTACATCTAAGAGCCGACATTATAACCAACACAGAGACGCTAGTCTCAATAGTAACCAGCCAGGCTCTCTCCACTCTCTAAGCTGTCCGAGATGGTTTTATAGACAACTGTTGACAATTTGGCAGGGAATATCAAATATACTTGATCACACGATCATGCGTTTCCATGACCCTGTGACCCCGTCCGTGTCTACTGCCAGAGATAGTGCAACATCTCTGCAAACCACGCATTAATTCCGGCTTGCACCAGTCAATTCATTGTGTGTACGCTGCTTTGTAAGCACTCTATATTTTATCAAGTGCAGACATGTATATCATATGTCCCCAACAAAGGACATACCGTACACACACTGAAAATACTGTTGTCCTATTATATAATCATACATGTTTAAATAATTAAATGAAAAGAGTCATCAAAATATAAGGTAATTAATCACTACACATGTATATAGGCGTAAGGCAAAAGGTAACTATGTTACACTCCTCCCCTGATCAGAAGATTAATTAGTTTTAATTAATCTGACCAGCACAATACCAACAAAGCTACTATGTGCCTACGTCATAATATACATTAAAATAATAAACAAATAATAATAAAATGTTACTATGAAATTGTTGACACCACTATGCATTCGGTGTACATGACGTATTATAGCATCATATAAGGCTATGCGCTTCAAGTGTTATATGCTTAAACACACGCGTAATAACTTGAAAATAAAACACAAAAGTAACACACGCAAAAAATGCAGTTAATAAAACAAAGTTAAATTGTCAATGTTTCTAGTTAGTGGTAAGGTCATCGTTGGCGGTGGTATTCGTGACATCATGGGTTGGTAACATCGCCTAAGGTACGTTATCGTTGGACGTGACATGATAATATACCTGGCCAGGAGGCCCGCTGTACCCAAACGAATGTATGACACACTTATGAACGAAGCGTGTCATTTTCCAAGACATGATCATGACTTCATATATAAATGAAGTGCTTAGTCCAATTAGCAGATGAATATTTGATTGTTTCATCCGCAAGTCCGAAGTGGTAGTAAAGTTATTTCGACGTTGTAAAGTTATTATATTATTTCAGTTAAGTTTATCGTTGCTTATTTATTGAGGATCGTTTTGTAGCTCTGCCTACAAAGCAAGCTTTAAATATTCTATCGATTTGCTCTGATTGCTCATTGATATATTCCACATGTTGTTTATGTAGATGAATCATCATGTCATGCTGTTCGTTGATGCATTTTTGTTGGTTTTCAATTGTCTGACATTGATGTTTTATCAGTTGCTGTTGTGAAAGGGTCGTTGCCAAAAGTCTATCCATTTGTTTTGATGCCTCTATCATAGGTGTTATGTAATCTCCTATATTCTTCAATTAAAACATAGCAGTCATAAGTGTCATTATGATAAAATGGTGAAACTGTGACTAATTGTTCATAACAATCCAACGAGCCGGTCTTATATGTCACCTTGTGGGTAAGGAAGAGGGCCACTCCCTGCTAAGTTCATTGTTTATATCACCATTGAACATTATTTACAATAAATCCAACTTGTGCACAATAATATCTTCAACAGTTCTCCATTTATTTACAATTTTACGACGTCGTATTACTCAGTGCACATTGCCGCAGCTGTTGTCTGTCTTGATTTCACCTCAACGCATATAGCAATATACTTCCTCTACGATTCAAGCCCCCACGCATTGACGTAAATTGTGAAGCCTGAAATTCACTGGTCACAGGGGGATGTTGCCCCTGAGAAATGATATCGTCGTCCCCTCGTAACGAGTCGACCAGTTGTTCTTCATTAACGGTGTGTACATCAGCCGTTAACGACATATCTTCCATGGATGGAGACGTGGATGGAGTTGGACAATTCTTTGAATTGTTTGTGTCTACTAATTAAACATGTTATAAATTTGGAAAACTGAAGTCGTTGGCCGATGTTTGTTTTACAACAAATTACAATGATTACAATAATTGCTAATACAATCCCTATGACTACATAATGAAAATAACTGTGAGTGTTCTTTATAGTTATGGGCTGGTACTTTTTAACATGCTTTATAAATTCAACCATGGGGATTTCCTTCAATTCTAACAAATCTTCATAAATTATGCGTACTAATGATTTATAAGGCTTTAAATCATGAACCAACGTAACCAACCAACGCCCTTCATTTACGTGTATATCATTCGTCTTTTTAAAAACAACATTCTCGAGAACAAACATTGCTTCAATAAGACAGAATTGTGAAATAGACACAAACAAAATGAGAACCATCCTTATCTGCAAAATACACACACAAAAAAACAACTAATATTAAGAAAAGAGGATGCCTACATGTATTCATAATAACTACTTTGCGACTTTAACGAGTTCTCTACAACCTAACTCAAGGTTTTTATAGCATATCTGAGATTAACCTCAACAAAGTTTTAACTTTGTGATTGTTCCCACTATATTTTGACATTTTTGGTTCTACCTTGCATTCAATGTTGTCGATATCTACCGACATATGTTCTTCATTATCTGACATTGAAATGCGTGTTTCATAATTACCCTGGGTTTCCATGTTTTCATGATAATTATCATTATTTACATTTTGATCAGCGTCATTGACACTACCCGGTGAATTGGACATTTCCCTATTTTCCCGACATTTTACTCTTTTTGCCAGTTCCATAAGGGGAATATCATCTTCGCTATCAGAATCTGACCTTTCATTCCTCATTTTCTTAACTAATTTTGCAAGAGGCATGTTAATTTCGGAGTCATCGGACTCATTGACCTCATTATCATTACTATTGAGAAGTCCAGTGCCGGACTCATCAGAATCGGAAGACTCAGGTGGAATGACATAAGCAGCTTTTCTCAATATGCAGTCATCATGTTTTCTTGGAATTTCCCAATCAATTTTAGCTAACCGTTATTGTTCAGCGTGGACCCTAGATGTTGCCCCCGTTAACTGATTTAAAATAACGTATGACACTGGGCCTGTTTTCTCAATTATTCGATAATATGGGGACCATTTTTGATCTAATTTTCCTCGTCTATGATTAATATAGAACACGGGGTCACCTATATGAAATTGAATTGATTTTGTACCTCTGTCAGCATATTTAGGATGGCGCTTTTTAGCCTTCTTAAGATTACTCCTAACCCTAACAAAAGCTTTGTGTTGCTCCTCAAGAGTAATTAAATGTTAATCTTGACCCTGATATTTTCTGCGTGGTTTTAAGATATTGTCTACAGGCAAAACTACATCCCTATTGTACAAAAGGAAAAATGGTGAGTACTTGGATGATTCGCTGATATTAAAGCGAATGGCCGCCAAAGTTTGTTGCAAATGTAAATCCCACGTTTCTTGTCTGTCGGACAGTTTTTTAGACAACACATCGTGCAGGGTACGATGGAAACGTTCGACCTTGGCATTTGATTGTGGGTGATACACGCTTGTCTTAACATGGTCTATTTTTAGAAGATCTAATGTTTCTTTGACAATTTTGTTTACATTCTCACTGCCATTATCCGTAACAATTTGAAGTGGACATCCAAATCTAGGGAATATTTCTTCAATTAATAAATGAGCTACAGTCTCAGCAGTTTTGTCCGGTACACTAAATGCCTCAGGCCATCCGGAAAACCAATCAACAAATGCAATTATGTACTTATTACCTGAGAGACTAGTCACATAAGGTCCACTTAAGTCTAGACTAACCTTAGCCCACGGATGAGGCGGTATATCAGTCTCTTGTAATGGTTGTCTAACTTTTTGTAAAGACCGTGTTTGACAAAGGATACACATAGTAACATATGCATGTACTTCCTTAAAGAGATTTTGCCAGTAATATTTTTGTTTAATGGAATCAAAAGTTTTCTGTACTCACATGTGTCCATTTGCATCATGATATTGGTTGATTACCATTTGCTTCAAGTGCAAAGGAACATACATCCTTAACCAAGGGTCATTTTCAGGGTTGGACAAATAATAAAGTATGTCATCAACTACAAGGTGATGTCTCTGTAATTCTTTCCTTCCATTCACATTTAAGACTAATTTTTTTGTTTCAACTATGACCTCATCTTTCGATTGCTCCGTAACCATGTCAACTCCTTCAGACAAACTTAACAACTCAGTGCCATCAGGTTTTCTTAAAGTATCGACTTCAGGTAAATTGCAACTTGCAAATGCATTTGGATTAAAATATGTAGAGTCCAATACATTAACCTCAAACAAGTTATCATTGACATCAAGTTCCGTGTCACATTGTACATGCATATCATTGTCATTAGCATTGATGGGCACTGATGATGTATTACCTGGATGCCTTGACAATACATCAGCACAAGTGATTGTAGTACCAGGTATGTATTCAATTGTACAATTGTAACCAGACATTGTCAAAGCCAAAAGCTGTATCTCTTTGATCTGCATCGGGGACTCAAGTAAATAGTTGAGAGGTTTATGATCTGTTTTGATTACAAACTGTGCATTGTGTAAATAGTAATCAAGTTTTGATAATGCATAATGTATTGCATAAGCTTCTCTTTCAACTGTTGACCATTTGCATTGACTTCTGCTAAGCTTGTGAGACAAGTAGTGTATAGGCTTCTCTTCCCCCTCACACATTTGAGTGAGACATGCCCCAACACAAATGTCGCTTGCATCTGTGTACAATGTATAAGGTAGACAAGAGTTGGGATAAGTTAAGAGTGGGACAATGGCTAAGCTTTCTTTCAGATAATCAAAAGCTTTTTGATGTACATTGGTCCATTTAAAGTGTGCATGTTTTCTTGTCAGCGCTATGATTGGCTCCGCTATTTGAGAATAGTTTGGAAGGAACCGACGATAATATGAACTCATTCCTAAGAATGACCTGACCTCCCTCACACAAGTAGGAGTAGTCAAAGTTCTAATTGCTTCAACCTTTTTCTGATCTGGCTTGATGCCATCTTCATTGATCGTAAATCCTAAGTATCGTGTTTCTGTTTGTAGGAAACTGCACTTTATCAACTTCAGTTTTAGATGGTATGAACGTAACCTTTCAAAAACCATGTTTATGTGCTGCATGTGTTCCTCAAAGGTTGCACTAAAAATATCAAAATGTCATATAAGTACGCAGTAAGTACTAAAGTCGTTGTAACCTTGAAGTACGACCGACATAAGTTCCTGGAATATAGCAGGGGCATTGGAAAGGCCAAAGGGCATTACCCTGAACTCATATAAGCCTTTGAAAGTGGTAAAGGCCGTTTTCTCTTGATCTTTAGGATCCATGGCAACTTGCCAGTAACCGCTTTTTAAATCTAAACTTGTGAAGTACTTTGCCTTACCAAGCAATGCCAACATGTCATCTATCAAAGGCAAAGGGAACGAATTTTTCTTTGTTATCTGGTTTAATTTTCGAAAATCTACACAAAACCGTTTTGTTCCATCCTTTTTATCAACAATAACGACAGGAATAGACCATGGTGACCTAGATCTTTGAATGACACCTGCGTCTAGCATTTCGTCAATTGCTTTACTAATTAGTTGCCTATTATTTATGTGAGCCCTGTACGGTCTCAATTTCATGGGTTCATGGTTTCCTACATCTACTTTCATTTTTACAACGTTTGTATGACCTATTTCTGAGTCACTACTTGCAAATAAATCCCGGTTTTTCATGACCAGTTTTTTCAGATTTGATCTATATTCGTCAGGTGCATCCAAATCTAGCAAATCTATGACCTTGGGAAGTTGATTTTTATCAAATATGGTGTTGACATTTTTGACATTTGTATCAAATGCACTTGAAAGTTGCGCTACAAGGCCATGCCTACGTATTCTGTAAAATGTGTTAGTTTTGTTTACAACTAATATTGGCACAATCCTATTTTTCGGCAGCCTAGTCACTGAATTTATAATTTGTAAATCTGGTTCACTTACAATAAAACCTCTGTCTATTTCGGAAATTTGAAATAAGTCGCCTACTTGTAAATTAAGATGTTCTCGGAATTTACCATAGCAAATATTTGCACTATTTGGTTTTATTACTTGAGTATATTTCATTCTAACTGTACTAGTAATATGAATATCCTCTTCTAACCTAACATACCTTTTCCCTGTATTCTCATTTAGGTCAAAATAAAGCCTGACATTATTCTTTAGGATAAGGTTATGGTTGACCGACTTTACAACGCAAAACTCTTGAAACACTACTGTACCACCGATTTTCATTTTAATAATTATGCATCCGAGGGCGCATAAGGGAGTAGAACCTGCTGTTTGCAAGTTAATGGGCCTTTTGATTAATCTAGGCTTATTTTTCAGCCCCTTATATACCCTTTCATGCATAATCGAAATTTGTGCTCCACTATCTACTAGAGTTCTATACTTTTGATCATCAATGGACAACAGACATGAATTAGGACTTCCCGAAACATTTATAGTTACAGGTTTTCCATTTTGACTATTAATATTGAGATTATCTCTAGATGTGTCGGTCTTATTATTCGTTCTACTCATTCTACCGACCTCACCATAGAAAGAGCGTCCTAGTTAAACCTGGATGTGACCTCTTTGACCTGGTAGGCTCTGCTTACTACCGTTTTGGTCAATGTTCCCTGGTCATGTGGCCTTGCTGCCCACATTCATAGCAAGTTACCCCCACATTGCGGACAATTCTACAGTCCTTTGGATGGTGCCCTCTCCCCTGGCATTTATAACAATATCTACCCCTGGAATGATTAATTACCATGGGAATATGACCTTCACTCTGTCTAGTCTGACTTTTAATGGGGTGGTCCTCTAATGCCCTATTCTGTGAATAGTGAAATTTAGGATTAGTTTGACCTAACGGCAACTCGGTGTCTCAAATTGAGTTCCTTAGTGGCAATATCTACGGCGTCACTTAATCTATGTGGCTCTTTTCTTAAGATAGTAACTTTTAACGTTTCGTTATTTATGAGGCCGTTCACAAAAATATCTACCAATTGATTCTGGACATCGGGTGCATTAATATCTTGATAACCAGCTTCTGCGAATGATCGTAACTTTTCAACATATACGTATATGTTTTCACCCAACGTCTGTTTGATTTGTCGGAGCAAAGCAAGGGCTAATTGTTTATCAGGGATTTCACTAAAACGTTTGGCCAATTCCTGTTTTAAAGTAACCCAATTGACACCTGGGTGTTCCACCCTATATCTTTGTATAAAACCTGTTACCGGGCCCCGGGATGTTTGATACGCTATCATAACACACTCTTGGTCAGACGCGAAGACCATTAATTTATATTTCTCTATTTCTCTGATCCAATCATGGTATAATTTCCGGACTCCCTCGAATGATTTTATTGTATTAGCAGCCCCCTGACATCCTAGAATTAGTGACACATGACGTACATCATTCCTGATTGCTTGAAACGCAGCTTCAGTGGGGTCAATAGGTTGCAGTTGAGGTTGAAAAGGTGACATACCCTCATTTTGACCTCTGTACATGGGTTGGTCGGTAATAACTGATTGATCCATTTTGGTGTTATTTGTACTCATTTAAAATTACGGACAAACATTGTCAAAATACATGATCTTGAATAATACTGGTTGCCTCCCTTTAAACATCTCTTACAGAACACCATACATCTAAAATAAGATACATGACTTTCATACTTATATTAAAGTATGTTGAAATTGGTGAACTTGTTTTAACATTAGGTGCCAACAATATATTTAATATTTCACTCACTGTCTTACATAATGTGCTACTAGTGGATTTTATTTAACATGCTGATTTTATAGTGAAAACTACAGGCAGAATTTGGTTCCAATTATAAACAGTTTGCTTTGGAAAAAAATGTACAGATCCGTAACACCTTATACATGTATACATTTACAAGTGTACTAAACTATGTGATTATACAGTGCAGTGTAGTATGCAAACAGATGTTGTGTTTTAACCAGCAGCCTATTCATAAACGTTTCGCACGATTTGTCAAAACAATAGACAATGTTGACAAGCTTCACATTCCAATTATATTTAATATCTGATTTAAGACATTCAGCGTGCACTTCTAGTATATGCGGACATTACAAGTGTTTCAATTATAATGACAATATAATCATGTCCATCCATTGTGTAGTGTCAGATTTTAATGGATTTTAATGGATTTTAATGCACCTAACTCATGGTGAAAATGTATGGAATTATATGGCATTGGTTCGAATATTCATTATACTCCAGCACCAGTCACGTACAGTATTGCAGTAAGTTATTTATCTACATTATTTTAGAACCACAGGTAGTTAGAGAACACTCATCAGCCAATATGTACTTCGTTTTCCATGTGAAAAATAACAATTTTATGACACAAACATTAGTAAATCAAAGAAAGTGTTCCTACCTCCAATCCTTCCATTGCGTTGTGTCTGCGACTTAACCAATGGTTGATCCTGGTTCATAGGCACCAAAAGACGTCCGTTGTTACGATGTGGACTCGGCGAGGCTCTCCGGACGTAATCACAGCAACAACAAAGTCTTAATAATATTTAATTACATCTAAGAGCCGACATTATAACCAACACAGAGACGCTAGTCTCAATAGTAACCAACCAGGCTCTCTCCCTCTCTAAGCTGTCCGAGATGGTTTTATAGACAATTGTTGACAATTTGGCATGGAATATCAAATAGACTTGATCACACGATCATGCGTTTCCATGACCCTGTGACCCCGTCCGTGTCTACTGCCAGAGATAGTGCAACACCTCTGCAAACCACGCATTAATTCCGGCTTGCACCAGTCATTTCATTGTGTGTACGTTGCTTAGTAAGCACTCTATCACCACATGTCTGGCGAAATACCATATGATGGTTGCGTGATCCAAACAATGGAATTCCACCATCCATTTTATCAAGTGCAGACATGTATATCATATGTCCCCAACACATACCGTACACACACTGAAAAGACTGTCCTATAATATAATCATACATGTTTAAATAATTAAATTAAGAGGGTCATCAAACATAAGGTAATTAATCACTACACATGTATATAGGCGTAAGGCAAAAGGTAACTATGTTACAAAATCATTAACCAGGATCTTGATATTATTGCCACTTGGGCAAGGCGATGGTTGGTTCAATTTAATCCGGCTAAAACAGAAGTTATGTTCATGTCTCTTAGCAAAAATAATCACATAATCCCTACTCTTTATTATCAGAACACACAACTTAATTTTGTTCAAACTCATAAACACCTTGGTGTTACACTTAGCGACGATGGTACCTGGCATAATCATATTTTAAACATAGCAGCATCTGCGTCTAAAGTCTTAGGTACAATGCGTATGTTAAAATTCAAATTAAAGAGGACAACGTTAAACCAAATATATATTTCATACATGAGACCTATCCTGGAATACGCATCCATTGTGTGGGACAATTGTATTACTTATGAAAAGGAAATGCTTGAAAAAATACAGATCGATGCTGCGTGTATTGTCACTGGTCTAACTAGATCTGTATCAATAGCTAACCTTCTAAAAGAGATTGGCTGGGTGGACTTATCAATAAGGAGAAACATTCAAAAATTAACCCTTGTGTACAAATACAAGAACGGTGAACATTAAAGTGGACTTTTCCCAAATACTGTTTCGGACTCAAACCCATACTCCTTAAAATATATGCTTCCTCCGTCATACCGTCATCTATTAAATTATGGAACGAGTTAGACACTGATACCCTTGATTCTGACTCATTAGTTTCTTTTAAACATAAGATTACAAAATTGTTCAAACCTGACCATGTTCCCTCATTTTTCCTCGATGGAGATAGATTTATCCATGCCCGAATAAGAAATAGATGTAGCAATCTCAGTAGTGACTTATTTTACAATCATTTCAATATGCAATTGTGGATATTTAACAGAAAATGCAGAACATTATTTCTTCGATGTACGCAATACAATATGCATAGAAGACAACGTGTCCTAATTACCAGGCGATACCATCCCTTAAGTGTAGAGAAACTACTGTTTAGTATAAATAGTCTAAGCAATGAAGAAAATAGCACACTTTTCAAACATGTACACTCATACATAAAAGCAACAAAGCGCTTTGTACCTGCAACTGATCGCTAATTTAGAATCTGCCTGACACACCTTATAATTATGTATACACTACTATATCGGATCTCGGGCGGGGGGCTAGAGGGGGCGAGGACTGGGTTAAGACAGCGTGGGAATTTTTGTTTTTCCTTTTTGTTTAATTATTATTATCTTCTTTTCTTTGAAGTGTTGATGGATTTATGAAAATAATTTTCCTTCTCAGATTGTTTTTTGTTTGATTCAATTTCTATTTTGCGTCCATACATTATTTTTTCCATCATATGTATGTCTATCTAAATTCCAAAATTTCTGTTTATATTAATAATGTATTTTTTCCGTTTATACATATCAACATAGAGTAAAATTGACAGTACTGAGATGATATCGCACCATTTGTTTAATAAAGTTTGATTATTGGGAAGGGCCATTTTCTAAGGTTGGTTATAACTTGCGGCCCGACCCTTTTGCAATGTTACACACATGTATGTATGCATCATATACATTGTTAATTTCTATTCTGTATCATGCATGTATGTCAACTGTACTGTTTAATATGCATATGCAATAAAATATGGTTAAATCAAATACATTAATATTGTGCGTAATAAATGAGGATTCGGTTCGGAATCATACTGGCATTATGCAATGGTCAGTAACACATATTCAGTTTATATTAGGGATGGCAATGTACATCGTATAGGAACATAGAAATAGTAGTTTCGGAGGTGTGAACACTTGCCGATGAACAAAGGCATATGTGATTACACGTTTGCTCAATCAAATACATGTGTTACTAATTGAGTACGGCAGTCTTAATTGACGGACACATTATTGAATTTGAGTGCAACCATTGATTCAGCTAATAAAACTTATATTTCACTGTACCTCTTTACTATTTCACCAAATACAGGCAACCATATTACGCGAGGTTCCGCCGTGTACCGTATTCTTCCACCAGGCGGAGTTGCAATATTATGGAATGTGAAATATGATAATATGTTAACACCATTTTCTATTGATGACGATCGTATAATTGGTATTCAGCTGCAAATTCAGCAAAATCTTGGTTGTTTAATGACTTTGTTTTTTCTGAAAGAGTGTGTATTATACAGCAAGGAGTATTCCAGTGATGTCTTCGTATGCTTCTTGGACGCTAGACAAGCGTTTGAGAGTTTGGCATAATGGAATGCTCCTAAAGATCTTTGATTGTGGGGTATATATCAGCTTCGCATCCTTGTGAATATATACCGTAATGTGAATAGCTACCTACGATATAAAGGACTGACGTCAGAGTGGTTCGGCGTTTTGCCCCAGGAACCAGACAAGGAGAAAATTCCTCTCCATTGCTATACCTCCTTTTCATCAATGAACTGATAAGACACACTAGAAAATAGTGGTCTTGGTGTTTGCATCTACAACCTCAAAGCAAACCCACCTACTCTTGCAGATGATCTGGTCCTTCTTTCATATGACAAGAAGGGCCTCCAAAACAGGTTGGACACAACTATTCTCTGAAGTGGCGATGTCAATATAATGCTGCCAACTGTTGCGTGGTGACTTTTAATAACGCAAGACATGTTCCAGAACATTCATTTTCATGGACAATAGGTGAGGAAGTCATTAACACGGACTCCAAGTATAAACATCTCGGTGTGATATATGATGACATCTATAATATGAATGGTGCTATTCGGGCATCTGATCTGAAATTAAGAGGTACATTTTTAGCCTCGTAAACAGCGGGCTACAACCAAATGGCTTGACTCCTATGACCTTTATTAATATCTACCGGTCAATTGTTTTACCCATAGCATTATACGAGTGCGAATTGTGGAATTCGATTTCAGTATCACAGCTAATTATCATTGAAAGAGCCCACAGACTGTGTATTAAATATATGCAACAGTTACCGATATCTACATCAACTCTCATGTTCCAATGGTCATTAGGTGTCTACCCAATTGAAGTGGAAATTGATAAAAGGAAAGTTCAATGTTTTGGCCAATTGTGTCGTTTGCCGTGTAAATATTTGTCTAAGCAATTATTCATAAACCCAATAAAATTGGTACATCAATAACGATAGACAGGTACAAGGGTTTATACCAGATATTTACAGACTTTTGGCAAGTATGATTTAATGGGAATTGTGTGGGCTTTCATCTCCAACGGTCATTTTCCAAATAAATGTCCTTGGAAAACGTTTGTTAAACGAAAGATTGACCTCGTGTGTGAAAACGAGAGAATGCAGCTTGCTAATAATTTCCCTTATAATGGGATATTTTACTTAGACGGTCCATCTACAATATGGTCAGTTTCTAAAAGCAGTCCAAACATGTTAAGGAAATGCTATAAAGCCATTCAAATACTAGGCAGTTGCTTTTCCTACGGTGTGTAAATGATATAAACATACATGTTGTTCACTATGGTAGACAGAATATTAAATGGAGTCATGTGCAATGGACACATATTATTGATATGTGTGGTATACACATCTACTGTCAGTTTATAAAAAGCAGTCCATGCAATCAAGTGTTACATCTTCTATCAGGGTTGTGTCATTATAAGACTGAGGATGATGATGACATCATGCTATGTATTTCTATTGATATACTCTATAAGATGTTTAGTGATCATGTTTAGAAATGTTATACCGTTATCAGTGCTACATAGAATGATACAAAGTTGCACAATCTGTAAGCATAGACAGACCATACACAGATTCAGGGTACGGTATCATATGGCCTAAACGATCGACATTATTTGTGTTCCTTTGCATTTCGTTCGGCAAGGGGCATCTTTGATGATGATCAAGTTATCTCGCGGCACATACACCTTGATTGATGCATGCATAATTCCTATATCCACACCGGACTTGAATATTCTTTATGCCAAGGTAATATAAATGTAACTCCTTAAACACGGTATTCGTGGCATTGTGCAAATATCTTATGTCATAAGGTAGGTGTGTGGGGGAATTGGGTGTGTGTGTGTGTCGCATTGCATATTCTGTAGATGTGTGCGCTCCTCTGAATATATTAGTCATTTTAGATTTTTGGATGATAGTGCAATGATATAGACAGAGATCCATTTCAGAGTTTCAGAGCACTCTTGTTATTTTACATACACGGTGTAAAACACCGACACGATACCTCGGTTTAAAGTCCATTCTGAGGGTCAGACGGGGGATCGAACTTGCGATCCTTGGATTACCAGTCTAGCATGTTGGGCTACCGATCCGTTGATCCAGATCCAGCCACTCTCACAAACTGAAGACAATTGTCAATTTGATGACTGGTACATCACCACTATTGCACCACAACCGTAAAACCCAGTGTATGGCACCATATTACTGACACTCCCACCACCATGCCGACCATTATGCCCTGTGCAAGACCAATCATTCCACCACCATCGTTATGTACAACTATGTTTATCAGTGAGATTATCGGTATAAATATATACTGCAACTTTCTATAGGAACCTAGATATATATGGATTTGAAACGAGCTATATCCACCACAGAACAATCGATGGTTCTCTGTCGTAGATAACAGGACTTCTCGGTATATATCTATCAGGTGATGTAGATGAGCGCATTGTATTTCCATACTAACACAATACTATTTAGCATTTGCATAAAAACAATACAACTATATTATAGCATATCACATATTGAACCTCTACTAAGTTTGCTGAAATGGCGATTATGTGATCATATTTGACTCCACTGTAGTGGTTACATAATTTACATTGACTTAATGCACAGTAAAAGTAATTAAAAATTATTATCTCTAAAACCAGAATGAGCATTAATATTTTGCATGTGACATTAACTAATGAATCAAATCTGCGTTTGTTCAAATGGTGATTCTTGGGTCATAATTGACCATACGATAATCGGGTTACATATTACATAACTTATTGTACAACTTAAAAATAATCTTCTCAGAAACCACAATGCCCAGAGCATTTGATATTTTGCAATATACAACCAATCCTGTGTTAACATTTACCTCTATTAATCAAAATATATTGTATAGCCCTTTCAGCTTTTCAACTCGTGTTAGCAATCTAGGGCCTACATTGCACTCTTGTTCACAAATTAGATGTTAAACTTGCTATATGTTTGTGTATTTCAGGTTCTATCACACTTAAAATGCCAACAGCAGGTAACGGTGGAGACGATACTGTTCTTACATGTCAGATTACAAACACCTATGAATCATGGACTTGGATTGTCAATAGTGTAGTATTTATTTCAAATGGGAACATTGTAGACCCCAGTAAAGTGGATAAATATACTGATACTAAACGATCAACCTCTTATACATTGACGATACACAATACAGATGTTATATTGGATGCACAGCAATATCAATGTACCGCTGGATTTGAACAAAGTGCATTACTTCCTCTAACAGTAGAATGTAAGTATTATCTATGTATATATTAATTGGCCTATGCTAAATTGTATTTGAAGAATATGTTGAGCTGTTATGCCCACCCATGCATCGCTATTGGTGTACATGTCACGCACATTTATTCGTGATAGCACAGCGATACCGTATTCGCTTCGGGTGTGAGGATCCCGGAGTTCGCTTAAAAGTGATTATTCCTTTGTTCTCTATAGCCACATAAACATAACTGTGTGTGTTTGTTTATTTATCGTCG
Organism: Archivesica marissinica; assembly: GCA_014843695.1. Classification (NCBI taxonomy): domain Eukaryota; kingdom Metazoa; phylum Mollusca; class Bivalvia; order Venerida; family Vesicomyidae; genus Archivesica; species Archivesica marissinica. The sequence continues at coordinate 86,170,247 of CM026386.1, forward strand.
CTACCGGTTGCCCATATGAGCAACGCCTCCTGAATAGATTAATCATTTTAGATTGGTGTTGCTTTTGTTGACGCCAGTGGATATATCGAAGGTGTGCATGAGAGCAATGTCACCGCTTAAAGCCACATTTTAACCCTAACCATATACCGTAATTTGAAGTTCTGCACATTACGCAGTATAGTATAGAACGTATGTCTTAACGCTGCCAAAAGTACACTATTGATCGTGGAGCAATATATCGGTGTGTCATTCATGATTACGTAGGCACGGAATTGTCTTAACAGGAAAATATTGGGATGTCAATTCTAGACAGGACATCGCAGGGTGAACATCGACAATGACCGCCATTTAAATTAGCATGCATGTTCAATGTATTTTTTCATTGGAGACCATTTCGATCTGTCAGTTTTATATATGAAGGGGAACGCGTGAAGAAAGATACATCTACATAATATTGAAATTTATATATAGAGAATACCTATTGTTCCTGGGTTGTTGTTACAGTTTTCCATAGTTATTACCATACATTTTATGCATTTTTATCTCTGGTTTTTACACTTTTGGCAATAACATCTTCAAAAATGGTGGGGAAGTCATAGCATCAATTGGATGTGTATATGTATACGTCATTTATATGTACTATTGTATATGAATATATGTTTATATTAAACATGCCTGTAAATATACGCCAGATCGAATGTCTATTTCCCAGGAAAGGTGTTGTTAGGTAAACTGCCCGCCGGCGATATATCCCAAAATGGTGCTGATGCAGGCGTAAAACCCGAAATATAACATAATGTCTATTTCACTAGCGCGAATCTCGCTCACTGCAAAGGTGTGTTTATTTTTTGTGTGGATGTACGTTAAGACGCCTATTGTCCAGAAGGGGTTTGAGGGCTAATAATAGGCTAATAATAATTGTGCCCTTGGGCAAGGCATTTAAATTCCACGTTGCCTCTTCTCTCTCCCTCGTGGCGATGGATTCCATCAGGAATGAGGTCTCGAGAGTGATTAAATATAAGTTGAAAGAACTTGTTTCGCAATCGAGCTAAAATAAATGTGTATAAACTAATAGGCTACTAATTAGCCCATAACCCTATAATGACTATTTTTCTATTGAAAAGTTAGCCAATGTTATACAAACAATGCCAATACACATTAAATAAATTATTATAATATAACTATGTTTGCTCAACAACCATGAATATAAAATGATCCTGATATAGTTAATAAGACTTTGTATGGAAATAATAGGGAATCGATCCCAAGATGTTCGCCTGTAACATGCACGAGCACCAAATTCCATATAGTCTGCATATTAAAAAATCGTCAATTTCCGGTTTGTTAACGGTCTACTACAGTTGAGGAGATATGCAAACAAGGCTGTGTTCTTTTTCTTTTTTTTCTGCACAAAACCGAATGCGACAACATTAAGCAACAAGAAACTATTAGCCGCAAGATACAAACATATCGATATAAAAACAATCGAAGCTGGAGGCACAACAAAACACTTCTCAGCCCCACCATTTTGAGTAATTTTGTCTCTATATATAGACTATACAGATTGACCTCGCTTATTAAAATTGTTGGTTATTAACCGTATTGTAGCCACATTTTAGAACAACATGTCGATGTTTGGGTAGAGACAAATACTTTGTAAGTAAACACATTATATTGAATTGGCTACCAGTGAGTTTGATTGTTAATATTGGTACTTATGGTATTCTCTTGTGTCCAATAGGTTGCGGCGAGTTATTTAATATAAATACGGCAACGCCTGAAAGCGAGCGGAATCATGTATTGATAGCATAGCTAAATCTGAATGATTGAATCCACAGCCCGGGCTAATAGAAGTATTTTCTCCTATAGTGTATACACATGTATGTAAAAAGATATGTCTTTTGAACATTGTGATACTGTTACTGCTGCTGTTACTGTTCCTACTGTGCAACAATGATTATGATAGTGTAACATATTTGGATTATAAAAATGAAAGTAGAATTCTGAATGATTTTATGGAATTCATTCTTTTGATTTCCATAAAAACAATAGAATTATAAAGTAAATAAAAAAAATAGAAAAACAATTTCCACACTTGGATTCGAACCTTGATCATTGCCCTAGAATACAGGCTCATAAGAACGCTTTCAAACGTCAAAAAAGCGTTCGAGCCATACCGACGGTACAATAATGTGGGATTATGCGAAAAATAATCATTAAATATTCTCCCATAATTCAACTTCTAGGTCAACTTCCATACGAAGATTTAAAATTAGATAACATATTGACACTTTCATCTCTATTCACTTTACCGTAAAGCTCGCTTAGACCTCTCTAATAAATGACAACATTTACTTATGGTGATAAGAATATGATTTCTTAACTGACAACTTACCCTGGGTGCTCTAATTTAAAGCAATAACACACACAGTGATAAGAGTGTTTGGGAGTCCATTGTTGAACTGCATGCATAATGATTCCAAACTTCTTTTGTGCTTTGCAGATATGGGATCTATAAAATAATAAAGATGTTTTCCACAATGATATCATTTATTTATCACATACAAGTTCTCCAAAATACTAAAAGCATAAGATTGTCTTCTAGCTGGCTGGCTATTAAATTTATTTTAAGTCGTCACCGCATAAATGCATTTGGGCAAGATTTCTAAGAAGATTAAAATATACATCAACTAAAAGTGATGGTGTTGCCTATCGTAATTATTATAACTAGATGTTTAGTGGGCTATGAGGACTGCTGTAATTAGTGTGTTTGGTTTTCATAGAATTTGTGCCAGCGACAGTCTGGGGGTAGACCGGGTGAATAAAATATCCGGTGCATGTATACTTCAAAGATGTCTAAGACTGCATATATTATATATTTATCATATCTACTACGGTTATGTGACGAGAATACATTGTTATATGTGCAATGTTGCATTATACTATAATGCTGTGATCGAAATGCCCAGGGTTGTCATTAACAAGTTGTGAAGAAGGCCAACAGGACTTTGAGGAGGCCAAACTTGTGAGCACCGAAGGTGCGAACGATCTATTTTTGAAAATAATGGTGCAATATCTTGGCATTTTAGCACATTTTTGTTTCAGTAAATTTACCATGTTTTGCTTAGTTCTCAGAAAAAGTTGTAGTTTTGAATGATTTAGAATCATAAATTTCACTCAAATGTTTTTAAATCAATTTATGTTGGATAATTCATTTGAGATCCAATATACATGCACAGGGATTCGGTGCATATAAATTTAGTATATAGAATAGTATGTCCCGTTGTTCACCATGAATGAATATATATAAAAACAAGCGCGTGATATATCTCTCCGACATGTATATGCAGCAAGGTTTATACGTGTACATTAATACCAATTCATATTTTCCGAATATCTATACACATGTATAACGACCAGAACGGCTGTAATTCTATCCTGGAAGGCTGACTCGTGTATGTAGACGTCATTTCAAATGGCACGTACACATGTTCGCCGTGTCAAATGGCACGTACACATGTACGCCGTGTCAAATGGCACATACACATGTACGCCGTGTCAAATGGCACGTACACATGTACGCCGTGTCAAATGGCACGTACACATGCCATCTATTTGCAGACAACACAGTGTAAAATTTTACGACATTTATATCTGCTTTGACACACCGAATCCCTGTGAACTATGCCAACGACTGTCGGCACTTCAAAGAATTATTGTCTACAGAATGATGCAGCGATATCTTTTGATCACGGCATATATCAAACAGTTACATGTAACGCCCATTCTAAAAGAACTTCATTAGCTACCAGTTCAAGAAAGAATAAAGTATATAATACTGACTCACACATATAAAGCATTGAATGGAGAAGCACCCATTTATATGAGAAACTTGTTTGAGGTTTATATACCAAGGAGAGACTTACGGTCTAAAAATAAAGCAGCTACTCTTGTGTTACGAAGAAGTCGGACTGTCACATACGGAGATAGAAGTTTCATGACTGCTGCCCCAAAACTTTGGAATTCTCTTCCATCAAATCTTAGAAGTGCAACAACATTGTGTTCTTTCAAAAAGGCTTTGATGACACACCTTTTTAAATGTTCATTTGGAACATAAATATCGAACTGTGTCTGTGCTCAATCAGGATTAAGACTGCAAATGAACACATTTTATTTAATTATTACCTATATTTTAATTGTTATAATTTTAGATCCGAATATTTTATAGCATATTTAGAATCCATTGTAATTGTGTTTGCTATTTTTGTCTTGTTTTATCTCATTGTATGTGGACGTTTTTATCAATATTTGTGATATTTAGGCTGTAAAGCGCTTTTGAACATTTTATATTTAGATGAAAAGGGCGCTATATAAGTTTGGTATATAATAATAATAATAATAAAGCCTACTTTGATAATATCCAATTCACTTTTACACAGTTTTAGTATTATAGATTATAATCGATGTTTTTTATCCGATGAAAGTAACACTGCCTTAGCTTATGTCGCTTACAGCACTCCCTTTTCAGGGTATTCGGCTGTAGACAAGGATAGAAGAGTTCCAGATCTGAGCGGGCTGAACATGCAGTGATCAACTGACGACTTTGTCTCAGTTGATCGGGTTGGTTCATGCCAACAGTGGAACATCAGAGGCCTTGCAAACCAGACATTCTGTTGTCTCCGCCACGGTCCCTGATCCTGATCCCTACGACGTAGAGGAGTCAGAATCATACCCCACGGTTAAGCTAGGCTTGGGTCCTTTGGCTTCTCAGGAAGCTATGGATACACATGGCCCATCGGTCTATGTGACTAGCCAGGGGCCCTTGGGTCAATGCTAAACCACGGTACTATGGATTCCATTACCATACACCCCAAGCCTGGGGAGACTACAGGGATCATTTTAGAGGGCGATGTGGGCGAAATTGTCGCCCTAGGGACCCTGACTTCGCCCTATGGGGGGCCCCACTTCTCCCTAATAATTTTTTTTTTTTGGTTTTTACAATTTTCAAACAAAAGTTTGTCTAGTAAGATACACTGGCCCATTATAAAGCACTCCTTCTATTCAAATGTTGTATTTAATGGTTGTACTGTGCATTTTAACCTATTTTGCAGAAGTATATTAAAGAACACCATTTAAGGAAGCGATCACGCGCTTTCTCACTTCTCCCAAATATTATGACCTAGAATGAACCCTGTACTATTGGTAATGATTCTGAGGTGGATGAGGTGGAAGAGAACAGACTTCCACCCACCTATGACGAAGCCATTGGTATGCTTAGAGGCCGGCTTGGTTCTACTATCTGCCCTCCTTTGCCTATTCCAAGGGTCAAAGTTGGCGCCTCTGCCTTGGACTTTTTCAAGGCCAACAAGCCGTCACCACCTGCGTCAGCGCTCCCTCAGTGTAGGAGAGTGCAGACATGTCTGGAAGATCTTACTTCCAGAATGCAGGGTGAGGGAGTATAGCAGGGCAAGGCCTTGCCTTTTCTCCCAAAAGCTTTACCTTTCGGTAAATTCCAGTCACTCAGTAAACCGAAGGTTTTTCAACCTCATTCGTATGAGGTCCAAGAACCTCTACTTGTGATCGAGCCTCCTCCTATCAATCCTTCTTTCCGAGAAGTGGTGAAGCAGGGTAGCGCTCTTCCTACTTCTCAGGTAGTCACCTTTCCGACTCTTTAGGGATGGGAACGATTGGCACGAGCTGGTATTCAGAAGTCTCGCATTCAGAACTGTTTCTGTTCGCAAGAAGAAGGGAGGTTGGAGACCCATTATCGACCTTTACCAATTGAACAGGTCGATATTGTCCCCTCACTTCAAGGTGGAGACTTTAGAAAAAGTCAGACTATCTTTGAACCAGGGAGACTGGGTCACGTCTTTGAACCTGAAGGATGCATACTTCCATAGAGCTATCCACCCCAGGTCCAGACGCTACCTTCGATTTGCTTTCAAGGGGTGGTGTACCAGTTTCGGGCGCTTCCATTCGGCCTTTGTACGGCTCCCTATGTGTTCACTTGAGTAGTGAAGGCCATGCTCCGCTTTATTCATCAGCAGGGCATTTGGCTGCACGCTTACCTGGATGATTGGCTTCAGCCTGCCAACTCCAAGGAATTGGCTACAACCCACATGCAAATAGTCATGTCACATACTCTTCGCATGGGGTTCACTCCCAATTGGGGAAAAGTCAGAGCTGGAACCGACACAGGTATTTGTGTTCCTGTGAGCTCGGTTCAACCTCTCTCAGGGGTTGATAGGGCCGTTCTTGGACCGTATTGCACAGATCTGAGGTTCGATAATGTCAATGTTGCTTCAGCACGGACAGTACACAGCCTTCTAGGTCAGATGGAGTCTATGGCACGACTTATGCCACAGGAACGTGCGCGGAAACGCCTCCTGCAATGGGAGACCAAGTCCCGGTGGTCACAGGAGTCAGATTCGTGGGACCGAACAATTACATTAGGTCAATGGTTCCGGTCTGCGGTCTCTCAGTGGCTGGATCAGGAGTTTCTGTACTCCATGGTTCCCCTCCATCCACCAGTTCCGGACATCCATCTTTTTACGGATGCCTGCCTCATCGGTTGGGGAGCCCACCTGGAAGACGAGGTGGCGTCCGGCAAGTGGTCGGTGTATTGGCGCCATTGCCATATCAACACACTTAAACTACGAGCAGTGTTTCTGACGCTGAAACAGTTCGACAGTGTTGTAGACGGCCGCTGTGTGCTTGTAGCAACGGACAAGACCACGGTGGCGTCATATGTGAACAAGGAGGGGGGATCACGGTCCAGGAAACTTTTTCTTCTGTCGATCAAGATCTTGACCTGGTGTGCCAATCACTCTATCACGCTGAGAGCTTGTTTCTCCCTCCCTGGAAACTGAACATTCTAGCAGACAGTCGCTCGCGCCAGGGCGGAATAGTGCATACGGAATGGACTCTGCATGCAGGCGTTCTCAAACACGTTTTCAGTTGCTTGGGAACACCGTAAGTCGACCTGTTCGCCGCCAGGTTGAACCACCAGCTTCCGACGTACGTCTCCCCAGTTCCCGACTCCTTGGCTCTGGGGGTAGACTCTTTGAGCATGACTTGGGATGGCATGCACGTTTATGCATTTCCCCCTTTTCCTCTGCTGTCTCGGGTGATACTCAATCCGTGGTTCAGTCTTCTGTTGTCACTTCTGGAGGAAATTCCCATCTGTCTTCCACACAGGAGCGACCTACTGTGTCAACCTCGGTCTCGGCTGTACCATGCCAATCCGGCCATGATCCATCTGAACGCATGCTTACTATGCAACGATGCATGCAAGAGAAGGGTTTTTCTGAACAGGTTGCCAAGCGAGTCTGTTCATCTAAACGCACCTCCACCAACTCAGTTTATGGGTATAGGTGGAAAGTGTGGCTGGATTGGTGTGTCGGAAGGCAAGTGTATCCCTTCCTTCAGTAAACTTACTTGCTGAATTTCTCATATATTTATTTGAGGTGAGGAAGCTTACGCTAGTAGCAATTAAAGGCTATAGATCGTCTATTGCTACTACGCTTAGGCATTTCTCGGACATTAACTACAGTAACCAGCCTGTAATATCTAATGTTATCAGGAGTTTGGAACTGGAGAAACCTAAGGTTTCTTCTCCAGTTCCGAAATGGAATATTCCATTGGGTATCCTGTCCAAACCTCCCTTTGAAAATTTAACTTCTTGATCGCTAAAGTTACTGACTTTTAAGAAAGTATTTCTTATTTTCTTAGCGTCTGGTCGCAGGCGGAGTGAGATTCACGCTTTATCAGCCGACGAAGCATGTGTTAATTTCACACACTACGAGTTGGCTGTTGAGCTGCATATCTATCCGGGTTTTCTTGCAAAGAATCAACTTCCGTCTGTGGCACACACCGGTATTACTATACCAGCCCTTCCCCGTGATACTGACGACAGTGCCATTCAGCTATGTCCTGTCAGAGCCCTCAAAGCCTATATTAAGAGGGTGTCTCACATACGGAAGGGTCACCATAGACTATTCATCTCCTTTCGTCATAACTGGACAAAGGAGGTGTCGGCGTCTACAATTTTCCGTTGGATTGTAGAGACGATTAAGTTAGCCTACAGTCTATCCGGGGAGCAGGAATCATGTCCTGACCATGTCCATGAAGTTAGGGCTCTGTCTACGTCATGGGCATGGCTCAATAATGTCCCCTTAGAGAAGGTTTTAAGGGCAAGTTATTGGAGTTCAGAGAGCTCGTTTATACGGTTTTATTTACGGAACACACTGCCACATGCACGTGGTTTGTTTGCCTTGGGTCCCTTAGTGGCTGCCCAGTCTGTTATCACCTCTCGTTCAGTTTCGTCCGATTAGGTGCGTGCTCTCTATTTAACCGTTAATTTCGTTATGTAGCCTAACATTATGTGCTTCAGCTTATTGTATGTATTCACGTTCGCCGTTCGGTCGTACGTTTTGCTTACAAACTTATTGGCTGTGCCAAGGGACTTACGTCCTAGGTAATGTTCTGGCTTCTTGAAACGTCTGGTTAACTGGAAGTACGTTAATTGATCAGTCGTCCGGGGCCTTCACGCTATAGGCCCTGTTGATGACTGTTAGCTGACGTTTAGCGGGTGAGTTATTGTTCCTATATCACGCTGCAGCTATGTAGGTTCGTTTCTTGTCCGTATTTCGTCCCACCTCCTTTCAGTTATAGTCAGCACTTGTTATGGCGATATATGGTTGATATGTAACAGATCTTTAAAAATTGTGTTAACACGTAATATTTATATCTGAAATACACAAACCAGATATCGCCATAAACTTTTTTATCCCTACCCACCTCCACACAAGGCAGCTACGTTACCATGTTTTAGACATGACCCTCGAAAAGAGGAAGTGATCTTGGTCCGGCAAGCGCTTGCTTGTAGTTGCGGTTGTTTAATAATGGCGGCCTTGGGAACGGGGAAAACGAATTGTTATCGATCATGAGGCTTTTATAGCAAAGTTACGGTATCTCTGTTGGGCAAGCGAGTTGCTAGCACTGGTTATGGCGATATCTGGTTTGTATATTTACAGATATAAAAAATTACGCGTTAACACAATTTTTAAAGGTTAGTGTTGTAGATACAGTATACAGACGATGAATTTTTAGTGAACATTAAGCATGGTATTAAAGTTAGTGTTCCTTATTTATATTGTTTAAAGATTTGATGTTTTTCTCATGTATCTGATATATTGTAATTGTATTTTGTGCACTGTTCTGTCCTATATTGTATGTACGAATGTATGAGGACAAACAACTATGTTTTGCCTAATACACTTTGAAACTTGAAGGTTTGTTGGTAAAACATTTTGGAATAAAGTCAAACAAGATTATTCATTGTACATGTATCACAAAACACCAATCTAATATCATAATTGGTTATTCAATAATAGGCACAATTACCTTGTTTATTAACAGTGTTTCGTCTATTAATTGATATTGTAGTTTATTGTTTGGGAGTGCGGAACTGATAAATCTACTAATTGAATAAACCACTACCTGTTATATACACAATAAGTAATATGGTCCGGTTTGAAGAATGAAGATGTCCGATCTGAATGGTCTGGTTAGAACGCGGTCCGGTTTAACTGCATACAGTTTGGCAACTGTAGAATTGAAGAGTCTTTTAAATTTGTGATTTACTTTTAATTATTGTCGTTGCTACTTGTTTCCCATATGGAGTGACGACCTTGAGATTAGTTGTTTTAGATTTTGGAGGATGGTGTAATGATACAGACGGAGATTCATTCATAAAAGTGAAAACACACTTGCGTTTATTTAACTGATGATGCTAGTAAAGCGTATTGGAGGAGGGGGTGCAATCGATGTTAACCTACCCTAAAGTTGTTCAGCATTGCTCTATGCGCAACGATACACACTTAAAATGTATACATTGCATTTATATATATACAAGTCAATTTACATAAAAAGATGCGAAACTATTTATGAAACTATTGAGGGGAGAGTCGCAATTATTTTTGCACTATTATAAATAAAAGGATTACCTTTTAGGGATACAATTACCATATGCATACCTGAGGTAAATGCATTACTAAAGGGGTACAACACCTGTGCTTGGATCAAAACCGGTAAACAAGAATCGTACGAGCTGCTGTGGGTATTATTGTAAGATTGACCTCGCAACGATCAGAAAGGGTAGCCGAATTCCAGTGTGCTGCAGGTCCTGTGGTAAACTGGGTTCAGAGTGAAATACAGCTCTCTCCAGACTACGGTCGGGATAAAGTCCGGCAAAACATATAGGTTTATGGGAAAACTGCTAAATAACAGTTTAGTATGGTATTGACTCAACTGCTCGTAGTCCAAACACCCATTTAGAGAAAAGACGTGTAAGGTGTATTCTCATCTGATAACATTTGTACTATGGATGCATATATCGAACAACTGTTAGCAGAAAGCATTCGACTATCAACCTATCCTCACTCCACAAAAGGCGAGAGAGTGAAAAAGGAAGGCCATGGTTGAGGTGTTTGACCCAATCTCTCCACCCAAAACGCTTCAGACGATCCAGGACTACCAGAAAGAGACCATAGACCTGTTCATTCCTACGGAACAACAAATTTCCATGCAAATACAACCAACCTGGTGTTCAAGCAGAACCCGTGGGTAATTGGAATCTACCTAAGAGGCTGACAGATGGATGTCCCCTCGGAGCACCATCGTAGTGCAGATGCTTGCATGGAGGGAGTGCAATCACTAATTCACCAGAAGCTCATAGAAGAGATAATATAATTCAAATGAGTAAAGTTTCAGCTTGCTTTGAAGGTCCAACTTCACAAAGATAACTCTGAGGGTAGTGGGGTGTACACAGACCATGTGCTCCGCCACACGCATGAGGCGGTTTTGCAGTGAGATCAAAGATGCATTAAACAGGGCTTTCCATACCAAACGGGAGACACTTGAAACGTGGACTAAAGAAGGTTCAGGCTGGATGGTTGAACGTTTGTCATTTGTTTGGTTATACATATCAACCGCTACCTGTATCAATCGGAAGCAACATGTGAATGTGAAAAACAAAGATGACAACTGCTGAAGATGGACACTCCGTTCTGCTGTTCCCAGACCCGCCAAGTATCCCACCCAGGATGGACTCAACTTTAAAGGAATCGACGCCTCAACAACTATATCCCAAATCTAGAAAGTCAAAAAACAAAATGAGCTAGCCATCAACATTTTTATTGGGGTAAGTGAGGCATTACCACGCAGCCTGATTACATGTTTAAGAATCTAGTTTATGACAAGAGCAAACACCGAGAGCGTAAGCACTTCAGCGGGCGCTGTCTCCACGGTTACTCCTGGGTAGACCTACTTGAGGCTCACACATCAGATTGCCGCGGGATCCGGTCGACATCGATGAAAGTGGAGATGCCGGAAAAGGGTAAAAACAAGCTTATCTTCCAGAACCACCACAAACAGCTCACAGTTCCATTTATGATCTTCGCCGATTTTGAGGCCCTCACAATGAATTCGAAGGCCGCGAGCTAGATCCAGCGAAGAGAAACACAGCACCATGATGCCTATAGCTACTGCTATATGGCATGCGCTGTGATGGACAGACATATCCACCAATAGAGTATGGAAGACTCAACACAGCAAATCATTTCCCGTGAGAAGTCCAAGAAGAGGAGCGTAAAATCAAGGTGGTGCTGGCTAACCCCAAAGTCATACAGATGACACAAGACGACTGAGAAATTACAGCACTGCTATAACCTGCCATGTGTATGAAAAGCCTCTCGAGGGTGATAGTGTCAAGGATCATTGTAACATTACAGGACGAGTCCGAGGTGATGCCCACAACGTCTACAACCTAAAGCTGAGGCTAAATTCTAAAACCACAACAATTGTGGTCTTTCATAATCTACGCGGCTACGATTCACATCTTGAAGGTTGAGGTTAGTGTGACTTGTATACCAAACAACACCAAACCATATGTCTCATTCCTGCTCTCTCTGAGAGAGAGAGAGCGAGAGAGTGGGAGAGGAGTGGGAGATAGAGCGGGGAGAGAGTGGGAGGAGAGGACTGCTGATGCGAAATGGGGTCTACCCCTATGAGTACATGGACTCTCTAGATAATTTCGCAGTCTCAGCTTCCACCGAAGCGAGGGTGACTATATACATGCACAGTTAGTCTGGAGGGTGTTTGATTGTCACAATCTGGGAGACTACAATCGCACAGACGTTCTCCTACTGCCAGTTGTGTTCTAGGGTTCCGGAAAACCTGGAAAGAGAGTAAGGTCTGTATCCGGCACACTCTTATACCAGACCAGATCTCTCAAGAAAACAAAAATATATCTGGAACTACTAACATACTACGACCACCATGACTAGCCCTGTATTGACGCCACAATGAGTGCTTATTTATCCTTATACATTTATTCATGCTGTTCTGCGAACCCGCGTGTCGTAGGGTTGATTATATGTGTTTATTTGACAATAAACGAGTACAAGACTTTAGTATATAACACATAAAATAAAGTGATCTAGAGTTTATTGCGTCCTGCTTCTGGGTGTCAAACAATGTACCAACTCTTACGTCGTCTATGCCCATAGGAGTGTCCACACATAGTTCATGATTGAGAAACCACGGCCTGTGTGAACCCTTAGGTTCAGCAGCTACGTAGTTAATAAACTCCCCGGGTTGCACATTATGCTAGCCGACCCAACACACAAACGGCCGCAAACCAATAGCTAGTTTCCCTTCGTGGTTATCTATTGGTTGCTGAAGCAACTATGCCTAGCTTTGAATGGCGTGGGGGCGGATAGCATAAATGCGTTTTGCTATAATTCTGGGCTGCGTACAAGACTGGAGCGGCCTACCCGCGGCAGCATGGGGCCCTGAACCTAACCACCCTGATGAGATCTTAACCAAAGTGACCAACATCTGGCACAAATACTGCAGTTTAAGCGGTTACATGATGGAACTTTAAACGAGTTAAATATACGAGTTCCTTGAGTAACCTTCCTGTCATTGCGACGTTGCAGCTCCTCGGTGTTCCGAAGTTACAGCGGTTCTGAAGGACTTGCGGAAGCCAGTCATTACCATTTTTGCTGAGGAGTGGGGTATGACACGAGCGGGAGAACACGAGTGGTCATTTGGTAACAACGCGAACAACCGGTGTTCGGGTTACCCCATTCTCTTTAATAAGCAATGACGTCGCACTATATTGTATAATTTTATGACAGCTAACTTAAATATTAATTGTATTGCAATCGGGTCTTCTCTGATATAACAAGGGAGGTAAATTGATCAAAGAGAGAACTATTTTGCTAAAATGCCATTTGCGCCACTAGCATATAGATGCACGAAACCGCACACAACTGTCTATGCTAATTTAACCAAGGCCGGCGAATAATAACTAGAATATTCACAATACACATAATGAATATACTGACCAAGCAATAATACGTTTGTAGTTGACATTAGATCATTTCCGTCATTGCAAAATAGTTGTTTCTTACGTCAAATATAATTCATATGGGCTCACTTAAGATTGTGTGTTGAATAGCACGTGCAACGGTTTCTAAGGCATTTATGAGATGTTGGCAAAATGGAAGAAAACAGCTTTCTTTAACGATTTCCACAATCCATGCCATAAACCATTCAACATGAGTTATCGCGTCTAGAATAACATTGACTTCCCGTCAGCCACTTTATCAAGGTACTATTAAGCTACGGTTTCAATTGTTCTAATAAACAATTGTCTAAATACGACATGTATCGTATATCCAGAATTAGCGTAACACAGTGAAACAAAAACGAGCACTCATGAAAATTGTGACTTCAAAACAACGAAAAGCCTGTTAACTATGTGCTCGTAACATTGTTAATCCATTTTATTTATCTGTATTCTAAGCAGGCAAAATTAGTTTAAACTTTATTTATTAAAGTATACATTTTACAAATACGTATATATAATATACACAAATTACATAATGTAAGTATTGGATTGGAAAACAAGTTTTAACAACTTATATTAATTCCTTTCCAGAGTGGAGTGTTTAGTTATATCGTGTATTACGGTAGCGATCAGTACGACGAGCGAGTTGTTGTCGGATTAAGACAGCGACTTACGAGTTGTGAGAAGCATTGACGAGTTATTAAATATACTAAGATATAGATACATACTATGAATTGGTTGATAGTTATATATTGGTTTCAAAATACAGAGTGTTGGAGTTACTCTATGATTTATTCGTTGCCTGAATGTAGTTTAACAATTATTCAATAGATAAGAAACGGGGTCACACTCTTCAATGGGGGCGAGGGGCAACGACACTGGGCACACACAACCGCAAACTAAGTGTTGAATCGTTTTGTGGCTTCGATGTAACTCTGGACGCGCATAAGGATTATACTGTTCTGCTCGAATGGTAGGTGTTCGTCTCCAAATAAGAGGTTATTCACAGTTAGGGCACATGGAAGATTGACAAGGAAGCGTTGACGAAAAGGGACATAGTGATGACACTGGAGGAGATAGTGATTGGTAGATTCGATTGCTCCACACTCGCAAACTGGTGATTCGACTATGTTCTCCCTATGGAGGTCTTGATTTAAGGAGCTGCATCCAAGGCGAAGGCATGTATGTAGTATTTGGTTTCTTCTATTGCCGATGTTGTACAGCGGTGATGGTGCTGTTGTGTTCTTGTTCAGATTGGCCTTGAAGGATCGAACAGTGTTAGAGTTGCGGATGTCAGTTGGCAGTGTGTTCCAATCTTTTATCGTTAATGTTAGAAATGATGAGCTGTATGTTTGTGTTCTCGTGTGGATCAATGGAATGTCAGATGCATTTCTAAGTTGATATCTTTGGGCCTGTGTCGGAATTAAGTCGGTTAGGTATGCTGGAGATATGCTTGATTCCATCTTGTAAAGTAATGTGAGTCTGTGTTTCTTTCGCCTTGCTGCCAAAGTGTCCCATTTCAGTTCATTTAGTAGATATTTGATGTTACAGAGTTTTGTGACACCAGACACTATTCTTGCTGCCTCGTTTTGGATCGATTCGATTTCGTTCTTAAGTTGAATGGTACAGTTGTCCCACACGGTGTCACCGTATTCAAGAACAGGCCGTATGAATGAAAAGTACATGCGCTCCAGGCTCTTCCGGTTGAGAATATATTTGAGTGATCGTAGAGTTCCGATTCTTTGCCATGCCATGTTTACCGTTGTGTTTATGTGTGATGACCATTTGGCATCGTCAGAGAGCGTGAGTCCGAGGTGTTGATGTGTGCTGACCTGGTCAACGACAGTAAGATAGTAAGGTTTGGGTGAGGTTGCTTTATCCGTTTCCTGGAGAACAGCATACTCTCTGTTTTGGAAGGGTTAAAGGTGACTAGCCAGTCCTTGGACCATGTGTGGATAGTACGTAAATCCTCGTTGAGAATAGTGGCTGAAGATATTGGATCATCGACTATGATATACAAACTGGTGTCATCAGTAAACGGTCGTATCTTGGCTTGAATATCTTTGACGATGTCGTTAATGTAAATGAGAAATAGGAGCGGACCAAGAATGGACCCTTGGGGGACACCAACATTGACAGATGACCAACTAGAGGAAGTGTTTGAGATGACTACACGTTGCCTTCGCTGGGATAAGTATGAAGAAAACCAATTTAATAAATTACCATGAATCCCAAGTGAAGCCAGTTTGTGAAGTAGGCCACGATGCCAGACTCTGTCGAACGCCTTTGATATGTCGCAGAAGACAACCCGAACCTCTTGCCCTTCATCCAGAGCTTGGCAGATGTCGTTATAAAGAAATGTGAGCTGATTGATGGTTGAATCACCTTTGATGAACCCTGACTGAGAAGGAGTGATAAGTCCATTACCAATAACAAAGTTGTATAAATACTTATGGACACAGTGCTCCATAAGCTTTCCAATGCAACTCAAGAGAGAGATTGGGCGATAGTTAGAAGGTTTAGAAGGATCTGACTTTTTGAAGATTGGTGTTACGTTTGCCATTTTCCATGGAGAAGGGATTGTCGAAATTGACAGCAGTTTGTTGAAATAAATAGAAAGTGGTGTAGCTAGAGCATCTGCTCCCTCGCGGATGAGTCTTGGACTGATGAGATTGCAAAATTGCTGGATATATAGGTGTTAAATATACGTACGTTTACTATGCTCAGCCGTATTATTACAAATATAAGCGCTGCAGTATTGTTTTACAAATTCATGAATTGAATTATATGATTACATAATTGTACACGTGTTATCTTGAATATACGAGATAATCTATTGAACTAATTCATTACATATTAGTGTACATATTCATATTAGTTTACGTAGTCGTTATATAGGCCTACATAGAAATGTATTTGTCTACAAAGGCTATTTGTTGCTAACGGTTCCGTCACATTTAATACATCAATGTGACCAACATTATATGTACTAATGAGAATGTTTTATCTTTGTACGAATGATTAACATTGGAATAATTCAATATCACGTTAAAGAAATTGTACGACTCGATAATTCCTGCATGCTATAGTATAATATGGAATTAATGCGGACATATCGTACGTACTTTGTAAGCAGGGTTTATCTACCGGTGATGTGTTCCGTAATATATATATGTGTGTGTGATACATATGCATGATATATCCGACTTGTTATGACTCATCATATATGTGTTTATTGTGTGTTTAGGCTGTCGTTATGCATTAAGCTAATCCAGAATCTGAAACAGGTTAAATAAATAAGAATTAAACGTTTCGTAAAATTTAAATTGTGAATTGGATCTTTTAATTATAGCCCGACCCGCCTCGGTACCTCACGCCAACTGAGTTCCCCAACTACATACACTACAACAGAACCCTATACCCAACAAACAAATAAGCCGGGATTGCAATATCACTCATTGAAAGATGACATCCGGACTAAATCTAAGGCCTCTCGTCTTCAAATTCTGACAGACGAAGATGTAAAAAACTAGTCATGGAACTTTGCAGGAAGCATTGGTATCATGTCTAGTTGTGCGTAATTGTAACCCCATTCTGATTTGATGATTATTTTGTGGATTTATGGCCAATTGAACATTTTTATGACACAAAGCTTGTCTGCGAATGTTTTCCATAATCCCTTGTTGGATTTTCTCCAAACCTGGCAGGAAGTACCCAACCCTGTACATCTATAACTGTATGTATATAAAGTGGAGGGAGTATTTCCCAGCTGACTAACACTGGAGCTTCTACCCTAGCCATGGTTCCAGTCTGTCGATGTTTCACCAATTTACTTCTGGCAAAATGACAGCCTGGGGAAACTCGATTTCCGAGCGTAGCACCACCACATTACACCCATATTTACTAGGGTGTTGATTGAAGGACGACAACTCTTATCTGCAAGATACGATCGCTAAAAATAGAAACGGAATATTTTTGGAAGTCGCCGAACAGGCACGATTATACATGGTCTTTTCCGAAAATACACAAATGCTCCCGTAGCCCCATTTACATTGCAAACATTAGTTTCCCGTGTCTGTGTTATATCGATAATATGGCACATTTTAACTATTACATTTAGGTGGTAACACATCGATTCTGCGTAATTGAAGTAAGGACGACTTAATCCTGAGTAAATATGTTAAATCAGATGCACATTGTACTTTTTTAAAACTTATCGTTATCAATATTGCAGTGCCTTTCGATTCAAATACGTCATTAATTAAGTCACGTGCTAATAGGTCTATTAATAGGATTAATGATAATCAATAATTACACAGAAAAAACATCGAGTTTCCTCAGTAGTTGATATTATCAGAAACTCAATACGGCCCAATTAATGATATCGGTATTAAAATATATTTATATGACTGACCAGGCAAAATATTTCAACGCCTGTTCCTAGGCTACTTCAACCCTCCACCCTGTGCATCTATACGTGGATGTATACTGAGAGGGGGTATTTCCCAGCAGGCTGACCTTGGAAATACTACACCACCCCTGTAGATATATATGTGTATGCATATAGAGTGGGGGAGTATTGCCCACAGGCAGACCCTGGATATTCTACCCCCACCCTTGTACATCTATGCGTGTATGTATATAAAGTGTGAGAGGGGAGTATTGCCCACAGGCTGACCCTGGATATTCTACCCCCACCCTTGTACATCTATGCGTGTATGTATATAAAGTGTGAGAGGGGAGTATTGCCCACAGGCTGACCCTGGATATTCTACCCCCACCCTTGTACATCTATGCGTGTATGTATATAAAGTGTGAGAGGGGAGTATTGCCCACAGGCTGACCCTGGATATTCTACCCCCACCCTTGTACATCTATGCGTGTATGTATATAAAGTGTGAGAGGGGAGTATTGCCCACAGGCTGACCCTGGATATTCTACCCCCACCCTTGTACATCTATGCGTGTATGTATATAAAGTGTGAGAGGGGAGTATTGCCCACAGGCTGACCCTGGATATTCTACCCCCACCCTTGTACATCTATGCGTGTATGTATATAAAGTGTCATAGGGGAGTATTGCCCACAGGCTGACCCTGGATATTCTACCCCCACCCTTGTACATCTATGAGTGTATGTATATAAAGTGTCATAGGGGAATATTGCCCACAGGCTGACCCTGGATAGTCTACCTCCACCCTTGTACATCTATCCGTGTATGTATATAAATTGTCATAGGGGAGTATTGCCCACAGGCTGGCCCTGGATAGTATACCCCCACCCTTGTACATCTATGCGTGTATGTATATAAAGTGTGAGAGGGGAGTATTGCCCACAGGCTGACCCTGGATATTCTACCCACACCCTTGTACATCTATGCGTGTATGTATATAAAGTGTGAGAGGGGAGTATTGCCCACAGGCTGACCCTGGATAGTCTACCCCCACCCTTGTACATCTATGCGTGTATGTATATAAAGTGTGAGAGGGGAGCATTGCCCACATGTTGACCCTGGATAGTCTACCCTCACCCTAGTACATCTATGCGTGTATGTATATAAAGTGTCATAGGGGAGTATTGCCCACAGGCTGACCCTGGATAGTCTACCCTCACCCTTGTACATATATGCGTGTATGTATATAAAGTGTGAGAGGGGAGTATTGCCCACCGGCTGACTCTGGATAGTCTACCCTCACCCTTGTACATCTATGCGTGTATGTATATAAAGAATGAGAGGGGAGTATTGCCCACAGGAAGACCCTGGATAGTCTACCCCCACCCTTGTACATCTATGCGTGTATGTATATAAAGTGTCATAGGGAAGTATTGCCCACAGGCTGACCTTGGATAGTCTACCCTCACCCTTGTACATCTATGCGTGTATGTATATAAAGTGTGAGAGGGGAGTATTGCCCACATGCTGACCCTGGATAGTCTACCCACACCCTTGTACATCTATGCGTGTATGTATATAAAGTGTCAGAGGGGAGTATTGCCCACAGGCTGACCCTGGATAGTCTACCCTCACCCTTGTACATCTATTCGTGTATGTATATAAAGTGTGAGAGGGGAGTATTGCCCACAGGCAGACCCTGGATAGTCTACCCCCACCCTTGTGCATCTATGCGTGTATGTATATAAAGTGTGAGAGGGGAGTATTGCCCACAGGCTGACCCTGGATAGTCTACCCTCACCCTTGTACATCTATGCGTTTATGTATATAAAGTGTGAGAGGGGAGTATTGCCCACAGGCTGACCTGGATATTCTACTCCCACCCTTGTACATCTATGCGTGAATGTATATAAAGTGTGAGATGGGAGTATTGCCCACAGGCTGACCCTGGATAGTCTACCCCCACCCTTGTACATCTATGCTTGTATGTATATAAAGTGTGAGAGGGGTGTATTGCCCACAGGCTGACCCTGGATAGTCTACCCTCACCCTTGAACATCTATGCGTGTATGTATTTAAAGTGTGAGATGGGAGTATTGCCCACCGGCTGACTCTGGATAGTCTACCCTCACCCTTGTACATCTATGCGTGTATGTATATAAAGTGTGCGAGGGGAGTATTGCCCACAGGCAGACCCTGGATAGTCTACCCCCACCCTTGTACATCTATGCGTGTATGTATATAAAGTGTGAGAGGGGAGTATTGCCCACAGGCTGACCCTGGATAGTCTACCCACACCCTTGTACATCTATGCGTGTATGTATATAAAGTGTGAGAGGGGAGTATTGCCCACAGGCTGACCCTGGATATTCTACCCCCACCCTTGTACATCTATGCGTGTATGTATATAAAGTGTGAGAGGGGAGTATTGCCCACAGGCTGACCCTGGATATTCTACCCCCACCCTTGTACATCTATGCGTGTATGTATATAAAGTGTGAGAGGGGAGTATTGCCCACAGGCTGACCCTGGATAGTCTACCCCCACCCTTGTACATCTATGCGTGTATGTATATAAAGTGTCATAGGGGAGTATTGCCCACAGGCTGACCCTGGATAGTCTACCCCCACCCTTGTACATATATGCGTGTATGTATATAAAGTGTGAGAGGGGAGTATTGCCCACAGGCTGACCCTGGATAGTCTACCCCCACCCTTGTACATCTATGCGTGTATGTATATAAAGTGTCATAGGGGAGTATTGCCCACAGGCTGACCCTGGATATTCTACCCCCACCCTTGTACATCTATGCGTGTATGTATATAAAGTGTGAGAGGGGAGTATTGCCCACAGGCTGACCCTGGATATTCTACCCCCACCCTTGTACATCTATGCGTGTATGTATATAAAGTGTGAGAGGGGAGTATTGCCCACAGGCTGACCCGGGAAATTCTATGCACCACCCCAGTTCATCTATGCATACAGGTATATAGAGTGGTGTGTGGTATTTCCCAGCAGGCTGACCCTAAAAATTCAACCCCACCTCTGTACATCTTATATGTATATATAGTGGGGAGGGGGGGAGTATTTTCCCGCAGACTGACCCTGGGAATTATACATCCCCACCCACAACATATATTTAGTGTATACACACTAGACCTAAAACATAACAAATAAAAAACACTACTATCAAATTGAAATTCACAAAATGGCGACAATGAGATCAAATAAAATTCAAACAAAGTGAAAACACACTCAAAATAACAGCATAAACTCGGCAAGAATTAATACTGTGTGTGTCCACCTCTGGCTCTCAGCACATGTAGACATCTTTGTCTCATGTATAGTATGCCGTTCTTGATAAATCTCTGAGGGATGGTGTTCCTCTCATGAACGAGTATGCGTTGTAACTCGCGCAAGTTCACTGGTGGTACATGTCGTCTTAGAACACGGCGGCCAAGCTCATCCCACAAGTGCTCGATGGGGTTGATATCCTGAGACTTGGGTGGCCATGGAAGCTTCCTGATGTTCTGTTGCTGCAGAAATGTCCGATTGGCTCGAGCTGTGTATTTGGGTACCCGTCCTGCATCAGTACAATACCTCGTCCATTGGATATGAGGGATGGCTACATGAAGTAGAATGTCCTGTTGATTTCAAGGCGCTGAGATTCCCCGGAACTATGACAAGCTGGGTGTTTGTATGTGGGGATACGCCGGACCATACCATCACTGTTCCTCCACCAATATGGTCATGCTCGTGCACACATTCGTCATTCAGTCGCTCTCCACAACGCCTGTACAGACGCATCCTACCATCGTTGTTGTGAAGATTGAATCGACTCTCGTCAGTAAATAGGACGTTGCCCTACTCTGCCCAAGTCATCCTCTGGTGCTGACGAGCCCAGAGCTCCCATTGTTGTCGATGTCGAGCTGTAAGGATATGTCCACGGAGGCGTTTCATAACGTTTTTTTAAACTAATTGGTCTGTTATGATAAGGTGCAAAAATTCAAAGCTATACCTTTAACCATATTTGAACAAAATCAAATTGAAAAAGGTCTAGTTAGAACATCCGTTCAGTGTATTGAGTGGGGGAAGTGTCTATTGCACCGGCATTGTTCATGTGTACATTTGGAGGGTCTCGTGGAATATTAAGTGTGCAATGCAGGCACATAAAGAACTATAATGCCAAATTAACAAGACATTGTAATATATGAGTATATTTCAGGTAAGGCATCGTCTTCTGTGCCGACCGTTACAAGTGGGAAGAAACTAATGATAACAATAGATAAACTGTATCCATCCAATCCACAATTCAGTCCGTTGTTCTCATATGGGGTAAGTAAAGGTTTATCTGATTATGTTCTAGTGCTGGGTCTTATGTATCAGCCTTCAGGTTAATATTGTAACACATTGAATACATGTAGGTTAATGAGAATCATTATAGTCAGCTTCTTCCATGAATACTCATAAACGTAGATAGGTCCTCTTAGTTGGTTTCCACAGTTTTGGTTTTTAATTTACAAGTACATGCATACATACAATGGCATACTTGTACATGGAAAACAATTAAACATTAAATTAGGATTAATTAGTATTGCTGTATAAGATTTTATCTGGAAAACAACAAATGGCAACGTTGGGCTACAAGTTATAACAACAGTATTTACAGCCCTCCCCATCACTTCAACTAAATTAACAATGTTGGATGAACAATTTCTCCTATGTATGATCTGATGTAGAAAAATAATTTGCACGCACACACACACAGACATTATATTGTTTGTTTCTTGATCTAAAACAAGTTTTCAATACTGTTTGGAGGGGATGTCTTTGGGGAAAATTACTTAATACAAGAATAAATGGGAAATGTTTTAATCTTATTAAAAATATGTACAGTAATATAAAATCATGTGTATGCAGTAATTCAGACTGTTAAATTTCTTCACAAGCAATATTGGCATAAGACAGGGAGAGAATCGTTCGACTTTACATTTTCTATATTCCTCAATGACCTGCACACATTTTTAGAGGTAAATATACCCAGCGACGAGCAAGTAGATGGTAGACAAAACCTTTTAAAATTATTTTTACTATTGTATGCAGACGAAAAGAGCGTTGAGTTCGCAGCATTGATCTTCTGGTCCTTTTTCCTCTCGCCGAGTCTCCCAGAATCTCGTCTCGTGCTGCCGTGGTGATATTTCACCGGCCTCAAGCCGTACCGTACCGTAGTTATCACCACACTCTCCCCCACGTTATCCAAAGCATCTTGCATACAGTAATGCAGGAACCAGTTTGGGTTATATTTACTCAGTAATCCGACATGTAAGAAACTTTCGAAGAGCTGGATCGAGATGGTGTCTTCCGTTGATCTGACATGTAAATAACTATCAGATTGAACTTCTACACTGTTCATTTTAACACAATCTGTTGATTCATATTAACACAGTAATCCGACATGTAAGAAACTATCGAATAGCTGGATCGAGATGGTGTCTTCCTTTGATTCATATTAACACAGAAATCCGACATGTAAGAAACTATCGAAGAGCTGGATTAAGATGGTGTCTCCCTTTAATTCATATTAACACAGTAATCCGACATGTAAGAAACTATCGAAGAGCTGGATTAAGATGGTGTCTCCCGTTGATCTGACATGTAAGAAACTATCAGATTGAACTTCTACACTGTAGCAACTGCCATGCAAAAAGCTGCTGAGCACTACAATCCGAATTATAAATGGGTACTTTCTGGAGTGGCATTTCCCCCATACAAATATCTGGCATTCGCGGTGGTGACAAGCAGAGCACCCAGCGTTTCACTACCCCTACGGCTGGCGATGATGGCTGCTGTGAGACCTATTAAATTTGGAGCAGTTCTTCTAGAAACATGCACAGGATTTTCAGGATAATCCTTATTGTAAGAGAAGGTGAAATATGGTGCACAGGCCAGCCAACTGCTGTCCGTTGAAGCGAGTCACCAACCGCGTAAACACAAAGTATGTATTCGGAAAGACATTTAACCAATCCCGGACTACTTGTTCCGTACCCGTGAAACAATGCAGATGCATGGCCTGATTGGGAATGACCACATTCTTTAGTTGGAACAACAAGGTACTATATGCCTCACTTGTATCTTCCAGACTAGTCATACTGCGGCAGTGAATAATAAGCACATGCCGATCTTGCAGCAAGGGTAAAGCCTGGCTCAGTACCTTCTGTTGGGTTGCCCATTGAGCTGGTGACACAGAGTGGTTAATACCGACCTCACCAAACCCGATAACCTCCGGCATTTCTAGGAGTTTTTCCATCCTACCTAGATCCTCAACACTAACGTTCCGTACATCCTTAGGATGCAACCCTATACTGACGTATATACCATCACGGTGCAGCTGTCTAACCTCCTCTTCCGTCGGGAAGGTAGCTGGGTCACAAACGTTGGCCACAGCTCCAGCCACCTGCACACATAAATGATCCTCCGGGTTGCCCACCCTCAGACATAGGTCCGTTAATGTTGCCTCGGGCATGTTTAACGTGTTGCGTGTTCGATCTAGGTGAAAATGACTATCAAACCCCTCCAGACGAAGTGTAGCTTCACTTACCACCCCATACTAACTTCTTCAGAGTCATGAAACTGTTCCATGAAGCTCTGTCTATGTCCTGTACAGCTGGAGAATTTATTGGGGTAAGGGTGAATTCACTCGGGGGATCAAGCATTAGCTCTCGAGAAACGGCTACCATCGCCTCTGCCTGCCGATTGGTCACTTCCCGGTTGGCATCCTGGAGCAGCTGTTCTGTGCTATTAATATACTGAACTAGGTCTTCAATTTTTGCTCGGTTTCCTAGCAACCATCCGGCTAATAGCTTTAATGCTGCCACTCGTCGAGATGAAATTTCACCAAGGTCCTGATCTTCGTGAAACAGATTTGGAACGTGCCATTGAAAAGCGTGTACTTTCTGGTATTCATTTGCCTCGTTGCAATCTGGCACGAGGCAAGGCATCCGCCTTTCTTTCCTTCTCTGGACTTTTACCTGTGCCCTCCTTTGCTTTGCATTCTCTGTTCTCTCTCCAGTGACCTGGGCGGCTCCCGAATTAAGGGGGAGGACTTAAAACTAATGTTGTCAGAACTTATTGTCCAACCATTTTTGCCTGTATTTTATTGTATATGAATAATTGTGTAGAATGTATTGATTATATATATGTATAGAGCAAATAAAATATTATTAAACTAAAGTCCCTGGATGGATACCGAGAATATGGTTTGCATTGTTTAGGTAGGGGCATGTCCCGAGACATTCCACGGATGTGAGGTGTCGCACCAGAAGTGTAACTGGTTGTTTGCTGACCCCTACACCTCCCCTTCTGCTGACCTTGGTAAGTCGACCTTACGGGTGCGCTCCGGTAATATCCAGCGTAGTGACGCTCTGCATCATAACGTGCCGGGTAATTAATAGATGACCGATTCCGGGTTGCTCTGGTCTCCTTTGGGCGGGTGTCCGAATATCTCCTGGTATCCACCGTCTTGGCACCATGAGAAGATTCACGCCTTAGCGGATCAATCTCCATGGGCTTTTCTAGTAGACTAGGTTGGTCCAAGAGGACACTTGGCATGCATTGGCGACACCCACTTCATCCACAACCTGCAGCAGGTTATCTTCCTGACTAGAGTCCAACGAAAGAACATCTTCATTCAGAAGAGTCTCGTCCTGGACTTTACTCTGGGCGGACCTAGCAATCCGTCCCTGATCATCTATGACCCTAGGGATGCTAGGATCCACTTCGAACCTGTAGTCTCTGGTTGCAGTCGCTTCCTTGCTAACCCTGCTCGTATTTTTCTTACCCAGGTTGTAGACGTTTTCCCTGATCCATCTGCGAAGTTCAGGGAATCTGCCTCCTTTGCCACTGTTCTTAACCAACTATTGGTTGAGGTTGCGATCATTGCTTGGTCTTTAAGCGTCTGGAGTTGCTGCTTATGGGTCGCTCGTCTGCACAACAACAACCCCTCCGCAATTACACGGGAAGACACCAACAGACGTTGCTTAGAGCTTTGCTCCACCTCGTCCAAGAAGTCATTCTTTCTGACTGATTCCATTGCCATGCCTGAAAGAATACAATAACTACCCACATGGATTATTTCCTTTTACAATTTCCACATCGGTACTTATCTATGGACAGAGCGTCTGTCGCAGTCACATCCACACACGACCCATAGTACCATACATCGCAATAGTCGCACTGGATCATGAACCGTCCCTGCCAAGGCTTCCTACATAAACAGTACAACTCACCAGCTGCTTGATCAGGACTCGAATCATCATGTGGCGCCTCTTTCCACTGTTTAATCCAAGCTGGCAGCTTCCTGTCATTACAGGGCTTCAGTCGATCATGGTTCACTACCAATACGCTATTCCGCAATTTGACCCTAAAAAGAGAGACTGAAAACTTCTCAATTATTGCTGGGCCTTTCCAGGGGGAAGACAACTTCCTGCACTTACCTTTCAACGTAGCGGTATCTAATAGATAGACTATATCTCCTACCTCATATGACCTTTCCAATATTCTAAGGTCATAATTCCGTTTCATCCGTTTCAAGGAAGTCTTCAAAGTCTTTCTCGCTGCGTTTTGTGCTTCTTGCATTGTACTAGTAAGCTTTGCTACATAGTCATCTGCATCCTACAGCTTGTGGGAACATCAATTAAGCTGGTACATTTACTGCTCTCCCCAACATTAATTTGTTGGCTGTAAACCCAGTATTGCGATTCACTGAAGCTCTTAGAGCCCCAGCCAACTGTTGTAAATGAATATCCCACTGATTTTGAGACTTTTCTATAAAACATCGATCGGCATCCATCAGAGTGCGGTTGTATCTCTCTACTTGACCATTTGCGGAAGCTCTATATGGTGTTGTTCTAGTTTTGTGGATTTGTAGAGCCTCACACAAGGCAGTAAACAGCTTAGATTCGAAGTTACGACCTTGATCATAAAACAAGTGCAACGGGTACCCGAACCTAGAAAGTAATTGATTTACTACAGCCCTTGCCGTCACTTCCGCTGTCTGAGACGGCAAAGGCACACATTCCACCCATTTGGTGAACTGATCTACCATCATGAGTATGTGTTAATTTCCCAGTGGTGTACGGGGCAATGGCCCCATGAAATATATGTGTACCCTCTCCATGGGTGCCCCTGCTTGGTATTCCTTCATTCCACAGTGACCGTATCTATTCGTCTTCTTGTTTCGACTACATAGATCACACGTTGACACAAAGTTAGCTATCTCTTGACCCATGCCATACCAGAAGAATTTATCTTTCATCCTGGCCTTGGTCCTTGCAACTCCTTGATGACCTGCATAGGGCAAATCATGATTCCACTGCAGAGCTAACGCTTTCAAACTTCTTGGAATAACCAAAACGTTGTCCTCCGAAGAACTCCCCTTGTTCTTGTATAGTACCTTGTCTATTAATAGATATTGTTCCTTGTTTAGCCAGTACTACTTTGTCGCAGGGCTAGCAAGAAACAATAATTTCTCGCTAGGCTCTTGTTTGTTGTTAAGCCAATTTAGAATTATCTCTAAATCTTCATCCTTGGCTTTAGTTTCTGTCACGGTGAAGCCCCAACAAGACGGTTGTAGTGATACATCTAAAATCACATTATGTGCGGCTTTGCATTTCAGAATGTGGAATTCACTGTTGTTCATGATGATCTCCACATCAGCATGTTCTCTACTTTTTGAACAGCCCCCAAGATTACACTCTGGTTGATCTTGGTCCATGTCTCTCACTTCTAGCACCTGTGCTCCTATGGTCGCGTCATTATCACATTTACCTGTATTACGATTTCCTTCATTACCATCACGAATCGATGGAACTGCAATATTGCCCTTTGACACCATTACCCGTCAAAGAAATTGCCTCACCGACATCAATGGAACCGCAATCTCCTTCTTTGACATCAATTCCTGTCAAAGAAATTGCCTCACCGACATCAATGGAACCGCAATCTCCTTCTTTGACATCAATTCCCGTCAAAGAAATTGCCTCACCGACATCGATGGAACCGCAATATCCATCTTTGACACCATTACCCGTCAAAGAAATTGCCTCACTGACATCGATGGAACCGCAATGTCCATCTTTGACACCTTTATTCGTCAAAGAAATTGCCTCACCGACATCGATGGAACCGCAATATCAATCTTTGACATCATTACTTGTCAAAGCAATTTCCTCATCAACATTCCTCACAAACTATCCCCAATTTTCGTTAGCCCTTCTACAATGGTCACATACCCCACAAGGTAATTCACTCAACTTTTTGTTGGCGTCATATGCTAGACACTTCCCCCCTTCTTCGGGTATTCGGGACAATGCATCTGCATTTTCATGCTTCCGGCCCGCCCGGTGTTTCAGGATCATGTTGTACTGGGACAACTCCTCCATCCACCTGGCTAGCTGACCTTGTGGCTCTTTAAACCGTAATAACCATGTTAGACTCGAATGGTCTCTTCGCATGGTAAATGGCCGACCAAGTAGGTAATACCTATATTGCCTGGTAAACCGAACAACTGCTAGAAGTTCCCTGTGGGTAGTACAGTATCTCCGTTGTTCTTTAGATAGAGAACAGCTTCGATATGCTATCACTTTCTCTTCACCATTTTGAATTTGTAGCAATTCGGCTCCAATGGCGTCCAATGAATCCAGGATGTAGTCGTCCGTTTGGTTTGGGAGGACCAGCACGGGTGGTGTGGACAATGCATGTTTTAAATCCCTAAATGCCCTTTCCTGTTCATCCTCACACTGGAAGTTATTCTTTCCTACCACTTTGTACAGTGGTGCTGCTAATTTAGAGAAGTCTTTGACAAATACTCTATGATAATTAGCTAAACCCAACCAACGCTCTACATCTTTTGAACATGATGGCCAATCACGTATCACTTTGATGTTTTCTTCGGACATAGCCAACCTATTGCTACTAACCCGTCTACCCAAGAATTCAACTTCACGCTGGAAAAACACACATTTCTTAGGTTTCAGTTTCAAGCCAAATTCGCGAAACCTGGATAATGGTTCAGCTAGGTTCATCAAGTGTTCTTTGAAACTTGACCTCAGCCCGAGCAAATCGTCTAAAAAGGCTAGTACTGTTTTCCAATTTAGACCTCTCAGCACCAAATTCATCACACGAGCAAACGTTGCTGGAGCATTGCACAAACCAAACCCCATCTTTACATGCTCAAACAACCCATACTTTGTGATAAAAGCCGTCTTTTTCCGGTCTTCCTCCTTTACTAATACTTGCCAGTATTCTGCATTGGCATCTAATTTTGAAAACCAAACGCTACCAGCGAGAGTATTTAAACAGTCATCCACCAAGGGTAATGGAAACACGTCTTTGACAGTCACATTATTTAATGCCCTATCGTCAATGCACCATCTAACTGACCCATCTCGTTTGCGTATCAGCACTGGAGCGGACGCCCATTCAGAGATCGACTCTTGTATCACACCTGATTCTAACATCTTTTTCAGGTGTGCCTCCTCTTCCCCCACAAAACATGCCTCCTGTTTCAATGCTGTGCTCAATCTCGGTGAAATGCCCTAGGTTGAATTCGTTTTTTGTTCTTCAGTTAAATGTGTCTTAGAGGATTCCAGCATTTCCGTTAAATGTTCTGGAATCTTTAGTTCACTTTTAGAACTCAAAACTTTTAACACTCAAAACTTGTGTTGCAATTTGTTCCTGGTTATCGTGCTCAAGACACTCGCCTATTGGATAAGCTCATCTCAACTGCTGTCCCCGTTTGAGAAGTCGATAACGGTCCGATGGGTTCACAAGACACATTATTGTGTCTGCTTTATCACTACATACTACACGTGGAGCTAACATCTTCAGCCCCTCTATTGGTTCCATTACAATATTTCTTGGGATGGGGTCGCTCATTTGGCATTTAACCTGTACAACAGAATTAGGCGGAATAACTTGCCTATTAACTATAACTACTCTGGCCACCAGTGGAGTGCCACCCTCCTTCCCCACATCGAGACTAATTTCTTGGCCATCAAATATCAAAACTGCTCGCCCCATATCCAGTGTCGCAGCTCCTCGGTGATACAAAAGGTCAAACCCAAACAACATGTCTTGTTCTATTGGCGCTACATGTACCTGCTCGTCCCCCAGCTGGGCAGGGGTTAGAATATCCCAGCTGTCGCACTACAGAGGGGTACAACCCCCCCAAGTGTACCTGCCTGTTTGCCGTGGGCGGAGACCTGTGTCGCCTGATGAGAGGATCCTGGTGGTTGAGTAGAATCAGTGTTGGCAAATAATACCCTGTTTCCACAACACACCACTTCGGCCTTAAGTTGGGTTAAACGGGAGGTCAGGAAAGCCCGTCCTTGATCAATCGGCTGGTCATGCCGAGCCCTAGGGCATCGTTAATCTTAAACACATATTTTCAAAATTTGTCTTGAAAACAAATATTGATTCTCTAAATATTTATACTCTTTCATTGTCTTCTTTTTGATGCCCTAGAAGGCGGTGGCTCATGGGCTAATCGGGTGAAAGTTTGATGTTTGATTGACTTTTGTAACCTCCCAAGGATAGTCTAAACTTGGTAGGACCTTCTGTGGGAATACACTTGTCCAGTCTAGTCCTTTCATTTTGAGTATATCATTGATGTATCCCTGTCATGATCTGTGATGGATTTCCCCAGATCATGTCCCCTTGTTGGGCTCTGAGACGGGTGGGGAGCATTGACGATGAACTATATATTACTATTATGAGTCCCACTCAAAAAAAAAGCCAAGCGTACACTAAGTGAATCTGATGATGATTCTGTTGAACAACAGAGAGTGAACTTCCCTCGCTTCATTCTCATTGAGGCTGTAGACAGTTCAAAACATATCATAAAAATTTCCCCTTTCGTCATTGAAAAGCAAATGAAATCTATCCTAGGTACACCTAAATCTGTTAAAAGTCTTCGAAATGGAAGTCTTTTGGTTGAAATTACTTCAAAAGCTCAATCTCAGAATTTATTATCAACGAACACCTTCTTTGGACATTCTGTGAATGTCAGTCCCCACAAATCTTTGAACTCATCCAAAGGTGTCATCAGGTGCAGGGAATTATCTTCCTGCTCTTTGGATGAGATCAAAGAAGGTTTGTCAAGTCAAGGGATCATTGACGTGAAGAGAATATCAATAAAACGTAACAACGAAATAAAATCCACAAACACATATATAATTACATGTGACACACCAGTCATCCCGTCACGTATCAAAGTTGGCTACCAGATTGTCACCGTCGACATATATGTACCTAACCCTCTTAGATGCTTTAAATGCCAGAATTATGGTCATCATGAGGATAGGTGTCGGAACGAGTCTGTTTGCTCCAAGTGTGCTGAGACTGCTCCACTACATCAAGAGAACAATTGCCCCAACACAAATAAATGCGCCAAATGTGGCGCTGATCATATATCCAATTCTAAAGACTGTGACTCCTGGAAAAAAGAAATTGTTAAGATCAAATATTCCGAAAACATTTCATTCCAGGATGCAAGAAAAATTTATGAATCTCGGTACAAATCCGAAAATCAGCCAAGCTATGCAAAACTTGCAAAAACTTGTTGACCAAACTTTGCCAAATATTTCCAGACAAAAAACAGAAATAATGCAGTTATTCCCTGGTTCTGATAGTTCTTCACATCTTGACCAGCTTAAAAATCAAAATACACCACAAACACCTAAACCTACGCTTACAAATCAAAATACACCACAAACACCTAAACCTACAGCAGACAAACAAAAACAAGCAAAAACAAACATACACAAGAATCCAACAACAAAAAACACTCAAAACAACAATACACAAGAAAAACACATTCAACCAAAAACAACATCAACTTCATCAAAACCAATACCTACTAAAAAAGAATCAACAGCTCAACAAGCATCAACTTCAACAAAAAAGCAATCTGCTGTCACTTCCAGACAGCAGAAAAATTAGGGGGAAGTCCAGTTAGCCCAACTATATGTGGGCCGTTGCATAATGTTGTTAAAACTTGTGGCTCAAACCATTTGTATTTTCATTCTATGTATTGTATCTTTACGTGTATGACATATGTACTATTGATTTGAAATACAAACATTTACTTAGTTTTTCAACATTTTATACATTTGTTAAATGAGTTAATTTATCAGGCATGTTTAATATTTTTAACCATTATCTTATCATATTTACTTGTCTATTTATCTTTGTATTAGTTCTTGCAGCTTATATCTTATTTCCTATGAAAGTTTTACTTAATTTGTTGAGGGTCTCATGGTAGATTGACTTAAGTGTTCAACTGAGTTCTCTCGTTAAATAAAGTCTGTATTATTATTATTATTATTATTATAATTATATGTTCAAAAGGAATCTTCCAATGTCGCCATAATTATAAATCATTTAAATGTGTCGATTTATTTTCAATGAAATGTTTTCTACACAATTGTGTAATTCTAAATGTATATCATTTCCTGGGCTAGACCCCCACATTTCCGAACCGTAATTTAGGACAGACTCAACCAGATTATCCAAAACATTTAGATTTCTAAATTGTTTTAAAATCGTATTGATGAAAAATAGCAATAAGTCGGGACATGGTTTTTGGTGAATGCTCCGCTATATATATATATTTTTAATCATGTTTCTGCCAACTGCCATTTTTAATTGAGGAAACATTTTCAATTTACTACCTGCCACTATATGTATAGTGGTGCAGTGTGAGTGTCGGACTACCTGCCACTATATGTATAGTGGTGCAGTGTGAGTGTCGGACTATCTGCCACTATATGTATAGTGGTGCAGTGTGAGTGTCGGACTATCTGCCACTATATGTATAGTGGTGCAGTGTGAGTGTCGGACTACCTGCCACTATATGTATAGTGGTGCAGTGTGAGTGTCGGACTACCTGCCACTATATGTATAGTGGTGCAGTGTGAGTGTCGGACTATCTGCCACTATATGTATAGTGGTGCAGTGTGAGTGTCGGACTAGCTGCCACTATATGTATAGTGGTGCAGTGTGAGTGTCGGACTACCTGCCACTATATGTTTGGTGGTGCAGTGTGAGTGTCGGACTAGCTGCCACTATATGTTTGGTGGTGCAGTGTGAGTGTCGGACTAGCTGCCACTATATGTATAGTGGTGCAGTGTGAGTGTCGGACTATCTGCCACTATATGTATAGTGGTGCAGTGTGAGTGTCGGACTACCTGCCACTATATGTATAGTGGTGCAGTGTGAGTGTCGGACTATCTGCCACTATATGTATAGTGGTGCAGTGTGAGTGTCGGACTACCTGCCACTATATGTATAGTGGTGCAGTGTGAGTGTCGGACTAGCTGCCACTATATGTATAGTGGTGCAGTGTGAGTGTCGGACTACCTGCCACTATATGTATAGTGGTGCAGTGTGAGTGTCGGACTATCTGCCACTATATGTATAGTGGTGCAGTGTGAGTGTCGGACTACCTGCCACTATATGTATAGTGGTGCAGTGTGAGTGTCGGACTAGCTGCCACTATATGTATAGTGGTGCAGTGTGAGTGTCGGACTATCTGCCACTATATGTATAGTGGTGCAGTGTGAGTGTCGGACTAGCTGCCACTATATGTATAGTGGTGCAGTGTGAGTGTCGGACTAGCTGCCACTATATGTATAGTGGTGCAGTGTGAGTGTCGGACTAGCTGCCACTATATGTATAGTGGTGCAGTGTGAGTGTCGGACTAGCTGCCACTATATGTATAGTGGTGCAGTGTGAGTGTCGGACTACCTGCCACTATATGTTTGGTGGTGCAGTGTGAGTGTCGGACTAGCTGCCACTATATGTATAGTGGTGCAGTGTGAGTGTCGGACTACCTGCCACTATATGTATAGTGGTGCAGTGTGAGTGTCGGACTACCTGCCACTATATGTATAGTGGTGCAGTGTGAGTGTCGGACTATCTGCCACTATATGTATAGTGGTGCAGTGTGAGTGTCGGACTACCTGCCACTATATGTTCGGTGGTGCAGTGTGAGTGTCGGACTAGCTGCCACTATATGTATAGTGGTGCAGTGTGAGTGTCGGACTACCTGCCACTATATGTATAGTGGTGCAGTGTGAGTGTCGGACTATCTGCCACTATATGTATAGTGGTGCAGTGTGAGTGTCGGACTAGCTGCCACTATATGTTTGGTGGTGCAGTGTGAGTGTCGGACTAGCTGCCACTATATGTTTGGTGGTGCAGTGTGAGTGTCGGACTAGCTGCCACTATATGTTCGGTGGTGCAGTGTGAGTGTCGGACTAGCTGCCACTATATGTTCGGTGGTGCAGTGTGAGTGTCGGACTAGCTGCCACTATATGTTTGGTGGTGCAGTGTGAGTGTCGGACTAGCTGCCACTATATGTATAGTGGTGCAGTGTGAGTGTCGGACTACCTGCCACTATATGTATAGTGGTGCAGTGTGAGTGTCGGACTATCTGCCACTATATGTATAGTTGGGCAGTGTGAGTGTCGGACTATCTGCCACTATATGTATAGTGGTGCAGTGTGAGTGTCGGACTACCTGCCACTATATGTTTGGTGGTGCAGTGTGAGTGTCGGACTACCTGCCACTATATGTATAGTGGTGCAGTGTGAGTGTCGGACTATCTGCCACTATATGTATAGTGGTGCAGTGTGAGTGTCGGACTAGCTGCCACTATATGTATAGTGGTGCAGTGTGAGTGTCGGACTAGCTGCCACTATATGTTTGGTGGTGCAGTGTGAGTGTCGGACTAGCTGCCACTATATGTTTGGTGGTGCAGTGTGAGTGTCGGACTATCTGCCACTATATGTATAGTGGTGCAGTGTGAGTGTCGGACTATCTGCCACTATATGTATAGTGGTGCAGTGTGAGTGTCGGACTACCTGCCACTATATGTATAGTGGTGCAGTGTGAGTGTCGGACTATCTGCCACTATATGTATAGTGGTGCAGTGTGAGTGTCGGACTACCTGCCACTATATGTATAGTGGTGCAGTGTGAGTGTCGGACTATCTGCCACTATATGTATAGTGGTGCAGTGTGAGTGTCGGACTAGCTGCCACTATATGTTTGGTGGTGCAGTGTGAGTGTCGGACTAGCTGCCACTATATGTTTGGTGGTGCAGTGTGAGTGTCGGACTACCTGCCACTATATGTATAGTGGTGCAGTGTGAGTGTCGGACTACCTGCCACTATATGTTTGGTGGTGCAGTGTGAGTGTCGGACTAGCTGCCACTATATGTTTGGTGGTGCAGTGTGAGTGTCGGACTATCTGCCACTATATGTATAGTGGTGCAGTGTGAGTGTCGGACTACCTGCCACTATATGTTTGGTGGTGCAGTGTGAGTGTCGGACTAGCTGCCACTATATGTTTGGTGGTGCAGTGTGAGTGTCGGACTAGCTGCCACTATATGTTTGGTGGTGCAGTGTGAGTGTCGGACTAGCTGCCACTATATGTTGGTGGTGCAGTGTGAGTGTCGGACTATCTGCCACTATATGTTTGGTGGTGCAGTGTGAGTGTCGGACTAGCTGCCACTATATGTATAGTGGTGCAGTGTGAGTGTCGGACTATCTGCCACTATATGTATAGTGGTGCAGTGTGAGTGTCGGACTAGCTGCCACTATATGTTTGGTGGTGCAGTGTGAGTGTCGGACTACCTGCCACTATATGTATAGTGGTGCAGTGTGAGTGTCGGACTATCTGCCACTATATGTATAGTGGTGCAGTGTGAGTGTCGGACTAGCTGCCACTATATGTATAGTGGTGCAGTGTGAGTGTCGGACTAGCTGCCACTATATGTTTGGTGGTGCAGTGTGAGTGTCGGACTAGCTGCCACTATATGTATAGTGGTGCAGTGTGAGTGTCGGACTACCTGCCACTATATGTATAGTTGAGTGTGAGTGTCGACTACTGCCACTATATGTTAGTGTGCAGTGTGAGTGTCGGACTATCTGCCACTATATGTATAGTGGTGCAGTGTGAGTGTCGGACTATCTGCCACTATATGTATAGTGGTGCAGTGTGAGTGTCGGACTAGCTGCCACTATATGTTTGGTGGTGCAGTGTGAGTGTCGGACTAGCTGCCACTATATGTATAGTGGTGCAGTGTGAGTGTCGGACTAGCTGCCACTATATGTTTAGTGGTGCAGTGTGAGTGTCGGACTAGCTGCCACTATATGTTTGGTGGTGCAGTGTGAGTGTCGGAATCTGCCACTATATGTATAGTGGTGCAGTGTGAGTGTCGGACTATCTGCCACTATATGTATAGTGGTGCAGTGTGAGTGTCGGACTATCTGCCACTATATGTATAGTGGTGCAGTGTGAGTGTCGGACTAGCTGC
Source organism: Archivesica marissinica (assembly GCA_014843695.1). NCBI lineage: Eukaryota > Metazoa > Mollusca > Bivalvia > Venerida > Vesicomyidae > Archivesica > Archivesica marissinica. The sequence goes on from CM026386.1 coordinate 86,206,433, forward strand.
CACTATATGTTTGGTGGTGCAGTGTGAGTGTCGGACTAGCTGCCACTATATGTTTAGTGGTGCAGTGTGAGTGTCGGACTACCTGCCACTATATGTATAGTGGTGCAGTGTGAGTGTCGGACTATCTGCCACTATATGTATAGTGGTGCAGTGTGAGTGTCGGACTAGCTGCCACTATATGTTTGGTGGTGCAGTGTGAGTGTCGGACTAGCTGCCACTATATGTTTGGTGGTGCAGTGTGAGTGTCGGACTACCTGCCACTATTTTGTGGTGCAGTGTGAGTGTCGGACTACTGCCACTATATGTATAGTGGTGCAGTGTGAGTGTCGGACTACCTGCCACTATATGTATAGTGGTGCAGTGTGAGTGTCGGACTATCTGCCACTATATGTATAGTGGTGCAGTGTGAGTGTCGGACTAGCTGCCACTATATGTATAGTGGTGCAGTGTGAGTGTCGGACTAGCTGCCACTATATGTATAGTGGTGCAGTGTGAGTGTCGGACTACCTGCCACTATATGTTCGGTGGTGCAGTGTGAGTGTCGGACTAGCTGCCACTATATGTATAGTGGTGCAGTGTGAGTGTCGGACTAGCTGCCACTATATGTATAGTGGTGCAGTGTGAGTGTCGGACTATCTGCCACTATATGTATAGTGGTGCAGTGTGAGTGTCGGACTAGCTGCCACTATATGTTTGGTGGTGCAGTGTGAGTGTCGGACTAGCTGCCACTATATGTTTGGTGGTGCAGTGTGAGTGTCGGACTACCTGCCACTATATGTTTGGTGGTGCAGTGTGAGTGTCGGACTAGCTGCCACTATATGTATAGTGGTGCAGTGTGAGTGTCGGACTACCTGCCACTATATGTTTGTGGTGCAGTGTGAGTGTCGGACTATCTGCCACTATATGTATAGTGGTGCAGTGTGAGTGTCGGACTACCTGCCACTATATGTATAGTGGTGCAGTGTGAGTGTCGGACTATCTGCCACTATATGTATTGGTGCAGTGTGAGTGTCGGACTACTGCCACTATATGTATAGTGGTGCAGTGTGAGTGTCGGACTACCTGCCACTATATGTTAGTGGTGCAGTGTGAGTGTCGGACTACCTGCCACTATATGTATAGTGGTGCAGTGTGAGTGTCGGACTATCTGCCACTATATGTGTGGTGGTGTGAGTGTCGGACTAGCTGCCACTATATGTATAGTGGTGCAGTGTGAGTGTCGGACTACCTGCCACTATATGTATAGTGGTGCAGTGTGAGTGTCGGACTATCTGCCACTATATGTATAGTGGTGCAGTGTGAGTGTCGGACTATCTGCCACTATATGTATAGTGGTGCAGTGTGAGTGTCGGACTAGCTGCCACTATATGTTTGGTGGTGCAGTGTGAGTGTCGGACTAGCTGCCACTATATGTTTGGTGGTGCAGTGTGAGTGTCGGACTAGCTGCCACTATATGTTTGGTGGTGCAGTGTGAGTGTCGGACTAGCTGCCACTATATGTTTGGTGGTGCAGTGTGAGTGTCGGACTAGCTGCCACTATATGTTTGGTGGTGCAGTGTGAGTGTCGGACTAGCTGCCACTATATGTATAGTGGTGCAGTGTGAGTGTCGGACTACCTGCCACTATATGTATAGTGGTGCAGTGTGAGTGTCGGACTATCTGCCACTATATGTATAGTGGTGCAGTGTGAGTGTCGGACTAGCTGCCACTATATGTTTGGTGGTGCAGTGTGAGTGTCGGACTAGCTGCCACTATATGTTTGGTGGTGCAGTGTGAGTGTCGGACTACTGCCACTATATGTTGGTGCAGTGTGAGTGTCGGACTAGCTGCCACTATATGTTTAGTGGTGCAGTGTGAGTGTCGGACTACTGCCACTATATGTATAGTGGTGCAGTGTGAGTGTCGGACTAGCTGCCACTATATGTATAGTGGTGCAGTGTGAGTGTCGGACTAGCTGCCACTATATTATAGTGGTGCAGTGTGAGTGTCGGACTATCTGCCACTATATGTATAGTGGTGCAGTGTGAGTGTCGGACTATCTGCCACTATATGTATAGTGGTGCAGTGTGAGTGTCGGACTACCTGCCACTATATGTATAGTGGTGCAGTGTGAGTGTCGGACTATCTGCCACTATATGTATAGTGGTGCAGTGTGAGTGTCGGACTAGCTGCCACTATATGTATAGTGGTGCAGTGTGAGTGTCGGACTAGCTGCCACTATATGTATAGTGGTGCAGTGTGAGTGTCGGACTACCTGCCACTATATGTTTGGTGGTGCAGTGTGAGTGTCGGACTAGCTGCCACTATATGTTTGGTGGTGCAGTGTGAGTGTCGGACTACCTGCCACTATATGTATAGTGGTGCAGTGTGAGTGTCGGACTACCTGCCACTATATGTATAGTGGTGCAGTGTGAGTGTCGGACTAGCTGCCACTATATGTTTGGTGGTGCAGTGTGAGTGTCGGACTAGCTGCCACTATATGTTTGGTGGTGCAGTGTGAGTGTCGGACTACCTGCCACTATATGTTCGGTGGTGCAGTGTGAGTGTCGGACTAGCTGCCACTATATGTATAGTGGTGCAGTGTGAGTGTCGGACTACCTGCCACTATATGTTTGGTGGTGCAGTGTGAGTGTCGGACTATCTGCCACTATATGTATAGTGGTGCAGTGTGAGTGTCGGACTACCTGCCACTATATGTAGTGGTGCAGTGTGAGTGTCGGACTACTGCCACTATATGTAGTGGTGCAGTGTGAGTGTCGGACTACTGCCACTATATGTATAGGTGCAGTGTGAGTGTCGACACTGCCACTATATTTCGGTGGTGCAGTGTGAGTGTCGGACTACCTGCCACTATATGTTTAGTGGTGCAGTGTGAGTGTCGGACTATCTGCCACTATATGTATAGTGGTGCAGTGTGAGTGTCGGACTAGCTGCCACTATATGTATAGTGGTGCAGTGTGAGTGTCGGACTAGCTGCCACTATATGTTTGGTGGTGCAGTGTGAGTGTCGGACTATCTGCCACTATATGTATAGTGGTGCAGTGTGAGTGTCGGACTACCTGCCACTATATGTATAGTGGTGCAGTGTGAGTGTCGGACTAGCTGCCACTATATGTATAGTGGTGCAGTGTGAGTGTCGGACTAGCTGCCACTATATGTATAGTGGTGCAGTGTGAGTGTCGGACTAGCTGCCACTATATGTATAGTGGTGCAGTGTGAGTGTCGGACTACCTGCCACTATATGTATAGTGGTGCAGTGTGAGTGTCGGACTAGCTGCCACTATATGTATAGTGGTGCAGTGTGAGTGTCGGACTATCTGCCACTATATGTATAGTGGTGCAGTGTGAGTGTCGGACTAGCTGCCACTATATGTATAGTGGTGCAGTGTGAGTGTCGGACTACCTGCCACTATATGTATAGTGGTGCAGTGTGAGTGTCGGACTACCTGCCACTATATGTATAGTGGTGCAGTGTGAGTGTCGGACTATCTGCCACTATATGTATAGTGGTGCAGTGTGAGTGTCGGACTACCTGCCACTATATGTTGTGGTGCAGTGTGAGTGTCGGACTAGCTGCCACTATATGTTTAGTGGTGCAGTGTGAGTGTCGGACTACCTGCCACTATATGTTTGGTGCAGTGTGAGTGTCGGACTACTGCCACTATGTTGTGGTGCAGTGTGAGTGTCGACTACTCCACTATATGTATAGTGGTGCAGTGTGAGTGTCGGACTATCTGCCACTATATGTATAGGTGCAGTGTGAGTGTCGGACTAGCTGCCACTATATGTATAGTGGTGCAGTGTGAGTGTCGGACTAGCTGCCACTATATGTTTGGTGGTGCAGTGTGAGTGTCGGACTAGCTGCCACTATATGTATAGTGGTGCAGTGTGAGTGTCGGACTAGCTGCCACTATATGTTTGGTGGTGCAGTGTGAGTGTCGGACTAGCTGCCACTATATGTTTGGTGGTGCAGTGTGAGTGTCGGACTAGCTGCCACTATATGTATAGTGGTGCAGTGTGAGTGTCGGACTATCTGCCACTATATGTATAGTGGTGCAGTGTGAGTGTCGGACTAGCTGCCACTATATGTATAGTGGTGCAGTGTGAGTGTCGGACTATCTGCCACTATATGTATAGTGGTGCAGTGTGAGTGTCGGACTACCTGCCACTATATGTATAGTGGTGCAGTGTGAGTGTCGGACTAGCTGCCACTATATGTATAGTGGTGCAGTGTGAGTGTCGGACTACCTGCCACTATATGTATAGTGGTGCAGTGTGAGTGTCGGACTATCTGCCACTATATGTATAGTGGTGCAGTGTGAGTGTCGGACTACCTGCCACTATATGTTAGGTGGTGCAGTGTGAGTGTCGGACTAGCTGCCACTATATGTATAGTGGTGCAGTGTGAGTGTCGGACTAGCTGCCACTATATGTATAGTGGTGCAGTGTGAGTGTCGGACTAGCTGCCACTATATGTATAGTGGTGCAGTGTGAGTGTCGGACTAGCTGCCACTATATGTATAGTGGTGCAGTGTGAGTGTCGGACTACCTGCCACTATATGTTTGGTGGTGCAGTGTGAGTGTCGGACTAGCTGCCACTATATGTATAGTGGTGCAGTGTGAGTGTCGGACTACCTGCCACTATATGTATAGTGGTGCAGTGTGAGTGTCGGACTATCTGCCACTATATGTATAGTGGTGCAGTGTGAGTGTCGGACTATCTGCCACTATATGTATAGTGGTGCAGTGTGAGTGTCGGACTAGCTGCCACTATATGTTTGGTGGTGCAGTGTGAGTGTCGGACTACCTGCCACTATATGTATAGTGGTGCAGTGTGAGTGTCGGACTACCTGCCACTATATGTATAGTGGTGCAGTGTGAGTGTCGGACTACTGCCACTATAGTATAGTGGTGCAGTGTGAGTGTCGGACTAGCTGCCACTATATGTTTGGTGGTGCAGTGTGAGTGTCGGACTAGCTGCCACTATATGTTTGGTGGTGCAGTGTGAGTGTCGGACTAGCTGCCACTATATGTTTAGTGGTGCAGTGTGAGTGTCGGACTAGCTGCCACTATATGTATAGTGGTGCAGTGTGAGTGTCGGACTATCTGCCACTATATGTATAGTGGTGCAGTGTGAGTGTCGGACTAGCTGCCACTATATGTTGGCAACCACATGTTGTGGTGCAGTGTGAGTGTCGGACTATGCCACTATATGTATAGTGGTGCAGTGTGAGTGTCGGACTAGCTGCCACTATATGTATAGTGGTGCAGTGTGAGTGTCGGACTACCTGCCACTATATGTTTGGTGGTGCAGTGTGAGTGTCGGACTAGCTGCCACTATATGTATAGTGGTGCAGTGTGAGTGTCGGACTACCTGCCACTATATGTTTGGTGGTGCAGTGTGAGTGTCGGACTATCTGCCACTATATGTATAGTGGTGCAGTGTGAGTGTCGGACTATCTGCCACTATATGTTTGGTGGTGCAGTGTGAGTGTCGGACTACCTGCCACTATATGTATAGTGGTGCAGTGTGAGTGTCGGACTAGCTGCCACTATATGTTTGGTGGTGCAGTGTGAGTGTCGGACTAGCTGCCACTATATGTATAGTGGTGCAGTGTGAGTGTCGGACTATCTGCCACTATATGTATAGTGGTGCAGTGTGAGTGTCGGACTAGCTGCCACTATATGTATAGTGGTGCAGTGTGAGTGTCGGACTACCTGCCACTATATGTTTAGTGGTGCAGTGTGAGTGTCGGACTATCTGCCACTATATGTATAGTGGTGCAGTGTGAGTGTCGGACTATCTGCCACTATATGTATAGTGGTGCAGTGTGAGTGTCGGACTACCTGCCACTATATGTTTGGTGGTGCAGTGTGAGTGTCGGACTATCTGCCACTATATGTTTGGTGGTGCAGTGTGAGTGTCGGACTACCTGCCACTATATGTATAGTGGTGCAGTGTGAGTGTCGGACTAGCTGCCACTATATGTTTGGTGGTGCAGTGTGAGTGTCGGACTAGCTGCCACTATATGTATAGTGGTGCAGTGTGAGTGTCGGACTAGCTGCCACTATATGTTTGGTGGTGCAGTGTGAGTGTCGGACTACCTGCCACTATATGTTCGGTGGTGCAGTGTGAGTGTCGGACTATCTGCCACTATATGTATAGTGGTGCAGTGTGAGTGTCGGACTACCTGCCACTATATGTATAGTGGTGCAGTGTGAGTGTCGGACTATCTGCCACTATATGTATAGTGGTGCAGTGTGAGTGTCGGACTATCTGCCACTATATGATATGGTGCAGTGTGAGTGTCGGACTACTGCCACTATATGTATAGTGGTGCAGTGTGAGTGTCGGACTACCTGCCACTATATGTATAGTGGTGCAGTGTGAGTGTCGGACTATCTGCCACTATATGTATAGTGGTGCAGTGTGAGTGTCGGACTACCTGCCACTATATGTTTGGTGGTGCAGTGTGAGTGTCGGACTATCTGCCACTATATGTATAGTGGTGCAGTGTGAGTGTCGGACTAGCTGCCACTATATGTTTGGTGGTGCAGTGTGAGTGTCGGACTAGCTGCCACTATATGTTTGGTGGTGCAGTGTGAGTGTCGGACTACCTGCCACTATATGTATAGTGGTGCAGTGTGAGTGTCGGACTACTGCCACTATATGTATAGTGGTGCAGTGTGAGTGTCGGACTACTGCCACTATGTATAGTGGTGCAGTGTGAGTGTCGGACTAGCTGCCACTATATGTTTGGTGGTGCAGTGTGAGTGTCGGACTACCTGCCACTATATGTATAGTGGTGCAGTGTGAGTGTCGGACTATCTGCCACTATATGTATAGTGGTGCAGTGTGAGTGTCGGACTAGCTGCCACTATATGTTTGGTGGTGCAGTGTGAGTGTCGGACTAGCTGCCACTATATGTATAGTGGTGCAGTGTGAGTGTCGGACTAGCTGCCACTATATGTTTGGTGGTGCAGTGTGAGTGTCGGACTACCTGCCACTATATGTATAGTGGTGCAGTGTGAGTGTCGGACTATCTGCCACTATATGTATAGTGGTGCAGTGTGAGTGTCGGACTACCTGCCACTATATGTTTGGTGGTGCAGTGTGAGTGTCGGACTACCTGCCACTATATGTTTAGTGGTGCAGTGTGAGTGTC
>CM026386.1:86214597-86277102 GCA_014843695.1 Archivesica marissinica
CTGCATGTACTACTATCATATTTGTGCCGGGTTTGCAACTTGAGGGATTCAAAAAATAGGCCGGTCCAAAATTTATCGCCAAACTATATATGGCACCTCTCCTTTCACCATTGGTTCATCTCCAGAAAAACAAGGAACTTTGGGTAAAACTGGGTGGATATGAGATTAGGTAAACAAGATAGGCCTAGGGGGTACGGAGTACTACATATAGGTGGTATAACTTGCCTCTAAAGGCACCTCATAAGCATTCGCCACTGAAAAAGGTGCAGACAACATCGGTGGTTCATAAGATGACTTATGTAAACCATAGCCACTAGTGGGCTGTGTCTGTGCCGTCTTTGGTCTTGCTCCTGTTTGCATCTGCAATAACTTCTCGGTCAAATACATTTGTGTAGGATTTGGTACAGATGGTGGGCTAGGACTTGAAGATTTTGGAACCAGATCAAATTTCTGCTGTATAAGAGCAAACATCTCCTCCATAGTTGTCGGCATTTGGGAATCCGAAGTGTCAGGTACTCTGGGATCCGACATGATGTATACAGTATATGGGTCACAAAAACAAAAAATTCCCAAGAACACAATATTCGAACAAAATATACACGTTCCCAAAAATGCTTCACGACTCCAATAAGTCACGAAAGGTTACGCGAATACGTATACGCGAATAAATGTGCACATACCGCAAACGAAAATAAACCGCATAAAAATGTATGCATATACAAACAAAAATTATGATTGCCCAAAAAACAACATTGGGAACTCCAGTAACTGAAATACCAATATATATCTAGTTAATCAGCAACCGCCAGCTAAATATAACTAATAGCGTAAGAACTTATTATCTAACACCATTAAATATAATTCTGCACACATTACTTTTATTTGTAATTAAATATAAGTAATTTCTTTCTATGGCTATTTCTGAAAAAGAAAATTCAATATATTAATTGGATTACTAATCCAATGTCACATGACCAAAATGAACCACTAGGTCAAATAACCTGTAATTATGTCAACTGTAAATCTTACACAATAGATCAATTGTAGTACTGGTCACTACTTCTGTCTAGATAAACACCAGCAGTCACACCTGTTGATTTCAAAGATATAGTTAGACAATATTACCGTAGTTATACTATAAAATAATTAAAGCAATTGTTGAACAAAATCCTGAAATGAAATGAGTTAATATACAGAATACTAATCACATCTGTTGCAAATTTTCACAAAATAATATACACCTGAAAAGTATTCAATCCAAAGTATGCCATCGTTTATACACAATCCAAACACAGTATGCCATCGTTTATACACAATCCAAACACAGTATGCCAATGTGAATACACACTCCAAACACAGTATGCCATCGTTTATGCACAATTCAAACACAGTATGCCATCGTTTATACACAATTCAAACACAGTATGCCATCGTTTATACATAATCCAAACAAAGTATGCCATCGTTTATACACAATTCAAACACAGTATGCCATCGTTTATACACAATCCAAACACAGTATGCCATCGTTTATACACAATTCAAACACAGTATGACATCGTTTATACAAAATCCAAACACAGAATGCCATCGTTTATACACAATTCAAACACAGTATGCCATCGTTTATACACAATTCAAACACAGTATGCCATCGTTTATACACAATCCAAACACAGTATGCCATCGTTTATACACAATTCAAACATAGTATGCCATCGTTTATACACAATCCAAACAAAGTATGCCATCGTTTATACACAATTCAAACACAGTATGCCATCGTTTATACACAATCCAAACAAAGTATGCCATCGTTTATACACAATCCAAACACAGTATGCCATCTTTTATACACAATTCAAACACAGTATGCCATCGTTTATACACAATCCAAACAAAGTATGCCATCGTTTATACACAATTCAAACACAGTATGCCATCGTTTATACACAATCCAAACACAGTATGCCATCGTTTATACACAATTCAAACACAGTATATCATCGTTTATACACAATCCAAACACAGTATGCCATCGTTTATACACAATTCAAACACAGTATGCCATCGTTTATACACAATCCAAAAAGCTATGCCATCGTTTATACACAATCCAAACAAAGTATGCCATCGTTTATACACAATCCAAACACAGTATGCCATCGTTTATACACAATTCAAACACAGTATGCCATCGTTTATACACAATCCAAACACAGTATGCCATCGTTTATACACAATCCAAACAAAGTATGCCATCGTTTATACACAATTCAAACACAGTATATCATCGTTTATACACAATCCAAACACAGTATACCATCGTTTATACACAATTCAAACACAGTATGCCATCGTTTATACACAATTCAAACACAGTATGCCATCGTTTATACCAATCCAAACACAGTATGCCATCGTTTATACACAATTCAAACACAGCATGCCATCGTTTATACACAATTCAAGCACAGTATGCCATCGTTTATACACAATCCAAACACAGTATGCCATCGTTTATACACAATCTAAACACAGTATGCCATCGTTTATACACAATCCAAACACAGTATGCTATCGTTTATACACAATTCAAACACAGTATGCCATCATGTATACACAATTCACACACAGTATGCCATCGTTTATACACAATCCAAACACAGTATGCCATCGTGTATACACAATTCAAACACAGTATGCCATCGTGTATACACAATCCAAACACAGTATGCCATCGTTTATACACAATCCAAACACAGTATGCCATCGTTTATACACAATCCAAACACAGTATTCCATCGTTTATACACAATTCAAACACAGTATGCCATCATTTATACACACTTCAAACACAGTATGCCATCATTTATACACAATTCAAACACAGTATGCCATCGTTTATACACAATTCAAACACCGTACGCCATCGTTTATACACAATTCAAACACATTATGCCATCATTTATACACAATTCAAACACAGTATGCCATCATTTATACACAATTCAAACACAGTATGCCATCGTTTATACACAATCCAAACACAGTATGCCATCGTTTATACACAATCCAAACACAGTATGCCATCGTTTATACACAATTCAAACACAGTATGCCATCGTTTATACACAATTCAAACACAGTATACCATCGTTTATACACAATCCAAACACAGAATGCCATCGTTTATACACAATCCAAACACAGTATGCTATCGTTTATACACAATCCAAACACAGTATGCCATCGTTTATACACAATCCAAACACAGTATGCCATCGTTTATACACAATCCAAACACAGTATGCCATCATTTATACACAATCCAAACACAGTATACCATCGTTTATACACAATTCAAACACAGTATGCCATCGTTTATACACAATCCAAACACAGTATGCCATCGTTTATACACAATTCAAACACAGTATGCCATCGTTTATACACAATTTAAACACAGTATGCCATCGTTTATACACAATCCAAACACAGTATGCCATCGTTTATACACAATTCAAACACAGTATGCCATCGTTTATACACAATACAAACACAGTATGCCATCGTTTATACACAATACAAACACAGTATGCCATCGTTTATACACAATACAAACACAGTATGCCATCGTTTATACACAATACAAACACAGTATGCCATCGTTTATACACAATACAAACACAGTATGCCATCGTTTATACACAATACAAACACAGTATGCCATCGTTTATACACAATACAAACACAGTATGCCATCGTTTATACACAATACAAACACAGTATGCCATCGTTTATACAATCCAAACACAGTATGCCATCGTTTATACACAATTCAAACACAGTATGCCATCGTTTATACACAATACAAACACAGTATGCCATCGTTTATACACAATCCAAACACAGTATGCCATCGTTTATACACAATTCAAACACAGTATGCCATCATTTATACACAATACAAACACAGTATGCCATCATTTATACACAATACAAACACAGTATGCCATCGTTTATACACAATTCAAACACAGTATGCCATCGTTTATACACAATACAAAACAGTATGCATCGTTTATACACAATTATGCCATCTTATACACAACAACACAGTATGCCATCGTTATACACAATCAAACACAGTATGCCATCGTTTATACACAATACAAACACAGTATGCCATCGTTTATACACAAAAAACACAGTATGCCATCGTTTATACACAATACAAACACAGTATGCCATCGTTTATACACAATACAAACACAGTATGCCATCGTTTATACACAATACAAACACAGTATGCCATCGTTTATACACAATACAAACACAGTATGCCATCGTTTATACACAATACAAACACAGTATGCCATCGTTTATACACAATACAAACACAGTATGCCATCGTTTATACACAATACAAACACAGTATGCCATCGTTTATACACAATTCAAACACAGTATGCCATCGTTTATACACAATTCAAACACAGTATGCCATCGTTTATACACAATACAAACACAGTATGCCATCGTTTATACACAATACAAACACAGTATGCCATCGTTTATACACAATACAAACACAGTATGCCATCGTTTATACACAATACAAACACAGTATGCCATCGTTTATACACAATACAAACACAGTATGCCATCGTTTATACACAATACAAAACAGTATGCCATCGTTTATACACAATACAAACACAGTATGCCATCGTTTATACACAATACAAACACAGTATGCCATCGTTTATACACAATACAAACACAGTATGCCATCGTTTATACACAATACAAACACAGTATGCCATCGTTTATACACAATACAAACACAGTATGCCATCGTTTATACACAATACAAACACAGTATGCCATCGTTTATACACAATACAAACACAGTATGCCATCGTTTATACACAATACAAACACAGTATGCCATCGTTTATACACAATACAAACACAGTATGCCATCGTTTATACACAATACAAACACAGTATGCCATCGTTTATACACAATTCAAACACAGTATGCCATCGTTATACACAAACACAATACAAACACAGTATGCCATCGTTTATACACAATACAAATACAGTATGCCATCGTTTATACACAATACAAACACAGTATGCCATCGCTTATACACAATACAAATACAGTATGCCATCGTTTATACACAATACAAACACAGTATGCCATCGTTTATACACAATACAAACACAGTATGCCATCGTTTATACACAATCCAAACACAGTATGCCATCGTTTATACACAATATATCGTTTATACACAATACAAATACAGTATGCCATCGTTTATACAAAATACAAACACAGTATGCCATCGTTTATACACAATCCAAACACAGTATGCCATCGTTTATACACAATTCAAACACAGTATGCCATCGTTTATACACAATAAAAAAACAGTATGCCATCGTGTATACACAATCCAAACACAGTATGCCATCGCTTATACACAATACAAACACAATATGCCATCGTTTATACACAATATATCGTTTATACACCATAAAAACACAGTATGCCATCGTTTATACACAATACAAATACAGTATGCCATCGCTTATACACAATACAAACACAGTATGCCATCGTTTTACACAATACAAACACAGTATGCCATCGTTTATACACAATACAAACACAGTATGCCATCGTTTATACACAATACAAACACAGTATGCCATCGTTTATACACAATACAAACACAGTATGCCATCGCTTATACACAATACAAACACAGTATGCCATCGTTTATACACAATACAAACACAGTATGCCATCGTTTATACACAATACAAACACAGTATGCCATCGTTTATACACAATACAAACACAGTATGCCATCGTTTATACACAATCCAAACACAGTATGCCATCGTTTATACACAATACAAACACAGTATGCCATCGTTTATACACAATACAAACACAGTATGCCATCGTTTATACACAATACAAACACAGTATGCCATCGTTTATACACAATACAAACACAGTATGCCATCGTTTATACACAATACAAACACAGTATGCCATCGTTTATACACAATACAAACACAGTATGCCATCGTTTATACACAATACAAACACAGTATGCCATCGTTTATACACAATACAAACACAGTATGCCATCGTTTATACACAATACAAACACAGTATGCCATCGTTTATACACAATACAAACACAGTATGCCATCGTTTATACACAATACAAACACAGTATGCCATCGTTTATACACAATTCAAACACAGTATGCCATCGTTTATACACAATACAAACACAGTATGCCATCGTTTATACACAATACAAACACAGTATGCCATCGTTTATACACAATACAAACACAGTATGCCATCGTTTATACACAATACAAACACAGTATGCCATCGTTTATACACAATTCAAACACAGTATGCCATCGTTTATACACAATACAAACACAGTATGCCATCGTTTATACACAATTCAAACACAGTATGCCATCGTTTATACACAATCCAAACACAGTATGCCATCGTTTATACACAATCCAAACACAGTATGCCATCGTTTATACACAATACAAACACAGTATGCCATCGTTTATACACAATACAAACACAGTATGCCATCGTTTATACACAATACAAACACAGTATGCCATCGTTTATACACAATACAAACACAGTATGCCATCGTTTATACACAATACAAACACATTATGCCATCGTTTATACACAATACAAACACAGTATGCCATCGTTTATACACAATCCAAACACAGTATGCCATCGTTTATACACAATCCAAACACAGTATGCCATCGTTTATACACAATTCAAACACAGTATGCCATCGTTTATACACAATTCAAACACAGTATACCATCGTTTATACACAATCCAAACACAGAATGCCATCGTTTATACACAATCCAAACACAGTATGCCATCGTTTATACACAATACAAACACAGTATGCCATCGTTTATACACAATCCAAACACAGTATGCCATCGTTTATACACAATCCAAACACAGTATGCCATCATTTATACACAATCCAAACACAGTATACCATCGTTTATACACAATTCAAACACAGTATGCCATCGTTTATACACAATCCAAACACAGTATGCCATCGTTTATACACAATACAAACACAGTATGCCATCGTTTATACACAATTCAAACACAGTATGCCATCGTTTATACACAATCCAAACACAGTATGCCATCGTTTATACACAATTCAAACACAGTATGCCATCGTTTATACACAATCCAAACAAAGTATGCCATCGTTTATACACAATTCAAACACAGTATGCCATCGTTTATACACAATCCAAACACAGTATGCCATCGTTTATACACAATTCAAACACAGTATACCATCGTTTATACACAATCCAAACACAGTATGCCATCGTTTATACACAATTCAAACACAGTATGCCATCGTTTATACACAATTCAAACACAGTATGCCATCGTTTATACACAATACAAACACAGTATGCCATCGTTTATACCAATCCAAACACAGTATGCCATCGTTTATACACAATACAAACACAGTATGCCATCGTTTATACACAATACAAACACAGTATGCCATCGTTTATACACAATCCAAACACAGTATGCCATCGTTTATACACAATACAAACACAGTATGCCATCGTGTATACACAATTCAAACACAGTATGCCATCGTTTATACACAATACAAACACAGTATGCCATCGTTTATACACAATACAAACACAGTATGCCATCGTTTATACACAATACAAACACAGTATGCCATCGTTTATACACAATCCAAACACAGTATGCCATCGTTTATACACAATACAAACACAGTATGCCATCGTTTATACACAATACAAACACAGTATGCCATCGTTTATACACAATACAAACACAGTATGCCATCGTTTATACACAATACAAACACAGTATGCCATCGTTTATACACAATACAAACACAGTATGCCATCGTTTATACACAATCCAAACACAGTATGCCATCGTTTATACACAATACAAACACAGTATGCCATCGTTTATACACAATACAAACACAGTATGCCATCGTTTATACACAATACAAACACAGTATGCCATCGTTTATACACAATACAAACACAGTATGCCATCGTTTATACACAATACAAACACAGTATGCCATCGTTTATACACAATACAAACACAGTATGCCATCGTTTATACACAATACAAACACAGTATGCCATCGTTTATACACAATACAAACACAGTATGCCATCGTTTATACACAATACAAACACAGTATGCCATCGTTTATACACAATCCAAACACAGTATGCCATCGTTTATACACAATACAAACACAGTATGCCATCGTTTATACACAATACAAACACAGTATGCCATCGCTTATACACAATACAAACACAGTATGCCATCGTTTATACACAATACAAACACAGTATGCCATCGTTTATACACAATACAAACACAGTATGCCATCGTTTATACACAATACAAACACAGTATGCCATCGTTTATACACAATACAAACACAGTATGCCATCGTTTATACACAATCCAAACACAGTATGCCATCGTTTATACACAATTCAAACACAGTATGCCATCGCTTATACACATTACAAACACAGTATGCCATCGTTTATACACAATACAAATACAGTATGCCATCGTTTATACACAATACAAACACAGTATGCCATCGTTTATACACAATTCAAACACAGTATGCCATCGTTTTACACAATACAAACACAGTATGCCATCGTTTATACACAATACAAACACAGTATGCCATCGTTTATACACAATACAAACACAGTATGCCATCGTTTATACACAATCCAAACACAGTATGCCATCGTTTATACACAATACAAACACAGTATGCCATCGTTTATACACAATACAAACACAGTATGCCATCGTTTATACACAATCCAAACACAGTATGCCATCGTTTACACAATTCAAACACAGTATGCCATCGTTATACACAATTTACACACAGTATGCCTCGTTTATACACAATCCACACAGTATGCCATCGTTTATAACAATACAAACACAGTATGCCATCGTTATACACAATCAAACAATATGCCATCGTTATACACAATTCAAACACAGTATGCCATCGTTTATACACAATCCAAACACAGTATGCCATCGTTTATACACAATTCAAACACAGTATGCCATCGTTTATACACAATCCAAACACAGTATGCCATCGTTTATACACAATTCAAACACAGTATGCCATCGTTTATCACAATCAAACCAGTATGCCATCGTTTACACAATCAAACACAGTATGCCATCGTTTATACCAATCCAAACACAGTATGCCATCGTTTATACACAATCCAAACACAGTATGCCATCGTTTATACACAATTCAAACACAGTATGCCATCATGTATACACAATTCAAACACAGTATGCCATCGTTTATACACAATTCAAACACAGTATGCCATCGTTTATACACAATCCAAACACAGTATGCCATCGTTTATACACAATTCAAGCACAAATAGGGCATTTCTTTGCAACAATTGGGGTATTTGTATATATAATATATATATGAGAACAATGAATGTTTAAATCAGAGCGCTAGCAAGCATAGAAAACATATAGAAGAATAATAACGACACACACACGAAACAATACTCACAGTGGCATCAGATCTCGATTCAATGTTGCCGGAAACAGTAAATGTTTATTTAGTGCAATTAAGGTGATAACATGCAGGGTATTTGTGAAAGAAGTCAATATACTTGCAAACACCTATAACAACTGTGAACTGAGCTTTTACCGTCGGTTACAGTACAAGTTTCAACAATACACAGTAATACCGTGTATTATAATAAATATGGTACTCAAAAACCTTGGTATACTGTACCCAAGTAGATAAATTGATTCTGATCAGAAGTAATTCAATATTAAAGTCTATATATGATTATTTTGCACAACCAAATGCAGAAATACACAAGCAATATAAACAATGGCGAATTAGTACAACTTAAACACCAATATATACATATAAACTACTGATTTACACATTAACACAACTTAATTTACGTCAGATTATGCAATTCACTAATAAAACAGAAACAATATTAAAATTACTAATGTAAACAAATAAATGATCTCACGAACCTAATGATTCTGATTGAAACAAAATAGTATCGTTAATTACCAGACATACTCAGTAATATCGATCGGTGATAGTGTCTACAGGGTCTAGCAATTCTTTATATGAAAACAATTGAAACACAGATGTAGAACCTGCCTAACGGTGTAACTAGCGAAACATGTCTCTGAATCGAGTCCTGTAAAGTGGTCTAACCTGAGATTAGGTATTTTAGCACACGATTTAAATTTACTATGTAAGATGGAATTGCAACGCAATATATAAACTCAACACGGAAAATAAGCACTGAAAATGCTTCACTTAAGGTTGTATCCTAAATATACACAATCAATTAATTCCTCCATTAAATTATACTGTTACACATATATCTTTACACACACAGGTAAAACACAAACTCCTCCGCGACGAATTCACACACATCCGCAGAACACATCCAGCTTAGGTTATTTGGTTGCATAATCGGAACTTAATACTAATTTCCCGTAGATGCTAATAACACTTGTAAATTATGTTAAAACACTTGAAGAATTTACTACACACTTGTAGATTTTACGCATATTTACACAAGATATGATTATTTCTGACGAGAAATGACGGACATTCCAGCGTCCTGGAAGCCGTGTAGATACTTCTACGTAACTGTAGATGATCCTGGTTTCTCCTGCCAGCGAATCGCCGATTCTGGTCCGTTATCATGATTCCTTGACGAGGAGCCATTTGTCACCGGGTCTTCATGGAATAACTAAATACACCAAACCCATATCCGAGATTCGTAGTTTATATCAATACATAAAAAGAGGACCTGTAATAACAATAACAACTAATAGAAACACATATATGGAATATACACACTAATCCACCCGGAAAATATTACAGCCGCTATCACATATTTCATTTCATATTATAAATACATTAACTTAGTACTAAATGGTTTCTTACCAGAATCGACTGTAGAATAGTCTTATTCATATTTATTTATTTGATCAGAGGTAGATCTAAATATATATATATATATATATATATATACTAATTCATTCTGACATTTGCAACAATGTCGATGTATATCAATTGACTTCTGTGTTTGCAGTGTGCGGATTATTATAAAGGGCGGCAAAACGGGTTTAGTAGGGGTTAATAGTGGATTAGTGATTTGACCTCTCATACGTCATTCTCCCGTACTATCACTCAGACATAATTACATGACGTTACACCACAGTAGATAACACAATAGACTGGACACACATGGGTAACTGTCATAGAAGAAGAACAGCTACCTACATATACAGATAAGAGAGCATTGCTTGCAATACAATAATAATACACACTATAACGTATCTATATAACATATAAATAAGGCATGGGCTACAAGATTGCATTGAACACATTCTGATTAATAACATATGATTAAATGAGCATACGATCCCATCATATTGTTGAACACAAGTGCACACCTATCTGTAGATTTGAGTGAGTTTGCACTATTCTATTCTATTCAATTATCATCTAATAAATACAACGAATTAAAAATAGGTCCCCGAACATTATCTAGCATGGTTGACAGTGTATTCGTAAAATCATAGTTTGTATTTCAGGTTCTGTCACACTTAACATGCCAACAGCGGGTAACTGTGGAGACGATACTGTTCTCACATGTCAGGTTACAAACACCTTTGTATCATGGACTTGGATTGCCGATGGTGACAAACTTATTTCAAATGGGAACATTGCAGACTTCAATGATATGGATAAATATACTGCTACTAAAGGATCAACTTCTCATACATTGACGATACACAATACAGATATTATATTGGATGCAAAACAGTATAAATGTTCCGCTGGATTTGAAGAAAGTGCATCACTTCCTCTAACAGTAGAATGTAAGTATTATCTATTTATATATTAATTGGCCTATGCTAAATTATATTTGAATAATATGTTGAGCTGTTGTACCAGCAGTAATATTGCTGTGTGTGTAACTGTTGGCGTGTACACTCATTTTCACATGCTCAAACAGTGCTCAACTTAGCTTTTATGATAAACCAATGACTGCCAGTCTGTCCATCCGGACATTCACCCATCCTTACGTATGCTCACCAACAACTACATCGAACGACAATTCTGCAATACCACTATACTAAAGGTATGCTTGTCCTGAAAAAAAGCAAAATGGACCTCTATCAAAAAGCTAACATAAACTTGATCTATCAAGAACTGTAGTTCACGGGGCAAAGAAAATGTGCTACTCCTGGTGTTCGAACATTCGTCCATCCTTTCGTCCGTATATCATCGGACAACAGTTCCTCTCATACAACTATGCCAATTCCATGTGAACTTTAGATGTTCAGATTAAATCTACCAAAATGCTAAACTATACTGTATTCGACAATAACGGTGTAACATAATGTTTACAAGATAGTGAGTCAAGGTAATTAATTAGATTGTGTTTTGGTGAAGCTTAATCCTATAATGTATACATTGTGAAAAAGTGCAGGAACATGTGGTATTAGGTCGCCTGGTGTAGTTGGCTATTACTGCATGGTTGATAGTATACCTGTGGGAATGCACTAAATGAGACTGGACTGCAATATAGATAAGATTTTGTCACGTTCTCGCTGATGCACCCACACCCGAGTTCGATAAACATGGTTTTTGACAGAAAATATAAAATGTAGGCTCAGATTAGCTATCGAACCAGTTGTACAAACAAACCGGTCAGTGGAAATTGGCAGCTGAGCTGGTAATCAACATTGTCCAAATACCAGATTGTGTATGCCTAAGCGGATATAAAATTGGTTTTCATTGGTCACCAATTCTGTAAAATGTAGTGTCATTAGTCGCATTTGGCTCCACCTTGTTAGCAAAGTGGGCGGCCATGTTGTGGGGATACACTATTAAACATGGTGCACAGCACTTTGGAAAAGAGGATCATTTTGGTTCTATTACTGCAAACTGAACAATCATGCTATTGATGTTACATATTATGACTGATTTAATTTGGGTCTTAAAGTAATGCAATGTGTGGAAATAATGGCTAACTTGTCTAGATAGATACTTTGAGTGTATTCTCATTAATAAACCACTATTCGAACAGAATTGTTGTATTTCAATAAGAAATAGCTCGACTAGGCTACAACGGCAATGCAAATGAGGTGTGCTTAAGAATCATGAAACATCATCAACGAATGATCATATGGTGACTAAAATAGATACAATAGAGATTTTCCATAAGCAAATGCCGATCTCAGGCCTTTTGTCTTATATAGACGAGACATAACCTTTAGAATCGCATTTCATGCTGTTTCAAACAAAATAATTAGTTCATAGAAATGTTTCTTAGATGACAATACTGCAGCTGGTTATTTTTTCCAATACGTCTATATATATCACCTACAACATTCTTGGTTGAAATTGCCGACCAGATTTCGAAATAATTTCACAAAACACGTTCCATATATATATATATATATTATATATATTATAAAAAGGGGGGGGTGACTTCAAAAGGGGTGGCCAGTCGCGGTTGATTGTCCAGGGACAATTCATGGCAGTGGCCAGAGTACATGGCACACTCTATAAAAACATAAATCTTCCAACAGCCTAGTCAGTTTCCGACCCATGGCGGTCCGGAATATTGCTGATGCCAACAATCGAGTCTCCAATAGAATTATTGAGAAATGTATGGCCATCTTTTCATCGCGACGATTCAGATATATAGTAATTATTGTGTGATGTCGTTGGCCCGCGGTGCAGAGGACTTATGCAGTATCAAATATCCGACATTATATATATATATATATATATATATTAATACATTTTGGCAGACATTTTACTCAGATTGTCCTGCGAATATTTATTATATGGAATGTCGCCATTATTATAAGCCCCTTTTAGAGATACAATTACAATATGTATACCTGATGTAAACATATTACAACATGATGGATTACAACAGCTGTGCTCTGATCAAATCCGGTAAGCAAGCATCGTGCGGAAACAGCTGCTGAGGATGTTATTGTAAGATTCACCTCGCAAATATCACAAAGGGTTGCCGGATTCCAGTGTGCTGCAGGTCGTGTAAGGTGGTTCAGAGCGAGATACAGCAATGTCCAGACTGCAGCAGTCGGGCGAAAGTCCGGCATTAACATATATGTAGAGAAACAACTGCTAAAACATTATAGTCTAGTATTGACTCAACTTCTCGCATCCCGAACACCCATTTAGAGAAATACTATACTATAGTATACTAATATGATAACATGGATGGACATATCGAACAACTGCAGAAATGGCTGACACACTATGGATGAGCCCATTCCATCAGCAGAAAAGAAGCGCATGCTGAGGCCCTTACTACCGGGTAAATATCGATATATCCCCCTCCACGACAGATGGGCGAGAAAGAGGAAGGCCATTGTTGAGGTGTGTGGACCCATCCCTCCATCCGAAACGCTTCATGACTACCAGAAAGAGACCACATGTTCCTCCGGAACAGGAACAGTCTGGAAACCTGGTGTTCAAACGGACCCCGTGGAAACTACACAAGAGGATGGCAGATGGATGTCTCCCAGAGCACCATTAGTGCAGATGCAAAGGCTTTCATTGAGGGCATGCACTCACAAATTCATCAGAAACTCGTAGAAAATATAGTACAACGTAACGGAATAAAGTTTCAGCTCACGTTGAAGGTCAATTGTTGCAAAAATAACCCCGAAGGTAGTGAGTTGATCATGTGCTCCGCAACAAGTAGGGTGAGGTTTTGCTTACCAGTGTGATCAAAGATACACTAGATAATGGTTTCATATGGGAGACACTTGAACACTGGACTAAAGACAGTTCAGGCTGGATGGTTGAAAGTGTGTCACTTCGCCAAATATAAACGGCTGAGAGGAAGCGCTTACATACCGCTAGCTCCACCAGTCGGAAACAAGAAATCAGGCATCAATGTGAAAAACAAAGATGACAACTGCAGACAGACCTGCCAAGTATTCCACCCAGGATGGGCACACCTTTGGAGGAATCGACACCCCAACAACTATATCTCAAATCCTGAGAGTCAGAAACTAAAATGAGCTATCCATCATCTAGCTACTAGTGGGATAAGTGAGTCATTGTCCACAAGTTCAGCATGCAGCCTGATTACATGTCCGTAAAATACCTGCTCCTGATTGAGAAGGCATGGAAGTTCCACTACATGTGGGTTAAGAATCTCCTTATAACAAGAGCAAACACCGAGAACGTAAGCACTTCTGTGGGTGCTGTCTCCATGGCTACTCCAGTGTAGACCTACTTGAGGCTCACAAACAGATTGCCATGTCAGATATTGATGAAAGTGGTGATGCCGAAAGAGGCTAAAAACAAGATTATCGTTCAGAACCACCACAAACAGCTACCAGTTCCATTTATTATCTACGCCGACTTTGAGGCCCTAACAACGAAGGTTGAATGCCCAGAGCTAGATACAGCGAAGAACAGCACTCTGAAAACACAGCACCATGACGCCTGTAGCTATTGCTATGTGGCCATGCGCTATGATGGAATACGCATCCACAAGTATAGCATAGCGACACGGTGGAATAATGCATGCGAGCAGTCCAAGAAGAGGAGGGTAAAATCAAGGTGATCATAAAATCATACAGATAGCACTAGAGGACTACAACACAACTACAATCAGCCAAGTGTGTGAAAAGCCTCTCGAGAGTGATAGTGCCATGGGTCATTGCCACATTACAGGATAATTCCGATGAGCTGCTCATAATGCGTGTAATCTAAAGCTTAGTCTGGATCCTAAAACCACAACAATTCCTGTGGTCTTTCGCAATCTACACGGCTACGATTCTCATCTGTTGATGCATGCCATCTCGGAGGTTGAGGGTAATAGATCTCCTTATCCCTGATGCAGCTCCGATTCATCGACAGTACACAGTTCCTGCTGGCATCTCACGACAGTACACAGTTCCTCACGACAAGCTAGTATCATCCAACAAACCGGACACATTTAAGAATACTACTCAGTATGAGCCTGGTAGAGAGAGGAGACGACTACTGATGCAAACGGAGGTCTACCCCTATGAGTACATGGACTCTCCAGATCATTTCGCCAAGCCCCAGCTCCCACAGAAGATAGTCTTCTGCAGCAAACGCGTTGACGAACACACCAGCGAGGCTAACTATTTACATGCACAGCTAGTCTGGAAGGTGTTAGGGTGTCACAATCTGGGAGACAACAACGACCACTACAATCGCACAGACGTTCTCCTATATGTGTTCGAGGCTTTCCGGAATACCTGTCTAAGACAGTATTGTCTGAAACCTGCAAACTGTTGTACTAGTCAGGGTCTCTCCTGCGATGCTTTACTCAAGTAAACGAAAATAGAGCCCGAACAGATTACGACCAACATCTCTTCATAGAGAAAGGTATGCACGGTGGCATCTCTGTGGTTTCGAAGCGTCACATAAAGCTAATAATCTTAGGTTTGTGTGATATAACACGAATAATGTACTTATATGCCAATAATATATACGCATGGACTCTGATGCAATCGTTTCCTACTGGTTGTATTAAGATGGTGGAGGTTTTACAGAGTTTGCGAAACATATCAGATCATCCGGCAGACGATCCTGAGGATTGTATCCTAGACGCAGACCTGGAGTATCATAAACGTTTGCACGAAGCGTATAACACATATCCGCTAGCGCCTGAATGCATGGTAGTTCTGAAAGAATATCAGCACAAACTTGCGGCGGCGTCTACACAGGTTGAACAACAGATGCCTAAGCTCCGCAATAAGGAATGTTATGTACTACACTACCGCAATAACCGCCCGGTGTACGTAGGCAGTGATGTCGTCCTAGAATTATGCAAACATCTCATGTACGTCTTCTACTACAACGAGATGAAAGTGCAATGCGGCGAACGCTGACATCTTCTCTACACTACCACAACCAGCCTACTCCTAGAGATTCAAACAGAGGGTGAATACGCACACATCTATGGTACATCTGACTATCCGAAAGACCATCCTCTCCACAACACAACTAATAAGAAGGTGTTGTGTAGGATTACGGCAGAATGTGCCGGACGTTCGATCGCGGAGTACGTAGGTATGCGTGCCAAGATGCATTGCGAGTGCAGCTATTGATTGTTTACCTCAACTGAAACTACATCACAACATCTGCAGGAATTATCCCTTGTTTGATTATCATATATTTAGTCGCCATGGCGATGGACACATCAAGTACTACCATACCGCCGTCATAACCGTTAGGTATTGCTACCTTGAATGCTATCTTTCCCAAGCATGATAATCCCATCACTAGGTCAGATACTACACAGCTGAATGATATGGCGCAATGGCCAATATCTGTCCGTCGGTAGATATGTTCACTATTGCATGATGAACGGATCGTTTAAATGGACCGTATGTGATGGTGTCGGAACGGCGTGCCTATGCGACACTGGGTTAGGCTGTCGTTGTGATACAATCCATATGGCGCAGGCAAGCCCAAGTCCACCAATGACACACGTGGTCCAATCGCCACCAACCGACTGGGCTGTAGTATCATCATTGTTGTTCCTTCGGAACATTTGGGACTGTGGTTGTTCCTCCGTTAGTTCCAAAAGAATCAAAACTGTAGCTTCCGTAGCATTTCGGTTTTGTAATGCGGATTTTGCTGAATCGAGCTCGTCAGGCAATGCATGGTGTCTAGTTGTTCTAGCTTCAGCCCTTGCAATTCCTACTGCTTCTTGTTATTGCCCTTCAGTCGTTTCGATATAGGCCGTGTCATGTTGACAGTCACTCTCTCCGGAGTGGACATATTCTTGTTGTTTCATCAATTATTGTACTCGGAGATATATGTCCAAATTGACAATACTAAACTGTGGTTAACGTAGTAGTTACTTGTGCTAGATACATGCCATACGTGTGATGTAGTTTGCACGTACCAGAACGTGTGAAACAAACGGGGCAGTTGCGAGGTCGGCAACCAATTTCGGTTGGCTTTTAGGTTGTATTTGTAAATACATACGTGCAACGGCTGTGCAGAACTGAATGGCAACGTAAGGTTTTTTTCCATTGCTGCCCCGAGCCTCGCTTTATACCGGCTATATAGTTGTTCATGTCTGTCATATTATCAACCTGGTCAGCTGTGAAGTATCGCCCTAAATAGTGTGTCGTCTGTCCCCCTGCAGCTAGAGCTACACGCCGCTGACGTCGGTATGAGCCTGGTAGAGAGAGGAGACGACTACTGATGCAAACGGAGGTCTACCCCTATGAGTACATGGACTCTCCAGATCATTTCGCCAAGCCCCAGCTCCCACAGAAGATGGCCTTCAAATTATGCACTATGATTGTTTACCTCGAATCAGGTTGTCGACGTTTTCCATATCCGGATTTAATACATGTAGTTGCATCTTTAGAAACTGTTGTGTCAGGATCTTCCACAAACTGTTCAAGAAGTTCATCACAGTTCATGATAATAGTATTAACTTTAAACATGACTATC
Source organism: Archivesica marissinica (assembly GCA_014843695.1). Lineage (NCBI taxonomy): Eukaryota > Metazoa > Mollusca > Bivalvia > Venerida > Vesicomyidae > Archivesica > Archivesica marissinica. Next base: position 86,233,332 of record CM026386.1, read on the forward strand.
CATACTTGTTAGTTTAATATTCTACCAGGCACATAACATACATATAATATAATTTGTGGTCTGACTGATCAGAAATAATGCTTCCCATATTATCAACTGATAACTGTATATATGATAATATTTGCATAATAATTTGATAACTAGGTTAGTTCTTACGAAAATAGTGGCCTTCTATCATATCTCGGAAAAAGACTGTCTTGCCATACCCTGCTATGCTGCATATAAACGCTGAGAGTGGGTCTCGAGGGAGTAGCTTAATAGAGCACACTGATGAATCTGCCTCTTTGGTGATATGGACTGCCACACACTCACTTGCGTTTTCCACCCTGCGACCGCTACCGTGATGCTGATCATCATCACCCGACCGCATATCTAACCATAGTGCATAATTTGAAGTTAAATACCCTGTCAGAGAGACGTCTGCGAGCTCCCGGTATTTGGCACTTGCGGCAATATCGGCGGCTCACTTAGAGCCAGCAGCAAACGTTCGTTTTGATCTCATCCTATTGCTGGTGGACACGTATGCTCTGGCTGTAGAGCTGGTTGGAGATTTCCTCAATTGTCACCTCGACTTTGGTAATATTTGGGTTCTAATATGTTTTGGAGTTCTGGGGCTCATCGAAAAAACATGTGTATGCCTTTCATGCTGCGGGCAGGAATGTTGATATTAAAGTTCCACAGAGTGTCACTTTATCTTTCTCCATCTTGTCGTGGCGACGTGTCCGGTCATATTCGTTCGAGGTCTGGCCTAGTATTCTAGGCGATCCGCGAGTGCGCTCTGGTAGTATGGCATGTGACTTTCCAATAGCTCAATGTCGAGCAGATCATAGAAGTGAATACCATATGCTGTCGGCCTCAAAGGTATCTGTCTTGTTACCAGCATTGATTCGAAGTCAAGTTACGTTCCAGTTACGGATCGTGGCGAGATGTTGTTCGTAATAGTTACTCTCTGTCTGATCCCTTTTACCACGAGTGGTTAATGCAATCTGAGGTATTGGTTGAGTCTACGCTCGTACTGAGTTAAAGCCATTGGTATATTGAACCCAGCGGCGTTTATTCAATACACCGATTTTGACACATTCGATATGGATGACATGGACCATTTCAAATCGGATGAAGTCGAACCGGATGATGATGATACTCCGCTGCTGGTTCAGTCGGATGCTTCTGGTTCGACTACCGGTGTTCTTAGCCATGTACTCCTCGACTCAGCTGTAAATGACTACTATAACAAACTGGCAGAACATGGTATTGTCCCAACTGTCGGTTGCGACTACTCCAGGTTCGAATTGGATCGGTTCGGTTGGCTACGACTATTGGCCATGGATATAGAGATCATCGACGATGACACTAAATAACCCCTAGCATTGAGTACTGCTACTGGAAAAGGGGTGGCAATCAAGTCATAACGGACGAACTCGGATTTGTGGATATGAAGCGGGGTAAAATTATAATACCCGCCCATGTGGTTGAAGTCCTCAATGCAGCCACCACTGAGCTAGACGGAGCGGCTGCCACTATAGAAACAGTTGAGCTCCGAAAGGGCCCGCACATATCCACAAATGCTATCAACACAGTGGGGACTTCGTTCACAGATAGTAAGATAGACGACATACTCAGCACATTGGATGATCCACCATTAAATCTTTGTGAATTAAGAGGAATTTACAAGACCAAACAGACTCTCCCGGGTGAACTAATCGCACCAAATTAACGGCGCTCAAAAACTAGAAGAGACGCCGATTTCCGACATCCTGGGTGGCAATGTGTTTATCCGGGTTGTCATTCCTGAGATATGTCTGACTCCACGCGGTGTGTCCTTTGGTGTATACACCGGAACCATTACTATTTGGGAAGCTCTGCTGCCGCCAGGCGGTCATCGGGCTGACGTCAAATTATGCACAGAGCCGCTCATTGACCCGTGGGTCATACGTATTTGAGAAGTTTGGTCATCAGGATCGTTAGGTACAGGTTCCCAAGCTGCCGCGGGTATGCCGTTCCAGTCGTGTAAGCAACCCAGGAAATAAACGTTTTTATGCTGACCGCTCCAATTAAAACGTGGATTTTATTTGCCATATCACTAATATTCAAGGCGGCGTACAGTTGCTTCAGCATCCAATCCATAACCGCAATGGCAAGCTATATATTTGTTTATGGTCGTTTGTGTGTTTGGTTGGCTGGTATAACGTACAACCCGGGAAGTTTATTAACTACACTCGGGATAGAACTGACATCTATGATTGATGTGCAACCCAGGGAGTCTCTGTGTAAACTAATCATTTAGCCAGGGCTGCACTGTTCCAAACAAATAGCCGAGATCGTGGGTGGTATTGTTATATTTCTGGTTTTACGCCTGCATCAGCACCATTTCGGGCTATATCGCCGGCGGACAGTTTACCTAACAACACCTTTCCTGGGCAGGCTCCAGCGGTTAACCAGTACTTGGGTGCACCAACCTCCATAAGAAACTGCCAACTTTTTCATATAAATGAGACACGATCTGAGCGGGGCTCGAACCAATGACCATCAGTGATGATATGTTACAGTGGTATACAAGTCAGCGACATTAACCACTCGAACACGGAGGCGGACTGGGTGGTATTGTACCAGGGGCCAAGCTAAGTGTAAATAAAGCGACAGGGGCAATCAAACGTCCCGGCCGATTGCAACTTGAAAGGTATCTAATACATACACCGACTTCATATCTGTAACTCGTTTCAGGACACTAACTCACATACTGCCTATATAAATTGGAAACTTGGCCAGACTACAAGTAAAGACACGTTTTGTAATTCATGTAATAACGAATTAGGCGAGGAATTTCACTATTTATTCAGTAAATCATTTGAAAATGAAAGGCACTTGTACATTAAATCTTGCTATTACAAAAGGCCAACCACTTCCTAGATGGATCATTTACTGAATACCCCATACATCGACTGGAATATATCAAACTCTATAAATGTATTAAAATAGTTGTATGTAGGAATAGTTAAACGTCACAACAATGCAATTACATCTCATATATACATGCATGTCCCTAATATGAACTGATTGTCAACCTGATAGTATACAGAACATCATATGTAAATACTGTGAAATTAATGTTATTGCTTTTTTTGTTTTGTTTTGTTGATTGTACATACTTATGTAATAATAAGGCAAAATTGAAATTCATCCAAATCTTGCCGATGAATTTTGACCGTATTGATATATGTATTATTCGACAAGTTGATAAAATTCCAAACACAACTTATTTCGACAATATTGTGTTACACTATCACATGGTACTTTGATTTCTTTCCAGACGGCCCATACAGCCAGCCAGGGATGTCGGTCCACTAATAACAATGTAGTATTTGTTCAATATACTGAGCATACACATTATGTACCAACTAGTGAGTCCACACTAAATTCTAAGTGTGCATAAACTGTATTAAGGATCTGTTGATGATCGATTCATTGTAATAGATGAGTTGTATATTTCAGGTAAGGCATCGTCCTCTGTGCCGACCATTACAAGTGGGAAGAAACTGATGATAACAATTGATAAACTGTATCCATCCACTCCACAACTCAGCCATTCGTTCTCAGATGGGGTAAGTAAAGGCTAATTTGATTATGTTCTAGTGCTGGGTCTATAATACATCTATATAATAAGTGAACTGACGGATTATCTATTTGTACTTCCTTCTGTTGACAAACACAGTAACCGCGGGGAAATAAATATACATTCAATTTGACCTTCTCCCATTTCATCTGCAGTTCGCTCAATTCCCTAACGAGTAGTCAGAAAGAGTAGTTGATATTTTAAATAGTGTATGTATGGCTTTGACATGTGTAGTATAAATCAAGTATGCGCACCACCACACATTTAGAATTATATTCCGACATCTACAAGCATCTTAAACAAAAGTATCTTCTGACATAGTCGTAAAACGTGCAGAAATGGAACCATTACGCCGTGAGGTCAGCATATGCCTAAATATAGAATTGATTACATGGTATATTACATATAAGTATATATAATATACATCAAGCTGAATGAAAACCCCTGATTGATTCAATGCGTGCACTATTTCCCTGAAGGTTATTCCTTTCTGCTGTAATTCATGATTCAAGTGATTGTGAGAGACATTACCTTTTTAAACGTCTGTCTTTCACTAGTCCGTGTTTATAGCGGTACCTATACCCCAGTTCAATAACGTGATTTACCTCCCGTTAAAAGTATCGACAGAGTTCTTCTTCTTCGGTAATTTGACTTCCGGTGAGCACTTTTTTTTCAAAATGGCGTTGATGACAAGCAACATAACAGGAGAAGTGTCATATTTTGACCGAGATAACGTGAAAGTGATGGAATGAAGGTCTTATTTAAGAAAGCTGGCGACTACAAGAGTAGAGATGAAGGTTGCGTCACCAAGATGCTGAGCGACTTGAAACTCCCCTCATTACAAGACCGACGGAAGATGAATCGCCTAGTATTCTTCTACAAGTAGCAACATTCTGGATCTGGATGTATACGTCGCAGGACCAAATTTGGTATATATCGCGACGGGAGAGAGATGCGGTCCGGTTAATTATTATTTTTTCAATGATTTTATTAACAGCTATAATACATGTAAAACTATACATTTTCTGGTAGATCTCATCAAACCATTTGCAAAAATGTATAGTTTAACTTTGTTACACCACAAATTTTGAAATTAATGGACTTGTAAATGATGAAAAATTGCAGTCAGAAAAGGCTTGATTTTCAATTTCTTAAAAAAGTTGACCCCAGCTTATTACTTGATCATGAAACGGTATTCTACATAGTAGTCATTGTTATGTTCTTCTATAAACATTTCTCACCTGTTCTGTAACAATTTTATGCACACAGTACTTACAACACACTTATAAATTAATATAGTTTTAATATACCGACTCGTAACCGAGTACGAATGAACGGTGTACGGTAACCGAGTACGAATGAACTGTGTACGAACAGCCATTTTGATTTTAGAAAATTGCAAATACAAGCTAATTAATCTTCAGTGAGCGCAAATGCATATTTGCATTTATTCCAAACCACAATACCGTATCTATTTATACCTCAATCGAGCTTGAGAGAAGGACACACTGCAATATTTTAATGTTATTTTTACTCTGCATGAATTACGATTACGACGGCGGAAGTGGAATATTGGTAATAGTTAAGTTTGATTACTTCCCTTGTCAGGTGAGACTTGTCATGTCACTCGGATGCGAGCCAAATACACAGGATATACGTCAAATTACATTCTTGGAAGTGCCCAGAATGAAAAGAATACTGATATATCTATCATAAAATACCAATTTCATTAGCGTATATGGCCGTTTTGGACAAATTTATGATATTTGAAATTTTCACTTTCGGTTTTGAACTGTAAATATATACTGCGTAACAGCCAAATGGGCATATACGCCATATTTGGTCATATCTCCTCCCACTTTGCAAATATTTCAATCGGAAAGCCTTTGCTCTGTTCATACAAGACCGTAATACACAGGACATATTTTGGGGTCAGTTTTTTATCGGAACACCGATTGCGCAATAATGCGCAGTAAAGATGCGTGGTGGTTGCTACTACAAGGTGGTCGAGGGGCTGGTGCCAGCATTCCCGTGCCAAGATTTTCTTACATCAGAAAGACCTAAACGCAGAATTAAGCCAAAACAATATAAAGACTGTGTCGTAAAAAATGTGTTGGAAAACTATGTGAACAATAATTCAAAGTGTTTCGTTATTGAGCAGGGTAGAACAGACAAATATACAAACTCTTACTTCCCCAAAACTATAAAAGACTGGAACAAACTTGAAGATAGTTTTGTGTGCGCCAAATCAACTGAGAGCTTTAGGTCAGCTCTTGCATCCAAATTATTATAGACTCTCTCTCTCCGACGTGTACATGCCGAAAGGATTCTACGTCGTATCCATTCAGATTCAGATTCAGAAAGCATGGATTGCCTGTATCGGGATCTAAGCGCGAACAAGTTGAACGAGTGATGGGATCTCTTAAAATCGGCAGAATTCCACTTCAGGATCTACGTACCGGTGACGAAAATGTTGCCTAACGCAGGAACATGGACACACTTCTAACGCCCTTCGGAGAAAGATTGCCATCCGAGTGTGCATTGAAATCGTGGTGGTCAAGTGATATTCAGTTAATCCATTGAGTAACTAAAGACGACCTATTCAATTATCTTGTGCTGAATGATTCAAGGACTTTTGACAACAAACCAGTTAATGCCAGGAAACAACTGAAAGCTAAAGTTTTTTTACACGGACATGCACATTCACAGCGTACAATACCATGACATAGAGAGAACTATATCACATGGCTATGTCCGGGCAGAATGCATAAGATCTGTTCCAGCTGTAAATGACAAGAAAAAGGATTACGTGGTGTGGGTTTGCCTGTCAAAGGTTACTGGGCCAATTCATGATGCTGATTATACATGTGATGCGGGGTATGTATTCTTGTTAAAATAATTCTGATTGAATATCATATCAATACATTTTCCTGAAAACATATATTCAATACAAGCTTCCATCCACACCTGTGACCGTTGTCCTCAATAGGTCATCTGCCTGTCCGTGCACAGTCAAATTCAGGTGGTTTCGTATAAATCCCTTTACATTAATGGTCAACATCCCATCGCCTGATTAGCGTAGGTGTGATAATATACTATTATACAAATCCACTACTATGTTTCACTCTATATTGCCTTGTATATGAAGAAGTATTTATACAAAACCATTGACACCCGCTCGGTCTACATATTTACCTCCATACATGTGTTATATTGTATATCTACATGTATGTGATAATGTAGATTGTATGTACTCTTAGTTTATAGTTTTAGTTTCAACCGTGTCATGGGTTCATTCCTGTACACATGTAAATGTATGCTGCCAGATGGTGAGTCATCTAGTTAAATAATGGATACCGATCAGCTTGGTCTGCAAGAATACGATTCAGAAAGGTGCCTCATACTGGCCCTTTAAAGAGGTGCAACAACATATTAAACAAAACACTTTCCTTTTAGCTGTTTGCTGTCATATATGTTCATAAGATGTGGTGATGAAAAACAAATTATACAGAATATCATGATATGAATAAGCTATATATAAATGTATGTTTCAAACAGACATAATAATTATATACATGTATAGTTCTGTATTTATTGCATTACAATGTATCATGTACTGTATGTTATGTTTCAAACATACATATATACATGTAACGTTCTGTATTTATTGCATTACAATGTATTATGTTCTAGAATAAAGCAATTTTGTATGTACATGTATATACATGAAATGTTATCGGAACAATTTAATATAACATTATTTCCTCATTTCAGTGAGGGCGAGTCGTGCAACCATGTTGCGGCACTTCTGTATGCACTGGTTGACATATCGGACAAGAGGAAGGAAGGTCTAGATGCTTCTACATCAAACGCATGTGTGTGGAACAAGACGAGAGCTCAGAAGCTTAGTCCGAAAAAAGTGACAGACATGTGTTTTTAAGAAACAAAAAATCAGTGATGATGCGGTAGGTTGTAGTGTAACAGTATGTGAAAAACAAACAATACAATTGAATATCGGGAAATTGCTACCAAGTCCAACCCCAATTAACTTTCAACGGTGTACCAACATACTTGCCAAATGCAACCAGTATGCTGCATTCCACTTGCCACATACTGCGACATTGAACAACTTCCAACAACCAGCACATGAAAGACATGCACACTTGGGCATGCCCAGTCCAGATTTGATGATTCGAGATGGCGTTGATTTGTCTGCTGACGGACCAAAATGTGCTTTCAAACGATATTTCGAGAAATGTGTAAGTGATGAAATGTGCAAACATATTGAAGTGAAAAAAAGAAAGCAGGAGTTGTGGAAATTATGGAAAATAGCCCGCTGTGACATTTTGACTTGTGTGCAAGAAAGAACCTGATACAGTTCCCGATTGTATTTTGAAAACTGGGTTTGGATACAATAGCTTCAGTTCAGTCAGTATAAACTGGGGGGGGTCATGAACCAGCTGCCCGCAGGTTATATTTGAAAGACTCGGTACAGGAACACGCCAACATAACAGTGAGTGAAACAGGATTAGTTGTCAACACCAAACATCCCCACCTTGGTGTTAGCCCAGATGAGCTTGTTAACTGTACTCAGTGTGTGTCTAACAACGGCATTTTAGAAATAAAATGTCCATTTAAATATAAAACTATATCACCGATAGAGGCTTCCAAACAGAAATACTTCTTCTGTTACTTGGAAAATGGAAACGTGATATTGAAAAAGAATCACAACTATTATTTCCAAGTACAAGGCCAAATGGGTATACTAGAATGCAGCTGGTGTGGCTTTTATGTGTGGACATTAGAAGGTCGGTCAACTGGGAGAACTTGATAACATTTTCTGGGAAAATATGCTAGCTAAATTGGATGCATTTTGCATACAGTCAATGTTTCCTGAAATGTTCACACGCCGTATAAAGCGTGGCAAATAATTTATGCCCTAAAATTGTGTTGATATTTGTGTAAATGTCACCAGTTGTACAAATAGTTCAGGTCTTGTTAGGAAAACGAATGATGTAAAAACCGTTACCGCTATATATAACTTTAATACCGAAGTTAACATAGCATGTACAGTGTATGCCGGGACAGATTAATGATTTTCGTTTTTCATACGGAGGGTTACCTGTACATAATTAACTTATGCAATGTGTTTGCATTGGTTACTAGATGTACATGTAACTGTAGGTGATATGCCAGGAGGGCATGCATATTATATACAGTAACATCTAGTAAACAATGCAAGCTCCTGGGCTTGAAAGCATGAATGACATTTGACAAAATATGTTTTACATGTATATATAGATGTATTCAATAATCATTCATAGTACAAGTTACATCCACAACTTAAGTTATGTTCCTATTCAGGAAGACACAATTTCACTGTATGAACCAATTTTATGCGAGCAAATGTTAATTTATAATAAAACATGATAAAAGGGATTGACGCACATTAATTTCTTTGCTCTAATTCGTTATTCTGAAGAAATTGAGAGCGGCACATGAATAAAGACTAAATACGATTATAATATTTATTACATTGTTCAACAATTGTTCATTAATGAAATAAAGACATACCATTGTTATTTATTTGTTTACATGTACGTTCAGTCATCCAGTACTAGATACCAGTAACACAGTGGCCCGAACTGGGTTGCATTTTCTACTACTGTTGTTTTGAATTTTATGCAGTCATCATATCATAGTAGACTTCACCGTTACCATCCTCACCACCATCTTGAAATTATCCAATGAATTATTCAGTGTCCCATCAGATTGAAGAAGTGCAGTTGTTGCTCAGATCTATAAGAAAGATACAAGTCCAAATCATTGGAGATGTTACGAATATCTCGGTTATGCAACAACCATCTCGAGCTCCATGATATCGACGTTACACACTTATTAACACTATGTTCATTAGCCAACCTTTTGCAATGGTTAAATTTAAATGTAATAAACTATTATAGCAATCATTATGATACTGGTACATGACACTATAAATACATACACATTGATATGACTGTTTCCTGAATCTCAACAGGCTCATATGTATTAGTGTCACATGGGGTTCGTATTTAGAATACAAACACAACATCGAAGTTCCTTATACCAATCTATATATTCAAAAAGAGAGCCTATAATTAAAAGAATACATATACACTACTTTACAAATCATGGTACCTACAATTTCAATAAATACACATTTCAAGCACATTTCAATATTGCAAATACACGTATACATATCTACAATGTAAAACAATAATAACAAACCACACATTACTAGAGTCGCTGTGGAAGTTCAATTATACAAATTTACATGTATATAATTATGTAGACTATTTAACTTAGTCAGTTTAGTTTACCTATCCTGTTGACTATTGAAGACGAAGTGTTAGGTCCTAAACAATTTAGCGGGAAGTGCACTTAATTAGTTTTGTTAGGAATTCACTCATTCACACACGTGACTTGACCATAACTTACTGTCACTCACCCATAGTACTATATGCACAATAGTAATAAAGTATTATACAATAGAATCATATGGGACCATACTGCATAATTATGATATGACTCAGATCACTGAATGTATTAGGCCATTTAAATAATCAATACATATATTACATGAATAAACAATACAATATAAACTGTCATAGAGAAATTTACTGAAACCGAAATCCAGAAAATGAGTGTAGTTTAAATATATGTAATGTAGAATGTCCGCATTTCTGTGACAAAGTTCATGTAACTAAAATATATGAAATTATTTCCTCAGTACATATTATCTCCTACAGGGAAACACAATACAAACAAGGTTACGTTGTTAGAGGTATGCACTGTTAAATTAATAACACACTACATAATTGTAGCAGTGTTGACTTTATCCATTCTTATAATTTCCCATTATGCTTACATTTACCCATGTTATGTAATGGATTGTCCAAATAGTTGAATTCAATATAGTTCAAAGTTTTACGTCACATGAATAATTTTGATTTTCCGCGGTTGGTTTTGATTGGTATATTAGGTGTGTTAATATACGTGGAATCTATTGTAATGGTTAGTATTTGTTATTGCATTGATTAGTTGTCGTTAGTGTTGTTGTAGCAATGTGTTATTGCGTTTCTAAGATTCGGTAATTTCTTTCTTCGGTAATGTCATATAGTTTCGCGACGGGTGTTAATGTTTGACTTCTCTATTACTGTCATGTTCCTTACTGTACTAACAATGCTTGTTACGATTTGGTATTGGTGTTACAGTGACTGCACAGTATGTGAGTAGAGGAACTAGTCGTCCTATGGCTAAGAGAATGTTGTCTTGCAGACAAGGTATGTAGAGAATGGCATAATCTATGTGTATACATGTTTTACTATATAATAATCCGAACAAAGTTGGTGAGGGTTGATACAGTTACTCGTACAACTATGCGTAATTACTCGGTTGTATATTTTAATGTTGTACCTACGACAAACCGAATTATGTACATGATCGTTAATGATAAAATTGTAAGTTGTCATTGTCCATTAATGTAAGTTGTAAGTTGTACGTTGTCATTGACCATTAATGTAAGTTGTAGGTTGTCATTGACCATTAATGTAAGTTGTAAGTTGTACGTTGTCATTGACCATTAATGTAAGTTGTAGGTTGTCATTGACCATTAATGTAAGTTGTAAGTTGTCATTGACCATTAATGTAAGTTGTAAGTTGTCATTGACCATTAATGTAAGTTGTAAGTTGTCATAGACCATTAATGTAAGTTGTAAGTTGTCATAGACCATTAATGTAAGTTGTAAGTTGTCATTGACCATTAATGTAAGTTGTAAGTTGTCATAGACCATTAATGTAAGTTGTCATAGACCATTAATGTAAGTTGTCATTGGCCATTAATGTAAGTTGTAAGTTGTCATTGACCATTAATGTAAGTTGTAAGTTGTCATTGACCATTAATGTAAGTTGTAAGTTGTCATTGACCATTAATGTAAGTTGTACGTTGTCATTGACCATTAATGTAAGTTGTAAGTTGTCATAGACCATTAATGTAAGTTGTAAGTTGTCATAGACCATTAATGTAAGTTGTCATAGACCATTAATGTAAGTTGTCATTGACCATTAATGTAAGTTGTAAGTTGTCATAGACCATTAATGTAAGTTGTAAGTTGTCATTGACCAGTAATGTAAGTTGTAAGTTGTCATAGACCATTAATGTAAGTTGTCATTGACCATTAATGTAAGTTGTCATTGACCATTAATGTAAGTTGTCATAGACCATTAATGTAAGTTGTAAGTTGTCATTGACCATTAATGTAAGTTGTAAGTTGCCATAGACCATTAATGTAAGTTGTAGGTTGTCATTGACCATTAATGTAAGTTGTAAGTTGTCATTGACCATTAATGTAAGTTGTAGGTTGTCATTGACCATTAATGTAAGTTGTAAGTTGTACGTTGTCATTGACCATTAATGTAAGTTGTAGGTTGTCATTGACCATTAATGTAAGTTGTAAGTTGTCATTGACCATTAATGTAAGTTGTAAGTTGTCATTGACCAGTAATGTAAGTTGTAAGTTGTCATTGACCATTAATGTAAGTTGTAAGTTGTCATAGACCATTAATGTAAGTTGTAAGTTGTCATTGACCATTAATGTAAGTTGTAAGTTGTCATAGACCATTAATGTAAGTTGTAAGTTGTCATAGACCATTAATGTAAGTTGTCATAGACCATTAATGTAAGTTGTAAGTTGTCATAGACCATTAATGTAAGTTGTAGGTTGTCATTGACCATTCATGTAAGTTGTCATAGACCATTAATGTAAGTTGTAAGTTGTCATTGACCATTAATGTAAGTTGTAAGTTGTCATAGACAATGCATGTATTGATGTATGAATATAGTTGCATACCAATCAGTTATTATGCGTATACTTGCAGATCCGGGTTTACTTCAGAGATTATCATGGGATTTACTTCAAGTGTTGTATTGCTTCACGGGGAAACCGGGGTACGGTGGATTAAGGGGCACAGTGGATCATTATCTATAATTAGAAGTGTTCAGAAGGCAATCCCCTGATGACATCATCATTTTATGTGCACAGAAGTTATCCAAGTAAATATGTGGAGATATTTTAAATTGTGGATCTAACCTACACATTTAGAGGTAAATATGTTTTATATCTGCAAAAGTATTTCTTTCGGAGTATAAACAGTTTGTGTTTGATCTACATATTCACACACGTATGGGGCTATTAATCACATTTGGTTATATCCATGTGTCTGTTTGTGAGGTTTTGAGCATGGTAAATGTTCCATGTATGCAGCCATTTTCTGTTCAAGGTCAAGTGATTGTGATCCAGTGTTCTCCGGATAGTTGTTATTGTTTATTTTCGGAAATAGTTCCTGGAACTGAGCAGTATAAGTTACCAACAAATATTTCTATCATCTCTGTATGCTGTGATATTACCAGATACCACTTTACACTTCAGCTGGTTTGATGGTAGAAGCCGTGATGCTGTCATGCTGGGCAAGAGTATCCGCAGTGTGTCTGCTACCTGTGTAATAAGTTTCATTACCCTATGCCGTTATGTAGAGAAAACAAAAGACAATACTTCTTCAAGTAATAAGAATATTGCTTAGGAACCTAAATATAATTCTAGGCAGGTTTTCTCCAGTGCTGATGAATTACTTTTACATGAAAGCATCCAAAATACAGTATGGGCTCACAACCCCACAAGTATGTGAGCTTGCACGGAACAACAAGACATTTCCTGAATCATGTTGAAAGAATATCCGTGATGGGGATGACTGGTTTCCAACTGTTGCCCTGAGACGCCCAGAAGCACCTAGCATCTCGCGACCGACTAGTTACAACAGACAAACTGTTGCAGATACAATTATAATTGTTGCATGTAAAAATAATAAGCAAGTTGGAAAAATACATAATGTGGAACGTGAATAAATAAATGCCGCAGGTAATTCAAGTCTGCCGTTCATGGTCTTCCGGGTGTTTATTGTATGGACTCATTGCTGTACGGTGCACACCCGGGTCTTGCAAAATACAACGGAATAATTATATTGACATTACCACCGCACTACAGCCACAAAATGCAACCGCTAGATTGCTCTGTATATGGTCCATTCAAGGCTTTTGTCAATCAGTCACCAAATTCCTTCATGATCAACCACATGAAATACTGTAAAAAACACAACAATAAAAAAGATAAAACTGTAACTGGAAAGTAAAGTCGGTGACAATAGTTCGGAATCCGAAGAAGAGCTTGCCTTATGTGGTAACATGATGAATCAAACTACAGTTCAATAGAAGTACTTTCGCATGATTCAATCAAATAAAATGACTTTGTATTGATAACATTTGAAATAACTTGTTTATGTGGGCCAGGTTCTCCTGCACCACACTGAATCAAATGAAGACAGTGGTTTCAACCTCGAAGTTAAGTTCCTGAGGCGTGAACATCCACAAAATATACATTTATCTTTCGAAAAGCAGATAATATCTGCGATGTGTCCTTCGGTGGTGCTATATGCAATCTACCTAATCCAATCCACCATAGTGGGATTACTCATGTTACATGGCATCTATAAAGGTTTACTGATAATGCTCACACATGGCCCTGTGTCAAATATTGCCGACATCTCGATTCCATTAATATTTACGTTTGTCTCATTTGATGTACCAACCAGTATAGGTGCAGGAGTAGTTGCACATGTTCTTGTTTATAAAAACGCATTTATCTTTATACAATATATTGCGATGTGACCTAGTTTTCCGCGGTTTAAAAACGTTGGTTTAACATTATATTCAGCTCTTTGTTTCTGTGGTCTATAAGGCTGTCTGACTCCATTTCTATTTTGTTTATAATAATGTTCCCTGTAATATTTTCCCGGAACTTTGTATGAATAATAATGTCTGCAATTGTGTTGTGGCAGTTATTTCAGTTCACATAATTCACCGTTGTCTTCCTGGTTAATCCCATTACAGTATGTCCATACTTCCCCTTGTTTCCGATATCCATATTGTAATTTCATGTTCCAATTATAAATTATTGAACTCGGTTTATTTAATACGTCGTTGACATAAAGCAGTATATAAATCACGAGTGTAGGTTCGAGTCATACTGGGGCTGCATATGTTATCCAGAACGCAGGCATGTTACCCATTGATGTCCGATGTTGTGCAATCCAAAATGGTCATAGTAGGGATTGCTGATAAGGACTATGCCACGCCCCCGTATCAGAATATGGAATATGCCCGCATTTTATGCAAAGTGGCGCCAAAGTGTTGCCTATACTACTAGCCGAGTCCTTCTAAATATTCCTCAAGAGTTGTGACTAAGCATTACACAATCCCATACTGAATTACCAGTAACATACAGATACAGATAAAACTGTCTGCTTGAATTACAACATATTTCAATGTCTTGAACACATGAATATAAACGTTTTAATGTATGAAATGCTGGATGTTATGCTATATAAGTTCAGCAACTGTATATATACTTCGGAAGGGTAGTGTATTTTAAGCATTATGTATACAAAGTCAACGTTCTCCATGTTGTTGTGGTTGTTGACTTTCAATTGCTTACCTCTCAATGCTGTACTGATAGTCTCAAATTATTTAATGTGAGGAAGCGATCCATCTGAAAGAAAGTCAATGGTTCTACCCGAGTGTCCTGCCGTGTCTGAAATACTGCCCAGAGTGCACCAAAGGTATTCCTCCATCACCCAATAGAACAAGTTGTTCATTTTTAGTATTCTCTTAAGCGTATCCCTTCATTTACCTATTCAATCCAAACAATACTGTTCTTGAAAGACTTACTTATATTATTACTGCATACAACTTGACAGCACATTTGACCTTTTGGTTTCAAAACTTGTAGCCCAATGGGTTTGCACTTTGAATATACAATGTATATGTCTATGAATATTATCAGGTATGTTATTAATGGGACAGTAATGTTATTGTCATTTGTAAAAATTTAATTGTATTCGTTATTATGGAAAAACTTGCAATAAAATATTATTAAATTAACAATAGAACATAGTTCAGTACATTCAGTCAAACAAGTCATTGTCATTCGTTGTATATTTTAATAGTGGAACAGACGTTAAAAGTAAAAATGCCACCATAACCTTACAACGCATGTTATTATTTTAAGCGCAAAGTGATATCCATATGTGTGACGTTGCACTGACATCGACTAATGGTACCTCAAATATGCGAAACCATTGTATGACTTTGCAAGCACCCCATGCAAGCTCCTTGCAAGTCGGAGGTAGAATCGAAACTAGCACGTTACACTTATATAATTTCCAAGCCTATAGTTTAGCCTATTACCATTCTGTACTTAGTCTAGTGTATTAATTGCCTATTCAAATGCATGAACATGTACATTTACTCGAGATATTATTCCAAAACGAAGTGCTTCATGTACATGTATATGGTTTAATATGCGCCTGCTTTATAATGTCAATGAACCAGTTCTATGACGTGTTTACTCAGGTTGACCAATGCTTACCGTTACATTTTCAGTGAGAGAATATCACAATAATGATCACTGGGAGCTGATGTCAAATGTTCCTTTGACCAGAGAGATTCCAGAACGACATACATGCGAAAGCATAGCGACCAAACTTCAGTAATGTGCCTACGAGTTAAATATTGAATCGGAACAGTTGTTTATGACAATGCTCGCACTATTGAAAGCGAAAATGGCACTACCTCTGGGATGATAAATTATTGATTGTTTTGTACACACCTTTGAAAACGTGTCTGACACGTTACTACTACATTAACAACGAGCGTTAGGACGCAACAGAAAGTTTTAAATGTGTCTGAATTTACGTGTATACAATATATCGTAACACGCTCGAATTCTTCGCAGATTATGATGGAAATTTTAAGTGAGCAACACCGAGTATTATCCGATATTGTGTTGGCCACAACTGTTACCAAATAGCAGGGTTCCAGACTTTTACTTTCGAACATATTTAATCTGGCAACTTGTGATGTCACTAATTAGCGTTTTGTCAAAATCGATGATATAATATTATGGACAGTATAAATTACAAATGTATGTAGATGCATATAATTCATGTTTCATAAACACTTATCCGATTTATCGCTTGTCTGTGTAATTAATTACTAGGCACTTTGTTTAACACTGTTCGATCCGTCTTTTTGCTAACACCGATGAAACTTTGAACAATGTTGAAACTTAAGCTACATGTATGCGGTTAGCCGGTTAGTAATTCTGACCAGTTTGACACCCCATAATTTTTGTAAGTTTAAATGATCTGTTGATGATCGATTCCCATTTGAGGCAATGCCCTAGTTCATATTAATTAATAACATTTAAAGGGAAACCAGTCGCACTGTGACTCATCGCTGTTATCAGAATAACGCAACATTACGGCAGTATTCGGATTTTAACATTATCCAATGAAATGATATAACTTTGGACGTGGACATAAACGGAAACTACCGGGATTGTTCGTGATATCTAATTAGCATAAAGTAGTTCCCTTGTTCCCCAGTGAGACAGATTTATCTCACACTCCAAACGGCACCAAAGTCCTGTATATAAGTGAGATAACAATATATACATCACCAGATATCACCAGCCACAACATTATGACAATGGAAATATATGATCTAGATAATTATGTGTGTACGAAAACATTCAGCAGAATTGCAGGAAACGTAGGCAGAAGTAATAGCATTGTCACAAAGTTGAGATACGGGCCTCCATTTTGCCATATTTGTATGCTAAGATTGCATCAGTTTTTGTACATTTTTGCGATCATGGATAAATCTTTAAAGTTTTCGTTTAAAACTTCGTGCATTAATATCGGCATTAGAAATCGTAAATATCCATGTAAATGTTATCAAATTCGGTTCAGAAATGACAAAGTTATCATTTTTATAACTTTGGACTTATGACTAAAAAGTTATAAACCCCCACACAAGGCCTCTGTTGATAAATATGCAGCCACATAGCGTGATATCAAATTCACGGAATGGGCACTTATCTCGTGCACATTTCCTGTCTAGGCAGACCACTGTGGTTATAAAAGCCGCGGGTTCCTGATATTTGCGCAAACACACTTAACTGTTACGACGTACTGGATAAGTGAATTATTCCAGGACATTTTTTATTTTTGCTCGGAAGACAAGGTATGTGGAAATTTATGTTAAAATTGTATTTTGTATTTTAACGTCAATTCTGTTTAGTTATAGCGTCATAATTTATGTCGACATTATGCCGTATAGAATTATGTCATGCTGAGTATTTCGTAACTATTTTGTTGGAAGATTGTGTGTTAAAACATTAACTATGGAACGCCGTAGATACATTAGGTTTATGTGGTTCTATACTCGAGGCTCCATAATTAAGTATTACCGGCAGAAGATTGTATTTTAATTATTTCAGTTGTTATATGACAGTTTATTCATTGAAATATTAGCACGTGGTACGTAGCACGTGGTACGACATTACTTTAGATATTGTTTTTATTTTATACGTGACATTGTTAATGTAATTGGCAGCCGAGTTTACTGTTTTGCCCGGACGTGGTATATCCAACGGAATGGAGATAATTTGTGTCTCGCAGCGTGTGTCGCCACAACCCTCACTAGGATGTTCTTGGTCTACTTGAGATGGCTCAAGGAAGCCAACACTATGCTGGGAGACAGAACGGGAACATCGTCGTCAAGGATTGGAATCATCCAGACCAACATAGATACTTTAATCTATATTTAGTTTATTTACCTACATATAGCAGTAGACGATTTACGCATGATTACGTCACATGAGCGTTGTGTATAACGTTTTAGAAAGTTAAAACGCACAAACATACGATATTGGTGTAACGTTAGAGAACGTTCACAAGAGCCAGTTAGCAAGTATTGCAGTGATGGTATAGACTGAGAGAGGAACTGTTTAAGAGCAAGATCTTAGAACTCCGTGTGAACATAGTGTTTTATATTATCATCATTCATACAAATAATTCATATTATTGTAATTAAACTTGTAAATATTGTACTGAGTGTTGATTTAGTCTGATTGAGTATTGTGATCCAGCTTTAGTCGGTCCATCCTGTTACAAGCATCTATTCAATGTGTGTCTGGTCTTGTATTGCGATATGTTGTATATATGGTCCTTTACAGAACAGTGCAGTCACCATCCCGGGATCCAGTACATGTTCAAGGAGTACACAGTATTCAAACTACTACAAGTGTGTCTGGTCTTCTAGTAATTCTGTTGCAGATGGCTCATACACTTACAGTGTTGTTGTTACAACAGTAACACAAGCTGATCCACTGACGGGATCATTCTACGCTATCGGTAATTATCTCTTTGTTGTTCATGTTATGACTAGAACACATGGCTGTGACCATAGTAACACTGGTTAATCCACTGACTGGATCATTCTACGCTATCGGTAATTATCTTTGTTGTTCATGTTATGACTAGAACAACACTAATTTGGGCTGATCCACTGACTTGTACTTACAAGACAGCAGCGGTAGTAATAATGATCGTCTATTCAGGCTGTTGTCTTGTAAGTACGTCTATTCAGGCTGCTGTCTTGTAAGTACGTCTATTCATGTTGGTGTATTGTATGTATGTGTTTTATGTTGATGTGTTGTATGTATGTGTTTTATGTTGATGTGTTGTATGTTGGTGTGTTGTATGTTAGTGTATTGTATGTTGATGTGTTGTATGTTGAGGTGTTTTATGTCGATGTGTTGTATGTCGATGTGTTGTATGTCGATGTGTTGTATGTTGATGTGTTTTATGTCGAGGTGTTGTATGTTAGTGTATTGTATGTTAGTGTGTTGTATGTTGATGTGTTGTATGTTGATGTGTTGTATGTTGATGTGTTGTATGTTGGTGGTAGTGCCTGTGTAATGAGAATCTTCCCACATATATAGTTCCATTTTGCACAATGTTATGTACATGTAAAACATTTAGACTCTACCATAGTCCATAAACTGCTATGTATATGTACCATTTGAAAAGAAATACTATTCTGACTCGATATGTGTGTTTTATTAGTAGCTCCGCAAGGAGGTTATTATTTCATTCCGGTTTGATTTGTTTTTGTCTGCCCTGTCCTGCCTAGTCCCGTGTTTGGTGGATGGGATCCGCCATGCGCCTATGACTAGTCCAATAATGTGTGATGATAATCGCATAATCGCGTAATAGTGGTATGATAACAAACTGTTGAGTAGCACCATGCTATTCTAGCGTGTCTGGGGCTGCGAATTTGATTTAGTGAACCAGAATTATTCTTTAACTGTAACTACCTAAATGCAATCTCGGATATGTTGATATATATGCCACCAACTAGTTTGAACAACGTACACATGGAGTCGTTTTGTGTGTTTGGCAATCTATAAACGTGAACGCCACTGGACAACTTCCAGGTCCTCTTGTATTTTAAATATGACACAGTCACAAGCTTTGCATTTATGCAACAAGGTATCAACGAGTGGCTGTTATAAACTATTATTCGAACATTTCTTTCATTATTTCAATTTTAAGAACATGGAAACCTTGATAAATTCTGTAGTTTGTGATCCGAGTTTTTTAAATAGTATAGACACTTGTGACAAACTACTTAACACCACATTCGAATAGTGCGTATACAATCTGATCATTAACCTGGCTGAATGTCACACTTGTTTCTCTGGTAACATTGCGCGCGGAGATGACTGAATATATCTATATTACGAGTTACATAATAACATGTCTAGGTTGGTTTAAACAATTGACCACTATTCACATTATATACATAATGATTGTGTTGACACCTGACAATCTAAGGAGGTTGTACTTGAAAATGGTGGCAGCTGGCTGTCATGAGATATCAGGTTGCAATGATGAGAGGCCGATTATTTCAGATGATCAGGTTGGCATTGTTGGTAATTTCCACCTTACCAAGCAAACCAGTGTTTGCAGGTGATATCAGTTGAACAAGTTTGCATGAAGTTGTTGACTTGTATTTATTTTATATTAGTGTTTGAACACAATACTGACTTTTATTTCTGTATTTTAGCCACCTCGCATAGGCGTATTATCCAGTGTATGCATTTAAAAACGCTTGTATGCCTTTACAAATGTTTCATGATACGTGATGCGATAACGAATACCAGACTGTGTGTACTAGTTATGTCACATGGAGAATACCCTGCACAAACTGCTTGGTGCACGGTCATTGTAGTTAACCAATCTTGAGAACAGATATACAGGTCATTAACAAGGCGGAAGTCGTATAAAATATGTCCTTATTTTTCAGCCACACCACAGATTCCTGTTATTGCCAACATACAAACACTTGATGATAATCGCGAGGTTATCTATGGTACTGAAGGTCAATCACTGACAATACAATGTACATCAAGTGGAGGTTACCCCACGCAAACTCTTGTCTTGTACAAGAGCAGGGTATCTACATCCAACACACTGGTTACAAAGGATACAGGGACGTTGCAGAATAATAGCACGTACACTGTCATACTACTACATACATTGACGCCTACATCATCAGATGACAGAGAAACCTACATATGTAGATCATATTACCCGCAGGCTGATGCTGCTAATACAGGATCGAAAACTAAGAGTGTCATACTTTATCTATCGTGTAAGTATCTTTGGTACATGTCATATGTTATCTATCGTGTAAGTATCTTTGGTACATGTCATATGTTATCTATAGTGTACATATCTATGTTATCTATAGTGTACATATCTTTGGTACATGCCATATGTTATCTATAGTGAAAATATCTTTGTACATGTCATATGTTATCTATAGTGTAAGTATCTTTGGTACATGTCATATGTTATCTATCGTGTAAGTATCTTTGGTACATGTCATATGTTATCTATCGTGTAAGTATATTTGTACATGTCATATGTTATCTATCGTGTAAGTATCTTTGTACATGTCATATGTTATCTATCGTGTAAGTATCTTTGGTACATGTCATATGTTATCTATCGTGTAAGTATCTTTGGTACATGTCATATGTTATCTATCGTGTAAATATCTTTGTACATGTCATATGTTATCTATGTGTAAGTATCTTTGTACATGTTATATATCGTGTAAGTATCTTTGGTACATGTCATATGTTATCTATCGTGTAAGTATCTTTGTACATGTCATATGTTATCTATCGTGTAAGTATCTTTGGTACATGTCATATGTTATCTATCGTGTAAGTATCTTTGTACATGTCATATGTTATCTATCGTGTAAGTATCTTTGTACATGTCATGTTATCTATCCTGTAAGTATCTTTGTACATGTCATGTTATCTATCGTGTAAGTATCTTTGTACATGTCATGTTATCTATCGTGTAAGTATCTTTGTACATGTCATATGTTATCTATCGTGTAAGTATCTTTGTACATGTCATATGTTATCTATCGTGTAAGTATCTTTGTACATGTCATATGTTATCTATCGTGTAAGTATCTTTGTACATGTCATATGTTATCTATCGTGTAAGTATCTTTGGTACATGTCATATGTTATCTATACTGTACGTATCTTTGTACATGTCATATGTTATCTATCGTGTACGTATCTTTGGTACATGTCATGTTATCTATCGTGTATTTATGTTATCTATAGTGTACGTATCTTTGGTACATGTCATATGTTATCTATAGTGTAAGTATCTTTGGTACATGTCATGTTATCGATAGTGTAAGTATCTTTGTACCTGTCATGTTATCTATAGTGTAAGTATCTTTGGTACATGTCATATATTATCTATGTAGTAAGTATCTTTGGTACTTGTCATGTTATTATATGCAGTATCGTTGGTACATGTCATGTTATCTATCGTGTAATTATTTTTGGTACATGTCATATGCTATCTATAGTGTATGTATCTTTGTACATGTCATATGTTATCTATTGTAAGTATCTTTTACATGTCATCAATATATATTGTACGTATCTTTAATACTGTCATTGTTATCAATAGTGTAATTATCTTTGGTACATGTCATTGTTATTATAGTGCAAGTATCTTTGGTACATGTCATATGTTATATATCGTGTAAGTATCTTTGGTACATGTCATATGTTATCTATGTAGTAAGTATCTTTGTACATGTCATATGTTATCTATAGTGCAAGTATCTTTGGTACATGTCATATGTTATATATCGTGTAAGTATCTTTGGTACATGTCATATGTTATCTATCGTGTAAGTATCTTTGTACATGTCATATGTTATCTATATTGTAAATATCTGTGTACATGTCATGTTATCTATATTGTAAATATCTTTGTACATGTCATATGTTATCTATCGTGTAAGTATCTTTGTACATGTCATATATTATATATGTTGTAAGTATCTTTGTACATGTCATATATTATCTATGTTGTAAGTATCTTTGTACATGTCATATATTATATATGTTGTAAGTATCTTTGTACATGTTCAATCGTGTGAGTATCTTTGTACATGTCGTATATTATATATGTTGTAAGTATCTGTTGTCATGGTTTCTGTGGTAAGGTTACGGTCATTATAATAAAAACCTCCCTGGTAATAGACTTTGTGAAGGATGAAACATTTAATCATTATTGTCTTACTGTTATACATCAACATCAAGTAGACAAGTGCATATTGTTCTTGGCTATATTACAATATAACACATTCCATATGCCTTAAATCCTCCTCCAGTTAACATTCCAGTGATTTGAGACTATCTACAAATCGTTCATATCAAGCAGACAAGCGCGTTTTATCGAGTGAGGTCCGATCACATTTTCTACTTCACTATAATAACATACAGAACATTCAACTTTGTGGCATCTAATCCCCTAAAATTCGAATGAAACGTGGAATACATCATTAAGATCATGTATGCAATAGCATATTGGTGGGATATTCATGTTCGATAGCGTCTTCTCGAGTTCTACCCCCTTTTGTATTTCACTCTTGAACTGAGACTAAGAATATGTTGTCAACATTAATACACTGGACAAATGCATACTCGTATCATCGGGACTTTCAGATATGATCAATAGTATATGAATTATGCCTCATTTTGTAAACGAGTGGAGACTGTTTATGCATCTTTGTTATTAAGTAGCGAACTGTACTTTGATCTCACTTTCGGGACTGTCGCTTTCGGGACTGTCGCTTTCGGGACTCTCACTTCGGGACTGTCATTTTCAGGATTGTCACTGTCATGACTGTCATTTTCGGGACTGTCACTTTCGGGACTGTCACTTTCATGACTGTCATTTTCAGGATTGTCACTTTCAGGATTGTCACTTTCATGACTGTCAGTTTCGGGACTGTCACTTTCAGGACTGTCACTATCGGGACTGTCACTTGTCACTTTCATGACTGTCACTTTTGGGACTGTCATTTTCAGGACTGTCACTTTCATGACAGTCAATTTTCGGGAATGTCACTTTCAGGACTGTCACTTTCATAACTGTCACTGTCGGGACTGTCATTTTCAAGAATGTCACTTTCATGACTGTCATTTGCATGACTGTCATTTTCGGGACTGTCATTTTCGGGACTGTCACTTTCTTGACCTTCACTTTCGGGACTGTCACTGTCGAAACTGTCACTTTCATGAATGCCACTTTTGGGACTGTCATTTTCAGGACTGTCATTTTCAGGATTGTCACTTTCAGGAATGTCACTTTCATGACTGTCATTTTTGGGACTGTCACTTTCAGGACTGTCACTTTCAGGACTGTCATTTTTGGGACTGTCACTTGTCACTTTCATGTCGGTCACTTTCGGGACTGTCACTTTCGGGACTCTCACTTTCAGGACTTGTCACTTTCATGACTGTCACTTTCGGGACTGGCACTTGTCACTTTAATGACTTTCGGGACTGACAACCACGATAGAGCATATTTTACAGTATATATAAACCATCACGCAATCTTGTATTTCGTGCAATATGGTTGTTCTTATCTTTCAATTTAGTTTGAACTGCTGACAACTGATTCAGGTGAATAATTTAAAAGGCCTCTTGTTTGCACCGCAACGTTATGTTATTTATGTTTACAAGCAGTATATGGACACTGTTATTATTTATTACAGTAAAGCCAAGTACGCCAACAGTAACCCAAACATCCGTTGTATCAGCTGGGAACACAGTAGAGGTCAGGTGCAGCACCACTGGTGGTAGACCTGCTGCCAATATATCCTGGGTGTATCAGGGTACATCATCTGTTAGTGCAATAACACCGACATTTGATGCTACAACAGAGACTTACACTGTAGAGTCAACGTTCAGCAGACAAGTTGCAGCTGTCGATAATGGACGCAGTGTGCAGTGCATTATTACGCACACAGCGCTTGTCAATCCATCACAGTTAACTGCATACACCCCTCTATATGTTAGATGTAAGTATCGTTACCCGCACATAGCATGTCAATCCATCACAGTTAACTGCATCAATCCCTCTATCTGTTAGATGTAAGTATCGACACACACATCCCTTGTCAATCCATCACAGGTGTCTGCATCAATCCCTCTATATGTTAGATGCAAGTATCGTTACCCGCACATCCCTTGTCAATCCATCAGTTAACGGCATAAATCCCTCTATATGTTAGATGTAAGTATCGTTACCCGCACATCCCTTGTCAATCCATCACAGTTAACGGCATAAATCCCTCTATATGTTAGATGCAAGTATCGTTACCCGCACATCCCTTGTCAATCCATCACAGTTAACTGCATCAATCCCTCTATCTGTTAGATGTAAGTATCGACACACACATCCCTTGTCAATCCATCACAGGTGTCTGCATCAATCCCTCTATATGTTAGATGCAAGTATCGTTACCCGCACATCCCTTGTCAATCCATCAGTTAATTGCATCAATCCCTCTATATGTTAGATGTAAGTATCGTTACCATATCCCTTGTCAATCCATCACAGTCTGCATCAATCCCTCTATTGTTAGATGTAAGTATCGTTACACACATCCCTTGTCAATCATCAAGTTAACTGCATCGATCCCTCTATATGTTAGATGCAAGTATCGTTACACACACCCCTTGTCAATCCATCACAGTTAACTGCATCAATCCCTCTATATGTTAGATGCAAGTATCGTTACACACACCCCTTGTCAATCCATCACAGTTAACTGCATCAATCCCTCTATCTGTTAGATGTAAGTATCGACAACATTGTTTGTTTGTTTTTGTTTGTGTATCGCACACATCCCTTGTCAATCCATCACAGTTAACTGCATAATCCTCTATATGTTAGATGAAGTATCGTTACCCGCACATCCCTTGTCAATCCATCACAGTTAACTGCATCAATCCCTCTATATGTTAGATGTAAGTATCGTTACCCGCACATCCCTTGTCAATCCATCAGTTAACTGCATCAATCCCTCTATATATGTTAGATGCAAGTATGGTTACCCGCACATCCCTTGTCAATCCATCGCAGTTAACTGCATCAATCCCTCTATATGTTAGATGTAAGTATCGTTACCCACACATCCAGTGTCAATCCATCACAGTTAACTGCATCAATCCCTCTATATGTTAGATGTAAGTATCGTTACCCGCACATCCCTTGTCAATCCATCACAGTTAACTGCATACATCCCTCTATATGTTAGATGTAAGTATCGTTACCCGCGCATCCCTTGTCAATCCATCACAGTTAACTGCATCAATCCCTCTATATGTTAGATGTAAGTATCGTTACACACACATCCCTTGTCAATCCATCACAGTTAACTGCATACATCCCTCTATATGTTAGATGTAAGTATCGTTACCCGCACATCCCTTGTCAATCCATCACAGTTAACTGCATAAATCCCTCTATCTGTTAGATGTAAGTATCGTTACCCGCACATAGCATGTCAATCCATCACAGTTAACTGCATCAATCCCTCTATCTGTTAGATGTAAGTATCGACACACACATCCCTTGTCAATCCATCACAGGTGTCTGCATCAATCCCTCTATATGTTAGATGCAAGTATCGTTACCCGCACATCCCTTGTCAATCCATCAGTTAACGGCATAAATCCCTCTATATGTTAGATGTAAGTATCGTTACCCGCACATCCCTTGTCAATCCATCACAGTTAACGGCATAAATCCCTCTATATGTTAGATGCAAGTATCGTTACCCGCACATCCCTTGTCAATCCATCACAGTTAACTGCATCAATCCCTCTATCTGTTAGATGTAAGTATCGACACACACATCCCTTGTCAATCCATCACAGGTGTCTGCATCAATCCCTCTATATGTTAGATGCAAGTATCGTTACCCGCACATCCCTTGTCAATCCATCACAGTTAATTGCATCAATCCCTCTATATGTTAGATGTAAGTAGCGTTACACATATCCCTTGTCAATCCATCACAGGTGTCTGCATCAATCCCTCTATCTGTTAGATGTAAGTATCGTTACCCACACATCCCTTGTCAATCGATCAAAGTTAACTGCATCGATCCCTCTATATGTTAGATGCAAGTATCGTTACACACACCCCTTGTCAATCCATCACAGTTAACTGCATCAATCCCTCTATATGATAGATGCAAGTATCGTTACACACACCCCTTGTCAATCCATCACAGTTAACTGCATCAGTCCCTCTATCCGTTAGATGTAAGTATCGACAAACACATCCCTTGTCAATCCATCACAGTTAACTGCATCAGTCCCTCTATCCGTTAGATGTAAGTATCGACAAACACATCCCTTGTCAATCCATCACAGTTAACTGCATAAATCCCTCTATATGTTAGATGCAAGTATCGTTACCCGCACATCCCTTGTCAATCCATCACAGTTAACTGCATCAATCCCTCTATATGTTAGATGTAAGTATCGTTACCCGCACATCCCTTGTCAATCCATCAGTTAACTGCATCAATCCCTCTATATTGTTAGATGCAAGTATGGTTACCCGCACATCCCTTGTCAATCCATCGCAGTTAACTGCATCAATCCCTCTATATGTTAGATGTAAGTATCGTTACCCACACATCCAGTGTCAATCCATCACAGTTAACTGCATCAATCCCTCTATATGTTAGATGTAAGTATCGTTACCCGCACATCCCTTGTCAATCCATCACAGTTAACTGCATACATCCCTCTATATGTTAGATGTAAGTATCGTTACCCGCACATCCCTTGTCAATCCATCACAGTTAACTGCATACATCCCTCTATATGTTAGATGTAAGTATCGTTACCCGCGCATCCCTTGTCAATCCATCACAGTTAACTGCATCAATCCCTCTATATGTTAGATGTAAGTATCGTTACACACACATCCCTTGTCAATCCATCACAGTTAACTGCATACATCCCTCTATATGTTAGATGTAAGTATCGTTACCCGCACATCCCTTGTCAATCCATCACAGTTAACTGCATAAATCCCTCTATCTGTTAGATGTAAGTATCGTTACCCGCACATCCCTTGTCAATCCATCACAGTTAACTGCATACATCCCTCTATATGTTAGATGTAAGTATCGTTACCCACACATCCCTTGTCAATCCAACACAGTTAACTGCATCAATCCCTCTATATGTTAGATGTAAGTATCGTTACACACACATCCCTTGTCAATCCATCACAGTTAACTGCATAAATCCCTCTATATGTTAGATGCAAGTATCGTTACACACACCCCTTGTCAATCCATCACAGTTAACTGCATCAATCCCTCTATATGATAGATGCAAGTATCGTTACACACACCCCTTGTCAATCCATCACAGTTACTGCATCAATCCCTCTTGTTAGATGTAGTATCGTTACACACATCCTGTCAATCATCCAGTTAATTGCATATCCCTCTATATGTTAGATGAAGTATCGTTACCCACATCCCTGTCATCCATCAGTTACTGCATAATCCCTCTATATGTTAGATGAAGTATCGTTACCCACATCCCTTGTCAATCCATCACAGTTACTGCATCAATCCCTCTATATGTTAGATGTAAGTATCGTTACCCGCACATCCCTTGTCAATCCATCACAGTTAACTGCATCAATCCCTCTTTGTTAGATGAGTATCGTACCACATCCCTTGTCAATCATCAGTTAACTGCTAATCCCTCTATATGTTAGATGTAAGTATCGTTACCCGCACATCCCTTGTCAATCCACCACAGTTAACTGCATCAATCCCTCTATATGTTAGATGTAAGTATCGTTACCCGCACATCCCTTGTCAATCCATCACAGTTAACTGCATACATCCCTCTATATGTTAGATGTAAGTATCGTTACCCGCACATCCCTTGTCAATCCATCACAGTTAGCTGCATAAATCCCTCTATCTGTTAAATGTAAGTATCGACACACACACACCCCTTGTCAATCCATCACAGTTAACTGCATCAATCCCTCTATATGTTAGATGTAAGTATCGGTACCCGCACATAGCATATCAATCAGCCACAGTTAACTTAACTAACATTAATTCACTGTCGAATTCCATCAAAGTTCCAGGGATCAAATTAAAGTAATTATAATTGATCTTGCATTGAACAGCAATAATTTGTACCTCATATAACATAGCATAATTGATCTTCAGTTCACACTTAGCATATTATGCAGCATGCCCCCATCAAGTCAGCTGAATGTTAAGCATTGCTATCTTGTCTACTCCGTTCTTCTAGTATACGATAATATATGGATGTTTTCGACGTTATCGTATAATAGAAGAACGGCTAATTATTGTAATTGTCACATGCTATAGTTTCAGTAAGTGCATCGTCAACAACGATATCCGGTAACAGGGTAATAACAGCTACAGGATCGGCATCTTTAACATTAACATGTACAACAGGATCATCTAACCCAGCCTCGGACATCACATGGAAGAACGCGTCAGCCACAATCACAAACAGTCGGTCATACACGGAATCAACAGGAGCAAACAATGGCGTGGTGAGATCACAAAAAATGGTGCTTACTCCGACACGATATATGGACGGGGATGTGATCATGTGTTCTGTGCGTAATACAGTGTCTCAATCAGCAGTCACAGACACAGCTATGTTGAATGTCAAATGTAAGTTATGTGAATAAAACACGTTTAATGGGCTTTAATGTGACTGTTGTTCAAGTATTTGTGGTTTGTGTTCAAACTTGTACTTTGTCTTCTGCGTGTATGATGATAATGACAGCGTCAAGAATCAAGAAAATAGGTTAAATAAACCAACGGTTTTACTGTAATACATACTCGGTTATATCCCTTTCATAAAATCAACAATTTCTTTCAAGTAGGTGGAATATAATGTATATTATAGACATTATTATATCCTTCAGTTTTTCACATTAATCTCTTAATAAAAAATGGCATGTCATTCATTAAGAATGCATATGTGATAGGTGAGGGCGTCTTATACTTGTAATTGATACATAACCGATGTTATCATGTACATATTCATGTCTTTTGCATTTTACAGTTTTGCTCATAGCTCTGTCTGACTAATGAGGCATCCTTTGTTGTCCATTATTATCCCCTAATATCGATGACTACTACTTAGCCATGTTATCAGAATAAATCCAAATTAACCGCACATGCGCATTTTGTGTTTCCGTCGGAGTTCCGCAATAGCAAAAACAATCTAAAATGTTTCAATCCTCTCATACATTTACGTTCATGTAGTAATTATTTCCAAAGGTGCATTTCAATGAGTATCGGGTGCATTTGACATTTGTAAAGTGCCTCTAACTTTTTAAAACTCTGATAAAAAAACACAGGTTATTACTTTATACAAATTTATTTTAGCTTGATTGCGAAACAAATTCTCGAGACCTCATTCCTGATGGATTCCATCGCCATGAGGGAGAGAGAAGAGGTAATGTGGAATTTAAATGCCTTTCCTAAGGGCACTATCTTACTGCTCCAGCGTGGACTCGAACTCGCATCACACTCGACAGTCGCACCTGAAGCGAACACACTATCACTACGTTATCACGTCTGCCACACGTTATTATTTATGTCACAAGTAATCGGTTTACCCAGGATATACAATCATAAGCCAATCCAGGATATACACTCGTAAGCCAATCCAGGATATACAATCATAAGCCAATCCAGGATATACAATCATAAGCCAATCCAGGATATACAATCATAAGCCAATCCAGGATATACAATCATAAGCCAATCAGTAACCATTATTGGTTGTTAGAGGTTTCTACTAACTACCAATTCATCAGACTTACCGTATTATTCTGTTTAAAACATGTACTTCGTTCCCAATATTAACTTATGTTGTAGTTTATTGATTAGGGCCGCATATATGAGAACCCTGTTATCCTAAGCAATAAACTACTATATAAATTAATTGGACAAAACACTGTCAACAAACAAGGCTGTAATTAAATAACTCATATTGATATTAAATTGGTTCTTTGTTATATAATGATTCAAATTATTCTTATTTGACTTTATTTGAAATATGTGTTGGTTATCCACATTCAATTGATACAAGAAAAACATGTTATATCAAGATATTGACCTTCCAGTTACAAAGATATATTTTTTTAAATGATGATACACAGCTATTGGGAAGAACAGACAATTGTATCCAAATCACAATAACCTTGATCAGTTCCTTTCAGTTAGGTCAGTCTGTCAAAGTCTGTATCAAATTAAACAGAACATAACAAAATTATAGATACAAACTGACTAATGTGTTCGTACACTGACACCAATGTAAGTATTTTATCCGATTGGTAAAGCATTTGTGTCCACTTCCAATTTATGATCGGCGCTGTGTTTCCAACAGCTCTTGTGTTCAACAATGTCAAAGTGCTATTCCTGTATTCCTGTTTGTTCCAAATCATGGTCACAATTTCTAAAACGTTCATGTTCAAGTTATAAAGTATAGTTATATAAACTTTTATTTTCACCAGGCTAGTATTTTTTTCGGCTCCCGGTTAGCAAATTATCATAGCAAAGAAATTGCTTTGCCTTTTGGCATTTTGTATTACAATGTATGGCCTAAAATGGAATATCGTTGTTAGGAATCCCAAGGCGGAAAATGTACAGACCAAAACCTGAACATTCTACCCCACCCTGGAAATTCTACCCCCACCAAATACTCCCCCAATTTTATATACATGCATGCACAGGAATGGAGAGTAGAATTTCCAGTGTCAGCCTACTAGGAAATACCCCCACTCTATATACAGGCATGTACTAGGGTGGAGGAGGTTGGGGAGGTGGTAGAATTTCCAGTGTCGGCCTACTAGGAAATACCCTCCCTCTATATACATGCATGTATAGATGTACTAGGGTGGAGGTGGTAGAATTTCCAGTGTCAGCCTACTAGGAAATACCCTCCCTCTATATACATGCATGTATAGATGTACTAGGGTGGAGGAGGTTGGGGAGGTGGTAGAATTTCCAATGTCAGCCTACTAGGAAATACCCTCCCTCTATATACATGCATGTATAGATGTACTAGGGTGGAGGAGGTTGGGGAGGTGGTAGAATTTCCAGTGTCAGCCTACTAGGAAATACCCTCCCTCTATATACATGCATGTATAAGTCTAGGGTGGAGGAGGTTGGGGAGGTGGTAGAATTTCCAGTGTCAGCCTACTAGGAAATACCCTCCCTCTATATACATGCATGTACTAGGGTGGAGGAGGTTGGGGGAGGTGGTAGAAATTCCAGTGTCAGCCTACTAGGAAATACCCTCCCTCTATATGCATGCATGTACTAGGGTGGAGGAGGTTGGGGAGGTGGTAGAAATTCCAGGCAGGGGGGAATATTTTCCTTAGTCTATCCCCGGCTGAGAATTGCCATGAGTGGTGGGGGGGGGGAGTTTTTCTGTTACGCCGGTGTCGTATAGAATATTGACCCCCCTAAAACTAATAACCCGCGGGTCATTATTCAGCCATATAGCAAATTGCAAATAGCAATATATATAGTGGGAAAATATTGAATTTTATTAAATGTTACATGTTATAATGCCAACATATTTTGATTATACGATGTGCATATAACTAGTACACATAATATAATATGGCATTGATGTATAACTGATGCCATACATGAACATAACATAGAACAATGACCCCACCCCTATGTATACACTGAACATCAATGCCATAGAACAATGACCCCCACCCCTATGTATACACTGAACATCAATGCCATAGAACAATGACCACCCCTATGTATACACTGAACATCAATGCCATAGAACAATGACCCCCACCCCTATGTATACACTGAACATCAATGCCATAGAACAATGACCCCCACCCCTATGTATACACTGAACATCAATGCCATAGAACAATGACCCCACCCCTATGTATACACTGAACATCAATGCCATAGAACAATGACCCCCACCCCTATGTATACACTGAACATCAATGCCATAGAATGACCCCCACCCCTATGTATACACTGAACATCAATGCCATAGAACATGAACATCAATGCCATAGAACAATGACCCCCACCCCTATGTATACACTGAACATCAATGCCATAGAACAATGACCCCCACCCAATGTATACACTGAAATCAATGACCCCCACCCCTATGTATACACTGAACATCATGAACATGACCCCCCACATGCCATAATGAACAATGACCCCCACCCCTATGTATACACTGAACATCAATGCCATAATGACACACATGAACCCCCACCCCTATGTATACACTGAACATCAATGCCATAGAACAATGACCCCCACCCCTATGTATACACTGAACATCAATGCCATAGAACAATGACCCCCACCCCTATGTATACACTGAACATCAATGCCATAGAACAATGACCCCCACCCCTATGTATACACTGAACATCAATGCCATAGAACAATGACCCCACCCTATGTATACACTGAACATCAATGCCATATAACAATGACCCCCACCCTATGTATATGACACATGAACATGAACAATGCCATATAACAATGACCCCCCACCCTATGTATACACTGAACATCAATGCCATAGAACAATGACCCCCCACCCCTATGTATACACAACATGAACAATGACCCCCACCCTATGTATACACTGAACATCAATGCATAGAACAATGACCCCCACCCCTATGTATACACTGAACATCAATGCCATAACAATGACCCCACCCCTATGTATACACTGAACACCCATATAACAATGACCCCTACCCCTATGTATGTGAACATCAATGCCATAGAACAATGACCCCCACCCCAATGTATACACTGAACATCAATGCCATAGAACAATGACCCCCACCCCTATGTATACACTGAACATCAATGCCATAACCCTATGTATACACTGAACATCAATGCCCACCCCTATGTATACACTGAACATCAATGCATAGAACAATGACCCCCAACCCAATGTATGAACATCTGCCATAACATCAATGCCATAACAATGACACCCTATGTATACACTGAACATCAATGCCAATGACCCCCACCCTATGTATAATGAACATCAATGCCATAGAACAATGACCCCACCCCTATGTATACACTGAACATCAATGCCATAGAACAATGACCCCCACCCCTATGTATACACTGAACATCAATGCCATAGAACAATGACCCCACCCCACCCTATGTATACACTGAACATCAATGCCATAGAACAATGACCCCCACCCCTATGTATACACTGAACATCAATGCATAGAACAATGACACCCCACCAATGTATACACTGAACATCAATGCCATAGAACAATGACCCCACCCCACCCTATGTATACACTGAACATCAATGCCATAGAACAATGACCCCCACCCCCTATGTACACTGAACATCAATGGCATAGAACAATGACCCCCACCCCTATGTATACACTGAACATCAATGCCATAGAACAATGACCCCCACCCCTATGTATACACTGAACATCAATGCCATATAACAATGACCCCCACCCCTATGTATACACTGAACATCAATGCCATAGAACAATGACCCCACCCCTATGTATACACTGAACATCAATGCCATAGAACAATGACCCCCACCCCTATGTATACACTGAACATCAATGCCATAGAACAATGACCCCACCCCTATGTATACACTGAACATCAATGCCATAGAACAATGACCCCCACCCCTATGTATACACTGAACATCAATGCCATAGAACAATGACCCCCACCCCTATGTATAACAATGAACATCACTGAACATCTATGTATGCCATAGAACAATGACCCCCACCCCTATGTATACACTGAACATCAATGCCATAGAACAATGACCCCCACCCCTATGTATACACTGAACATCAATGCCATAGAACAATGACCCCCACCCCTATGTATACACTGAACATCAATGCCATAGAATAATGACCCCCACCCCTATGTATACACTGAACATCAATGCCATAGAACAATGACCCCCACCCCTATGTATACTGATGAACACCCCATATGAACAATGACCCCCCACCCCTATGAACATCAATGCCATAGAACATGACCCCCACCCTATGTATACACTGAACATCAATGCCATATAACAATGACCCCCACCCCTATGTATACACTGAACATCAATGCCATGAACATCAATGCCCCATAACAATGACCCCCACCCCTATGTATACACTGAACATGAACAATGCCATATGCCATATAACAATGACCCCCACCCCTATGTATACACTGAACATCAATGCCATAGAACAATGACCCCCACCCCTATGTATACAAGAACATCAATGCCATAGAACAATGACCCCCACCCCTATGTATACACTGAACATCAATGCCATAGAACAATGACCCCCACCCCTATGTATACACTGAACATCAATGCCATATAACAATGACCCCCACCCCTATGTATACACTGAACATTAATGCCATATAACAATGACCCCCACCCCTATGTATACACTGAACATCAATGCCATAGAACAATGACCCCCACCCCTATGTATACACTGAACATCAATGCCATAGAATAATGACCCCCACCCCTATGTATACACTGAACATCAATGCCATAGAACAATGACCCCCACCCCTATGTATACACTGAACATCAATGCCATAGAACAATGACCCCCCACCCTATGTATACACTGAACATCAATGCCATAGAACAATGACCCCCACCCCTATGTATACACTGAACATCAATGTCATA
Source organism: Archivesica marissinica (assembly GCA_014843695.1). NCBI lineage: Eukaryota > Metazoa > Mollusca > Bivalvia > Venerida > Vesicomyidae > Archivesica > Archivesica marissinica. Next base: position 86,269,149 of record CM026386.1, read on the forward strand.
GAACAATGACCCCTACCCCTATGTACACTGAACATCAATGCCATAGAACAATGACCCCCCACCCTATGTATACACTGAACATCAATGCCATAGAACAATGACCCCCACCCCTATGTATACACTGAACATCAATGGCATAGAACAATGACCCCCACCCCTATGTATACACTGAACATCAATGCCATAGAACAATGACCCCCACCCCTATGTATACACTGAACATCAATGTCATAGAACAATGACCCCTACCCCTATGTATACACTGAACATCAATGCCATATAACAATGACCCCCCACCCCTATGTATACACTGAACATCAATGCCATATAACAATGACCCCCACCCCTATGTATACACTGAACATCAATGCCATAGAACAATGACCCCCACCCCTATGTATACACTGAACATCAATGCCATATAACAATGACCCCCACCCCTAGTTATACACTGAACATCAATGCCATAGAACAATGACCCCCACCCCTATGTATACACTGAACATCAATGCCATACAATAATGACCCCCACCCCTATGTATACACTGAACATCAATGCCATAGAATAATGACCCCCACCCCTATGTATACACTGAACATCAATGCCATACAATAATGACCCATATATGTGTAGACTATGATTATGAGAGAGAGGGTCACTTTTCGATGCCATGGAATAATGACCCCCTGGAATGGGTCTCTGTCTGTAGCATTGCACTATCCTCCATAAACTAAAATGACTTAATCTCTTCATAAGGCATCGCTCATATGGGCAACCAGTATTGACGATAAATAAATGTAAAACACACTCACACTATGGATGCTTCTGCAGCAGAAATTGTTGTATATTTCTTTAACAAATTTAATTAATATGTTATCCAATTATTATAGCAAACTATTCTTATTGTGTTTATTCATATTCTCTTAATCTTTCCAGAAAATGTGCACAAATATGTAATGTGTTGTTAACAATTGTAAGTCTGATTATTGTGGATCATATTAAGCCTTATCTTTTTTGCCACAGGTGTGAAAAGCAATAAAACCTTATGTTTAGGGAACTGAAACCAACATTGACACTTACTGTGTTCCCAATACACTGGTTACATGTTTTATATCATTCATAATAAGTAATATTTTAATATTGTATGAGCAAGGACAGACAACATTATACTTTATAATGTGTACCTCCATCTGTATTCAGTGCAAGAAACTGTTCCATGCATACATGTAGAATGTGACCCCCATTATGTAGATTATTTGATTGAGGGTAGGTCACTTTTCCATGCCATAGAATAATGACCGCACTATATGTAGATTATCCGAGTGAAGGCAGGTCAAACGTCCATGCCATTAATGTCCCCCTATAATTATTTAAACTATATGAGTGAGGGGGTCGCTTTTCCATGCAATAGAATAATGACCCCCTGTGTTTACACAGTACGAGTGACGGCGGGTCACTTTTCCATGCCATAGAATAATGACCCCCTGTGTGTAAACTATATGAGTGAGGGGGTCACTTTTCCATGCCATAAAATAATGACCCCCCTATGTTTACACAGTACGAGTGAGGGGGAGTCACTTTTCCATGCCATATAATAATGACACACCCTGTATGTAAACTATACGAATGAGGGGGGGTCACTTTTCCATGCATAGAATAATCACCCACATATGTGTAGATTATATGAGTGGGAGGGGGTCACTATCCATATCATAGGATAATCACCCACATATGTGTAGATTATATGAGTGGGAGGTGTCACTATCCATATCATAGGATAATCACCCCCATATGTGTAGATTATATGAGTGGGAGGGGTCACTATCCATATCATAGGATAATCACCCCCATATGTGTAGATTATATGAGTGGGAGGGGGTCACTATCCATATCATAGGATAATCACCCCCATATGTATAGATTATATGAGTGGGAGGGGGTCACTATCCATATCATAGGATAATCACCCCCATATGTGTAGATTATATGAGTGGGAGGGGGTCACTATCCATATCACATAATAATCGCCCCCATATGTGTAGATTATATGAGTGGGAGGGGGTCACTATCCATATCATAGGATAATCACCCCCATATGTGTAGATCATATGAGTGGGAGGGGGTCACTATCCATATCATAGAATAATCACCTCCATATGTATAGATTATATGAGTGGGAGGGGGTCACTATCCATATCATAGAATAATCACCCCCATATGTGTAGATTATATGAGTGGCAGGGTGTCACTATCCATATCATAGGATAATCACCTACATATGTGTAGATTCTATGGCATGGAAAAGTGACCCCACCTCACTCATATAGTTAATATACAGGGTGGTCATTATTCTATGGCATGGAAAAGTGACCTCCTCACTCGTATAGTTTACATACTGGGGGGTCATTATTCTATGGCATGGAAAAGTGACCTCCTCACTCGTATAGTTTACATACTAGGGGGTCATTATTCTATGGCATGGAAAAGTGACCCCATGTCACTCATATAGTTAATATGCGGGGGGTCATTATTCTACAGCATGGGGAAGTGACCTCTCTCACTCTTGTGTACACATTCTATGGCATGGAAAAGTGACCTACCTTCAATCAGATAATCTACATTATGGGGGTCACATTCTACATGTATGCATTGAACAATTTCTTGCAGTGGGAGGCACACATTATATAACATAATGCTATCTGTCCTTGCTCATGCAATAATAAAATAGTATGTATTATGAATGATATAAAACATGTAACACAGGAAGTGTCACAGTTGATTGCAGTGCTCCAACAATAAGGTTGTATTGCTTTTTATGGAGATATTCACACCTGTGGCAAAATTAGTTAGCCACACCAGTCAGAATTATAATGGTTAACAGCATAATATATAGTTGTACACATTTTCTGGAAAGTTTAAGAGAACATGCATGAATATGATAAGAATGGTTAGTACTGTGCTATTTTATTGTATTTATTTTGAGCTGCATGGTTTCAAATACCAATTAAGTTGAGTGTATGTCTTTTTTCATACATAAATTCAATATAATTTTATTGATAATTGTTAATTTTATAGTTTATGCAATTGTTAATAAAATATATTGATAACATTGTTTGTGTAAGCTTTGGGGATTGGGGGGAGCATTATTCTATAAGGGGGTTCATTATTCTATCATATAATATGGACCCGCGGGTCACTTTTTCCTATAGAATAATGACCCGGGTCATTATTTTGGCGGGTCAATATTCTATATGACACCGGTACATACATAGAGTACCAGTTCGTCTTTCTGGTCAGGACTATGGCTTGGACCTACAATACATATCTTAGTCTTTGCATTATTTTTGATTGCATGTCTTTAGTTTACAATGAATGCCTTTTATGTTATATTAATTTATCTATACTTGTATTTCGTCTTTGTTTTTACAAGACTCTCCGCTTGTTGCAATATCTGGGTCGTTCGACATCACCGAGGGATTGAATAATGCACCAATATCCTGCAACACAGAGAGTAAACCGATATCAACCATCACATGGTACCATAACGATAATCAAGTTTCCCGGGCGACACCAAGCACCAACGTTCTCAACTACAGTCTCACTCCAGGCAGCAGAACTCACTATGGTGTTTATAAATGTAAAGCCAACAACGGAATTAATCCAGAAGATGAGGAACAAGTCTCCATAACTGTGAAATGTACGTTAATCAAAATATTATCTTCATCTTAAGAAGGAAAGTAGATCTTGTTTCTATATAACTTTTCTCGCTATACTTTGAGAATGTCAATTTTATAGAATACATGAATGAAAATATTACTATATTCTACGATGTTCAGTAGGCTAAATTATGTTTTATGATAGAAAACAGTGCAATCATGCGGTATATAAATAGTGGCAGAACGTCTTGTCATAGACATCATAAACTTATCAGCTTGAGTCTGAAAACGTCGTGTTGACAACATTTATTTCAACAAGCAGCTGCTAGATACAAGTCCAAAACTGACATCGTGCAATTTATATCAAACATGCATATTATTGTAGACTTCGATATTTGATTTGTAAGTTTATGTTCTTTTTCATGTATGCTGTGTGTACACTTGTCTTGTATGTTATCTTGCGGTTAAACGCTGACCGTGCCTTAAAATAATGCTGAATTAATTATACACAAATATTATTTTGAGTTGCTAAATATTTGTACACCAATGCATGTGATTTCAGTCAAGCCTCTGACGACTACGATAACAGGGAACAGTAATATAGTAGCCAACGGTCAGACTACACTGACACTGACGTGTACATCCGGAACCTCTAACCCAATATCTGACCTTACATGGAAAGTCAACAATGTGGTCACATCAAAGTCAAGCTCACTAACAAACCAGAATGGGGAATATGGTGGCTGGAAACAACGGAGGACATTGATCGTGACACCGACACGTGACAATGATGGTGATCGTGTTACATGTGAAGCTCGTAATGAGTATAGTTCAACAACTCCGGCAACAAACTCTGTCGACCTTGATCTAAGATGTAGGTATTGTATAATATTAACATTGTAACTTCCTGGAATTGTTGTAATCAAGAATGTTGGAACCTCCCTATTTAGAAAGTATCAAGCCTAACTGACAACAAACATGTCATATTTAGTGTCCTTTATGTAGACAATTCAAGTATACATATGAGAACATTGTATAATAATGATTTACTGTGATAATTTGTTTGTCTATGATCACTCTGTCCACTTGTCAGTCTAATTTCTATGGATGTTGATGATCATTTAGATATTGATAAAAACCCAGGTGTGTAGCTTAGACTTGATACCATTAGGACACGTGGTGGAGTCCGTGAATGTATCCGGACTGTTAGGGTAAACCGCTTGGGATACCCAAAGGACCTAAAGAAGCCCCGGGAAGTTAGGGATCGTGGGGACATGAAGATATTACAGAAGGGCGACTCAAACCTGACTGCCACTGTGTGGAAGGACAAGCGCCTCGTTTATCACCTGTCCACGTTGAGCAACCCAACCGACATCCATGATGCCCAACGTCGAGTACATGGACAGGTACTTCGACTCCAGCAGCCACACAGTGTGTATGCCTACAACCAGTTTATGGGTGGTGTTGATCTCCATGACCAGTTCCGGGCGAAGTACAGTGTGGGGAGGAATGGGAAGAAATGGTGGAGATACCACTTCTGGTTCATGCTGAACTGTTGCATCATCAATGCGAACATTATGTACCAGATGGTCTCCCGCAGAGTGACGAAACGGAAGAGATTTGCGCATCTGAACTTCCGTCAATAGCTTGTCCGTGGTTTGATTGGAGGGTTTGCAAAGAGAAAGCGATCGCGAGGGGATGCACAGAACCAAGGTGGTGCAGTCGGCCAAGAGAACATTGTGGCTCATGTATCCTGCTATATGGAATCACGCCGTACAACATGCAAGTATCACTCGCGTGTTCTAAAGGAGCGCAGGGAGACTGTATATGGATGTTCTGTGTGCAAGGTTCATTTATGCAGGGATGGATGTCACGCGCACTACCATGCCCTGTAACTGAGAATACTCTTTCATTGCAATATATCATGTGAAAAAACAGTGTCATTATCATTACAATCACATAGTCATTAGTTGTGCTCATTGAAACAAATGGAATTACATAGACAATAGTTGTGCTCATTCATACATACAAATGGAATTACATAGACAATAGTTGTGCTCATTGAAACAAATGGAATTACATAGACAATAGTTGTGCTCATTGAAACAAATGGAATTACATAGACAATAGATGTGCTCATTCATACATACAAATGGAATTACATAGACAATAGTTGTGTTCATTCATACATACAAATGGATCTACATAGTCAATAGTTGTGCTCATTCATACATACAAATGGATCTACATAGTCAATAGTTGTGCTCATTCATTCACACATACAGATGGAATTAAATAGACAATAGTTGTGTTCATTCATACATACAAGTGGAATTACATAGACAATAGTTGTGTTCATTCATACATACAAGTGGAATTACAGTCAATAGGTGTGTTCATTCATACATACAAATGGAATTACATAGACAATAGTTGTGTTCATTCATACATACAAATGGATCTACATAGTCAATAGTTGTGCTCATTCATTCACACATACAGATGGAATTAAATAGACAATAGTTGTGTTCATTCATACATACAAGTGGAATTACATAGACAATAGTTGTGTTCATTCATACATACAAGTGGAATTACAGTCAATAGGTGTGTTCATTCATACATACAAATGGAATTACATAGACAATAGTTGTGTTCATTCATACATACAAATGGATCTACATAGTCAATAGTTGTGCTCATTCATTCACACATACAGATGGAATTACAGTCAATAGTTGTGCTCATTCATACATACAAGTGGAATTACAGTCAATAGGTGTGTTCATTCATACATACAAGTGGAATTACATAGACAATAGTTGTGTTCATTCATATATACAAATGGAATTACATAGTCATTAGTTGTGCTCATTCATACATACAAAGTGGAATTACATAGTCAATAGTTGTGCTCATTCATACATACAAATGGAATTACGCTATAATAAATTGTCTACGCTAATTGAAGATGACACCGTCCAGGTACTACTATAAATTCTAGTAAGTTCTGATATTTTACTTTCTTTTCGATGAAGCACTGGGCCTACTATATATAAGACTATGTTTGTATATTATTAATAATTTTGTTATTTCTATTGCCATCTCCAATATGAATGTTTGTTATTTATAATGTTACATTTTGTGACTATGTAATAAGGTATTATATTGAAAAAAACAACAAAAAACAATTGGTATAGAGAACATTTTTTTCTGAAAATCTGGTGTTCTTTGTATATAACTGGCCATTTGATAGAAATACTTTTTACACCATCATGAATTTAATATCACCAGACAGAGAATTTAATTCTCTAAAAACTATCTGTTGGTCAAAAAAAGATTGCATGATGTCTTGACACAATAATATTGGTTCAAACAAGGCAGGTGTAAATTGGCCCCACTTTCTCCAATAATGTGTATGGACACAGTGTCACTATGGTCAACTGTTATCTATTGGTTATTGATTACCAATACACTGATAATGGTATTGATTTAAATGGCCTATATAGCTATATTGGTATGGAGCATAGAGTTACGTTTAGACCAGAGCTATAGCCAACATGTGTTATTACATTTACTAATCTCTCAAACGATTGTTTTGAACCATTATTTAGAAATGTAGCGTCATCTCCAAAAAGAGTTTGCTTGAATTCTTTTTCCACTAACTGTAATACCAACAATTTCGAAAAATTTCTTCAGATGGATTCTGTTAAACATCAGTTTTTGTTTCTGTTATGTATATGTCATGGTGCAATTATTATTGTAGCCATGTCCCCAGACCCCCTACTCAAGTCGCATGTACAGTGCTCCTATTTGGCCGGATCACTTCCAAAATACCGGCGACGGCCTTGTCTAATCATCCGCATGTTTTGTAGCACAATCTAAATAAACGCATCTGTTGGCTTTATGGCTTGATGTTAACAGACACATGATTATTGTTTTTTTAACCTCGTTTATTTCTTTATTGCATATACATTTAGTTGATACATATTGCGACAAGATTTTTTGGTTTTTAATAGTATACATATTACTTCAGTTCGATTATCTATATGTACAGTGTGTCCCTTAAGGAGAGAGAGAGAGAGGTGAATGAGTGGCCGATCGCTTCTTCTATTTGTTAATAGGATAAGGAGTGTGTCAAAAAAGGATGTGTAGGGGTGGGTGGGGTAATTGATTTGGGGATTCATTTGTAGTGTAAGCTGTTCCAGGTCCTGTGTTGTTTAGAGTTATCTTTGTACTGTATTTATGAAAACATTAATTGATATGCATGTATAATTGATTATCTTAGTTAAACTTT
>CM026386.1:86278102-86295839 GCA_014843695.1 Archivesica marissinica
GGATGTGCTGCACACGGAGATATCCCAGGGTACAGGATGTGCTGCACACAGAGATATCCGGGGGGAACAGGATGTGCTGCACACGGAGATATCCCAGGGTACAGGATGTGCTGCACACAGAGATATCCGGGGGGAACAGGATGTGCTGCACACGGAGATATCCCAGGGTACAGGATGTGCTGCACACAGAGATATCCCGGGGTACAGGATGTGTTGCACACAGAGATATCCGGGGGGGAACAGGATGTGCTGCACACGGAGATATCCCAGGGTACAGGATGTGCTGCACACAGAGATATCCCAGGGTACAGGATGTGCTGCACACAGAGATATCCCAGGGTACAGGATGTGCTGCACACGGAGATATCCCAGGGTACAGGATGTGCTGCACACAGAGATATCCGGGGGGAACAGGATGTGCTGCACACGGAGATATCCCAGGGTACAGGATGTGCTGTACATGGAGATATCCCGGGGTACAGAATGTGCTGCACACAGAGATATCCCGGGGTACAGGATATGCTGCACACAGAGATATCCCGGGGTACAGGATGTGCTGCACACAGAGATAGCCCAGGGTACAGGATGTGCTGCACACGGAGATAACCCAGGGTACAGGATGTGCTGCACATGGAGATATCCCGAGGTACAGAATGTGCTGCACACAGAGATATCCCGGGGTACAGGATGTGCTGCACACAGAGATATCCCGGGGTACAGGATGTGCTGCACACAGAGATATCCCAGGGTACAGGATGTGCTGCACACAGAGATATCCCGGGGTACAGGATGTGCTGCACATGGAGATATCCCGGGGTACAGGATGTGCTGCACACAGATATCCCAGGGTACAGGATGTGCTGCACACAGAGATATCCCGGGGTACAGGATGTGCTGCACATGGAGATATCCCGGGGTACAGGATGTGCTGCACACAGAGATATCCCAGGGTACAGGATGTGCTGCACATGGAGATATCCCGGGGTACAGGATGTGCTGCACACGGAGATATCCCGGGGTACAGGATGTGCTGCACATGGAGATATCCCGAGGTACAGAATGTGCTGCACACAGAGATATCCCGAGGTACAGGATGTGCTGCACACAGAGATATCCCGGGGTACAGGATGTGCTGTACATGGAGATATCCCGGGGTACAGAATGTGCTGCACACAGAGATATCCCGGGGTACAGGATATGCTGCACACAGAGATATCCCGGGGTACAGGATGTGCTGCACACAGAGATAGCCCAGGGTACAGGATGTGCTGCACACGGAGATAACCCAGGGTACAGGATGTGCTGCACATGGAGATATCCCGAGGTACAGAATGTGCTGCACACAGAGATATCCCGGGGTACAGGATGTGCTGCACACAGAGATATCCCGGGGTACAGGATGTGCTGCACACAGAGATATCCCAGGGTACAGGATGTGCTGCACACAGAGATATCCCGCGGTACAGGATGTGCTGCACATGGAGATATCCCGGGGTACAGGATGTGCTGCACACAGATATCCCAGGGTACAGGATGTGCTGCACACAGAGATATCCCGGGGTACAGGATGTGCTGCACATGGAGATATCCCGGGGTACAGGATGTGCTGCACACAGAGATATCCCAGGGTACAGGATGTGCTGCACATGGAGATATCCCGGGGTACAGGATGTGCTGCACACGGAGATATCCCGGGGTACAGGATGTGCTGCACATGGAGATATCCCGAGGTACAGAATGTGCTGCACACAGAGATATCCCGAGGTACAGGATGTGCTGCACACAGAGATATCCCGGGGTACAGGATGTGCTGCACACAGAGATATCCCAGGGTACAGGATGTGCTGTACATGGAGATAACCCAGGGTACAGGATGTGCTGCACATGGAGATATCCCGAGGTACAGAATGTGCTGCACACAGAGATATCCCGGGGTACAGGATGTGCTGCACACAGAGATATCCCGGGGTACAGGATGTGCTGCACACAGAGATATCCCAGGGTACAGGATGTGCTGCACACAGAGATATCCCGGGGTACAGGATGTGCTGCACATGGAGATATCCCAGGGTACAGGATGTGCTGCACACAGAGATATCCCGGGGTACAGGATGTGCTGCACATGGAGATATCCCGGGGTACAGGATGTGCTGCACACAGAGATATCCCAGGGTACAGGATGTGCTGCACATGGAGATATCCCGGGGTACAGGATGTGCTGCACACGGAGATATCCCGGGGTACAGGATGTGCTGCACATGGAGATATCCCGAGGTACAGAATGTGCTGCACACAGAGATATCCCGAGGTACAGGATGTGCTGCACACGGAGATAACCCAGGGTACAGGATGTGCTGCACATGGAGATATCCCGAGGTACAGAATGTGCTGCACACAGAGATATCCCGGGGTACAGGATGTGCTGCACACAGAGATATCCCGGGGTACAGGATGTGCTGCACACAGAGATATCCCAGGGTACAGGATGTGCTGCACACAGAGATATCCCGGGGTACAGGATGTGCTGCACATGGAGATATCCCGGGGTACAGGATGTGCTGCACACAGATATCCCAGGGTACAGGATGTGCTGCACACAGAGATATCCCGGGGTACAGGATGTGCTGCACATGGAGATATCCCGGGGTACAGGATGTGCTGCACACAGAGATATCCCAGGGTACAGGATGTGCTGCACATGGAGATATCCCGGGGTACAGGATGTGCTGCACACGGAGATATCCCGGGGTACAGGATGTGCTGCACATGGAGATATCCCGAGGTACAGAATGTGCTGCACACAGAGATATCCCGAGGTACAGGATGTGCTGCACACAGAGATATCCCGGGGTACAGGATGTGCTGTACATGGAGATATCCCGGGGTACAGAATGTGCTGCACACAGAGATATCCCGGGGTACAGGATATGCTGCACACAGAGATATCCCGGGGTACAGGATGTGCTGCACACAGAGATAGCCCAGGGTACAGGATGTGCTGCACACGGAGATAACCCAGGGTACAGGATGTGCTGCACATGGAGATATCCCGAGGTACAGAATGTGCTGCACACAGAGATATCCCGGGGTACAGGATGTGCTGCACACAGAGATATCCCGGGGTACAGGATGTGCTGCACACAGAGATATCCCAGGGTACAGGATGTGCTGCACACAGAGATATCCCGGGGTACAGGATGTGCTGCACATGGAGATATCCCGGGTACAGGATGTGCTGCACACAGATATCCCAGGGTACAGGATGTGCTGCACACAGAGATATCCCGGGGTACAGGATGTGCTGCACATGGAGATATCCCGGGGTACAGGATGTGCTGCACACAGAGATATCCCAGGGTACAGGATGTGCTGCACATGGAGATATCCCGGGGTACAGGATGTGCTGCACACGGAGATATCCCGGGGTACAGGATGTGCTGCACATGGAGATATCCCGAGGTACAGAATGTGCTGCACACAGAGATATCCCGAGGTACAGGATGTGCTGCACACAGAGATATCCCGGGGTACAGGATGTGCTGCACACAGAGATATCCCAGGGTACAGGATGTGCTGTACATGGAGATAACCCAGGGTACAGGATGTGCTGCACATGGAGATATCCCGAGGTACAGAATGTGCTGCACACAGAGATATCCCGGGGTACAGGATGTGCTGCACACAGAGATATCCCGGGGTACAGGATGTGCTGCACACAGAGATATCCCAGGGTACAGGATGTGCTGCACACAGAGATATCCCGGGGTACAGGATGTGCTGCACATGGAGATATCCCAGGGTACAGGATGTGCTGCACACAGAGATATCCCGGGGTACAGGATGTGCTGCACATGGAGATATCCCGGGGTACAGGATGTGCTGCACACAGAGATATCCCAGGGTACAGGATGTGCTGCACATGGAGATATCCCGGGGTACAGGATGTGCTGCACACGGAGATATCCCGGGGTACAGGATGTGCTGCACATGGAGATATCCCGAGGTACAGAATGTGCTGCACACAGAGATATCCCGAGGTACAGGATGTGCTGCACACGGAGATAACCCAGGGTACAGGATGTGCTGCACATGGAGATATCCCGAGGTACAGAATGTGCTGCACACAGAGATATCCCGAGGTACAGGATGTGCTGCACACAGAGATATCCCGGGGTACAGGATGTGCTGCACACAGAGATATCCCGGGGTACAGGATGTGCTGCACACGGAGATATCCCGGGTTACAGGATGTGCTGCACACGGAGATACCCCGGGGTACAGGATGTGCTGCACACAGAGATATCCCAGGGTACAGGATGTGCTGCACACGGAGATATCCCAGGGTACAGGATGTGCTGCACACAGAGATATCCGGGGGGAACAGGATGTGCTGCACACGGAGATATCCCAGGGTACAGGATGTGCTGCACACAGAGATATCCGGGGGAACAGGATGTGCTGCACACGGAGATATCCCAGGGTACAGGATGTGCTGCACACAGAGATATCCCGGGGTACAGGATGTGTTGCACACAGAGATATCCGGGGGGGAACAGGATGTGCTGCACACGGAGATATCCCAGGGTACAGGATGTGCTGCACACAGAGATATCCCAGGGTACAGGATGTGCTGCACACAGAGATATCCCAGGGTACAGGATGTGCTGCACACGGAGATATCCCAGGGTACAGGATGTGCTGCACACAGAGATATCCGGGGGGAACAGGATGTGCTGCACACGGAGATATCCCAGGGTACAGGATGTGCTGTACATGGAGATATCCCGGGGTACAGAATGTGCTGCACACAGAGATATCCCGGGGTACAGGATATGCTGCACACAGAGATATCCCGGGGTACAGGATGTGCTGCACACAGAGATAGCCCAGGGTACAGGATGTGCTGCACACGGAGATAACCCAGGGTACAGGATGTGCTGCACATGGAGATATCCCGAGGTACAGAATGTGCTGCACACAGAGATATCCCGGGGTACAGGATGTGCTGCACACAGAGATATCCCGGGGTACAGGATGTGCTGCACACAGAGATATCCCAGGGTACAGGATGTGCTGCACACAGAGATATCCCGGGGTACAGGATGTGCTGCACATGGAGATATCCCGGGGTACAGGATGTGCTGCACACAGATATCCCAGGGTACAGGATGTGCTGCACACAGAGATATCCCGGGGTACAGGATGTGCTGCACATGGAGATATCCCGGGGTACAGGATGTGCTGCACACAGAGATATCCCAGGGTACAGGATGTGCTGCACATGGAGATATCCCGGGGTACAGGATGTGCTGCACACGGAGATATCCCGGGGTACAGGATGTGCTGCACATGGAGATATCCCGAGGTACAGAATGTGCTGCACACAGAGATATCCCGAGGTACAGGATGTGCTGCACACAGAGATATCCCGGGGTACAGGATGTGCTGTACATGGAGATATCCCGGGTACAGAATGTGCTGCACACAGAGATATCCCGGGGTACAGGATATGCTGCACACAGAGATATCCCGGGGTACAGGATGTGCTGCACACAGAGATAGCCCAGGGTACAGGATGTGCTGCACACGGAGATAACCCAGGGTACAGGATGTGCTGCACATGGAGATATCCCGAGGTACAGAATGTGCTGCACACAGAGATATCCCGGGGTACAGGATGTGCTGCACACAGAGATATCCCGGGTACAGGATGTGCTGCACACAGAGATATCCCAGGGTACAGGATGTGCTGCACACAGAGATATCCCGGGGTACAGGATGTGCTGCACATGGAGATATCCCGGGTACAGGATGTGCTGCACACAGATATCCCAGGGTACAGGATGTGCTGCACACAGAGATATCCCGGGGTACAGGATGTGCTGCACATGGAGATATCCCGGGGTACAGGATGTGCTGCACACAGAGATATCCCAGAGTACAGGATGTGCTGCACATGGAGATATCCCGGGGTACAGGATGTGCTGCACACGGAGATATCCCGGGGTACAGGATGTGCTGCACATGGAGATATCCCGAGGTACAGAATGTGCTGCACACAGAGATATCCCGAGGTACAGGATGTGCTGCACACAGAGATATCCCGAGGTACAGGATGTGCTGCACACGGAGATAACCCAGGGTACAGGATGTGCTGCACATGGAGATATCCCGAGGTACAGAATGTGCTGCACACAGAGATATCCCGAGGTACAGGATGTGCTGCACACAGAGATATCCCGGGGTACAGGATGTGCTGCACACAGAGATATCCCGGGGTACAGGATGTGCTGCACACGGAGATATCCCGGGTTACAGGATGTGCTGCACATGGAGATATCCCAGGGTACAGGATGTGCTGCACACAGAGATATCCCAGGGTACAGGATGTGCTGCACATGGAGTAATCCCGAGGTACAGGATGTGCTGCACACGGAGATATCCCAGGGTACAGGATGTGCTGCACACAGAGATATCCGGGGGGAACAGGATGTGCTGCACACAGAGATATCCCGGGGTACAGGATGTGCTGCACACAGATTTTTTCCCCATATGATTAAGTAATATACATTTTCAGAACTTAATGATAGAACTTATAGATATAATTGAATGATAGAACTTAATGATATAATTTAATGATATAACTTAATTGTAGAACTTAATGGTAGAACTTAATGATACACCTTAATGATACACCTTAATGATAGACCTTAATGATAGAACTTAATTGTAGAACTTAATGGTATAACTTAATGATACACCTTAATGATAGAACTTAATGATATAACTTAATGATGGAACTTAATGGTAGAACTTAATGGTAGAACTCAATGATATAACTTAATGATAGAACTTAATGATATAACTTAATGATATAACTTAAAGATAGAACTTATAGATATAACTTAATGGTAGCACTTAATGATAGAACTTAATGATAGAACTTAATGATATAGCCTACAACTTACACCATACTTGTTAAACACATGACCTTGAACACCTTCTGTTGATTAAAATCACAATTAATTTTAAATCAGTTTTTCTGATCGAATCCTGCTGATTGGTCGAGTTCTTTTATTACATACACTGATAATTTACAGTTCAGTGACAATTGGTCAGAATCAATACGAGATGGATATAATATAAATTGGATTTTACTTGCCTTCCATGACACAGTGTGACGTGGGGTGTTAGTGCAAATAATTGGACAACGTTTCAATGACTTTAATTCTCTGATGTTTATGCTGTATATGTACCCGCTGGTACAAAGTGAAAATATTTAATTTGGGTCATGGCCTTAGGTGGTGATAGTATCGGGAGAGTGTATTTGAATACCAAAATATCATAGCACCCTAGTGTCTGCAGGGTATCTTTACAAAGCTATTTAATGGTCAGTAATGGAGTTTTTGTGTCATAATATATATATTAAAGTATGGATGGATTGTTTGATCAGAAATGTTTGAACGTTTATTTTATGGACATACATGAAATAATTATGATGTTTGTTTTGAATATGTTTTTCAATGAAGGTAAGGAACAAGAAAGAACATTCTCCTCCATCCTACATGTATGTACAGATTATTTATACTTAGACTATGTTTATTCAAAGAAATAATTATTGTTTAAACTAAGACAGATTATTTATACTTGGACTATGTTTATTCAAAGAAATAATTATTGTTTAAACTAAGACAGATTATTTATACTTATACTATGTTTATTCAAAGAAATAATTATTGTTTAAACTAAGACAGATTATTTATACTTAGACTATGTTTATTCAAAGAAATAATTATTGTTTAAACTATGAAAGATTATTTATACTTTAGACTATGTTTATTCAAAGAAATAATTATTGTTTAAACTAAGACATATTACTTATACTTAGACTATGTTTATTCAAAGAAATAATTATTGTTTAAACTAAGAAAGAACATCAGGTGAAGATTTTTTCCTTTTATTATTTTAGAACAAATTCTAGTATCAGTTTTATTACCCCCCCCCCCATTTTTGGCGGGGGATATTGTTTTGGTTATGTCTGTGCTTCTGTCCAGAGACAGTTCTCAGTAATCAATGGGTATGATTTTATGACACCACAAATTTATAGCTATCACAATAGTGTGGACACTGAAATGAGGCACTAGAGCTTTGTTGATATTTTCTTGTCTCTGCAATAGAAAACTGTTTGACCTAATTATATCAGACCCCCCTTCCAGCTCCCTACACTGATGTCCCCTTCATCCAGCTCCCTACACTGAAGTGGGGCACTAGAGCTTGGGTTATATTTTCTTTGTCCTCCGCAATAGAAAACGGTTTGACCTCAACCTACATTATTCAATCATGGTTCTAGGTAGGCTAGCTGGCAGGTTCCAGTAGGTATTCGTAATATTTGGGTCAGTTGGTTCAAGGTCAAGGTCACAACAAATTATTAATAGTAAAACTTTGTCTACTTTATATTGAATGGTGGAACGTAGATTTGTGAAACTTTGTACGTTTGTGTTAACCAGTAGATATTCAGTGAATTTAAGATCGAGGTCACGTCAGTGACATCGCCCATTGAGGGGACATGTTGATTTCATCAAGAAAGTCATATGTGACCCCAAGCATCTACAAAGATTGATTAGTTCACTTCTAGATGTATCTTTTGTACAGTATTGGCCATGCATGATCCATATATATCTATTATTTAATGATGTCTACATCAAAAAGAAAGTTTTCTTTGAAGATTATGACCTTGTAATTTATCCGACTAGAGAATGATCATTTTACTGTACACTAATATACCTTGTGGAAGTCGTGATAGCGCAGTGCGTTCGCTTCAGGTGCGAAACGTCCGACGTTCGAGCCCCGCTGGAGCCGTTACGATTTTGCCCTTAGGCAAGGCATTTAAATTCCACGTTGCCTCTTCTCTCTCCCTCGTTGCGATGGATTCCATCAGGAATAAGGTCTCAAGAGTGATTAATATAAGTTGTAAGAACTTGTTTCGCAATCGAGCTAAAATAAATTTGTATAGACTAAACATGCTGATTGATCTATATGAAACAAAATCTGACAAACATTTCCTTAAGTTAATTCACCACATAACTTCATAAGAAGCACCTCTATTATGATCTTGTTTATATAAATTTAGCTCTATTGCGAAGCAAGTTCTTTTAGCTTATATTAATCACTCTCGAGACCTCATTCCTGATGGAATCCATGCCACGAGGGAGAGAGAAGAGGCAACGTGGAATTTAAATGCCTTGCCTAAGGGCTCAATCATAACGGCTCCAGCGGGGCTCGAACTTCGGACCTTTCACACCTGAAGCAAACGCGCATCCACTGCGCTATCACGACTTCCACTATTATGATCTATTTACACATATCAACTGTTCATCAGAGCACCTGGTCAGTCCCCTTGAACAGCGGGTCAGTCCCCTTGAACAGCGGGTCAGTCCCCTTGAACAGCGGGTCAGTCCCCTTGAACAGCGGGTCAGTTCCCTTGAACAGCTGGTCAGTCCCCTTGAACAGCGGGTCAGTCCCCTTGAACAGTGGGTCAGTTCCCTTGAACAGCGGGTCAGTTCCCTTGAACAGCGGGTCAGTCCCCTTGAACAGCGGGTCAGTCCCCTTGAACAGCGGGTCAGTCCCCTTGAACAGCGGGTCAGTCCCCTTGAACAGCGGGTCAGTCCCCTTGAACAGCGGGTCAGTCCCCTTGAACAGCGGGTCAGTCCCCTTGAACAGCGGGTCAGTTCCCTTGAACAGCGGGTCAGTTCCCTTGAACAGTGGGTCAGTCCCCTTGAACAGCGGGTCAGTCCCCTTGAACAGCGGGTCAGTTCCCTTGAACAGCGGGTCAGTTCCCTTGAACAGCGGGTCAGTTCCCTTGAACAGCGGGTCAGTCCCCTTG
Organism: Archivesica marissinica; assembly: GCA_014843695.1. Taxonomy (NCBI): domain Eukaryota; kingdom Metazoa; phylum Mollusca; class Bivalvia; order Venerida; family Vesicomyidae; genus Archivesica; species Archivesica marissinica. The sequence continues at coordinate 86,287,986 of CM026386.1, forward strand.
AACAGTGGGTCAGTCCCCTTGAACAGCGGGTCAGTCCCCTTGAACAGTGGGTCAGTTCCCTTGAACAGCGGGTCAGTCCCCTTGAACAGCGGGTCAGTTCCCTTGAACAGCGGGTCAGTTCACTTGAACAGCGGGTCAGTTCCCTTGAACAGCGGGTCAGTTCCCTTGAACAGCTGGTCACTCCTATTTGAACAGTGGGTCAGTTCCCTTGAACAGCGGGTCAGTTCCCTTGAACAGCGGGTCACTCCTATTTGAACAGCGTGTCAGTCCCTTTGAACAGTGTGTCAGTCCCTTTGAACAGTGGATCAGTCCCCTTGAACAGTGGGTCAATCCCTTTGAACAGTGGGTCCGTCCCCTTGAACAGTGGACCAGTTCCATTGAACAGTGGGCCAGTTCCCTTGAACAGCGGGTCAGTCCCTTTTGAACAGTGTGCCAGTTCCCTTGAACAGCGGGTCAGTCCCTTTTGAACAGTGTGTCAGTCCCCTTGAACAGTGGGTCAGTTCCCTTGAACAGCTGGTCAGTCCCCTTGAACAGTGTGTCAGTCCCCGTGGAGAGTGGGCCAGTTCCCTTGAACAGCGGGTCACTCCTATTTGAACAGCGTGTCAGTCCCTTTGAACAGTGTGTCAGTCCCTTTGAACAGTGAGTTTGTCCCTTGAACAGTGGGTTATTCCCCTTGAAAAGTGTGTTAGTCCCCTTGAACAATGGTCTGTCCCCTTGAACAGTGGGTCAGTACCCTTCAACAGAGGGTCAGTCCCCTTGAACAGTGGTCTGTCCCCTTTAACAGTGGGTCACCGTGGGTCAGTCCACTTGAACAGTGGGTCAGTCACCTTGAACGGTGGGTCAGTCCCCTTGAACAGTGGGTCAGTCCCCTTGAACAGAGCATCAGTCCCCTTGAATAGTGGATCACCGTGGGTCAGTTCACTTGAACAGCGGTCAGTTCCCATGAATAGTGGATCAGTCATCTTGAACGGTGGGTCTGTCCCTTGAACAGTGATCAGTCCCCTTGATCAGTGGGTTAGTCTCTTTGAACAGTGGATCAGTCTCCTTGAACAGCGGTCAGTTCCCTTGAATAGTGGATCAGTCCTCTTGAACAGAGGGTCTGTCCCCTTGAACATTGATCAGTCCCCTTGACCAGTGGACCTGTCCCCTTGAACAGTGGGTCAATGCCCTTGAAGAGTGGGTCAGTGCTCTGAACAATGGGTCAGTCCGCTTGAACAGCGGGTCAGTCCCCTTAACGTGTAGTCTGTTATCCTGGTGACATAATGCAGCCGTGTAGTCTGTTATCCTAGTGACATAATGCAGCCGTGTAGTCTGTTATCCTAGTGACATAATGCAGCCGTGTAGTCTGTTATCCTGGTGACATAATGCAGCCGTGTAGTCTGTTATCCTAGTGACATAATGCAGCCGTGTAGTCTGTTATCCTAGTGACATAATGCAGCCGTGTAGTCTGTTATCCTGGTGACATAATGCAGCTGTGTAGTCTGTTATCCTAGTGACATAATGCAGCCGTGTAGTCTGTTATCCTAGTGACATAATGCAACTGTGTAGTCTGTTATCCTGGTGACATAATGCAGCTGTGTAGTCTGTTATCCTAGTGACATAATGCAGCCGTGTAGTCTGTTATCCTAGTGACATAATGCAGCCATGTAGTCTGTTATACTGGTGACATAATGCAGCCGTGTAGTCTGTTATCCTGGTGACATAATGCAGCTGTGTAGTCTGTTATCCTAGTGACATAATGCAGCTGTGTAGTCTGTTATCCTAGTGACATAATACAGCCGTGTAGTCTGTTATCCTGGTGACATAATGCAGCCGTGTAGTCTGTTATCCTGGTGTGTATTGTACTAATATAACTATTTACTCACTATCAATGTTATACTTAAAGTCGTTGCTACAGTATCACGAGTCATGGTTGCACTATTTTATTATTATCTTTGTAAAACAATTGCCAGTTAATTATTTATTGCTTTGGCAATTTCATGACTCATAGAGAAGTGTTGGCTAACAGGGCTATTGAATTTTCTGAAGTAGATGATTAGTACATGGAGAGACCAGATTAGTGTAAGGTGTTTGGTTATTTTTTGTAGTGTTTCTTCTGAAAAATATCTACATATACAAGTATGTATATTTTGCTGAAACATAACCTAGTATATTATATTTCAGAAACAAAAGCAACGACCATTATTGATGGATTTTGACGGATGTACTGTATATATCAGATTTGCCACAGGTCGTAGTTGGCTTTATATTTATTGTATAAAACTGAAGCCGGTCACCGTGTGATAGAATTACTTTGATGAATGTTTGATTTCGAAAACATTCACACTTGGTTGGTTTGTTTATAAATAGTATGCATTTTTGCGCTACATTGTATATATATATATCTGATATGATAGAACGGTTTTCAGATATACCGACTACAACCTGTAGCCAATATAATAATATTAAGCTGTTACGGTTTCTCATGCCACATGAACAGATACTGTACTTAATGGCGTATTTATATACAAACGGAATTAATTTAAAAGTGTATGTATATATTTTATCACATTCATTCTTTCAGGTGCATTATACGAACACAGAGCTCCCAAGTATCGATAAATCAACATAGTTTGATGACATCAGAGAGTATAACTTTATGATACAACTGTTTAATTCATGGATCTGCCGCATGCACAAGATTTATAGCCATGATTAAGCCAGGCTAAAACAAAGCTAGTATTCAAACAGGACTGGGAGTTACAAATTAAACTGATTTGGTGGCAATATCACTCATTCGAACAATCAAGATCACTATTTAAGCCGAGCACAATGTTGTGAAATAATAGTTGGCATTAGTTGTAAACATATTACAAACATTGGAAGTTTGAAAGAGTGTGGTGTTATCTTCTGCTTGGATTATTGCACAAAGCATGGACCGATAGAACATAGGAAGTTGTTATAGAGTGAGATTTAGAAAACGGATTAAAATGTCGGCAACAGTGGAAGTGGATGGAGGGCTGGCATGCCCTGTTGAAGGAGGAGAGGACACGTTTCCAGATGGTAAGTTGGAAAACATCTCTCCTATACATTCTTCTAACTCATCCGTTCTGTTCCTCTTCTTTATCTGTCGAGTGTTTATTTATCGTTAACCCCTGTTCCCCTTCAGCTTCTAGGCATTATTTTTTTATTTGTCGATCGCCGCATAACATGTATTACACATTAACACTCGTACAGCGAATCAATTATTGTCTACCATATATGGTGTCATTCTTTGACGTTCGCGATATCGTGTGTTGTATCGTATTTCGCACAGATGCTCACCATATCACTGTTATATTTATTTATTTTTTATTTCCCGCCTCCGTGGTCGAGTGGTTACGGTCGCTGACTTGTATACCACTGTAACCTGAGGGCCTCATGGTAGATTAACTTTTGTTAAATGAGTACTCTCGTTAAATAAAGTCTTTATTATTATTATTATTATTATTATTATTATAACCTATCATCACTGATGGTCACGGGATCGAGCCCCGCTCAGACCGTGTCTCATTTATATGAAAATGTTGGCAGTTTCGTACTGAGGTTGGTGCTCCCAAGTACTGGTTAACCGTTGAAGCCTGCCCTGGAAAGATGTTGTTAGGTAAACTGCCCGCCGGTGATATAGCCCAAAATGGTGCTGATGCAGGCGTAAAACCCGAAATATAACACATTAACACTCTTACTGTGAATCAATTATTGTCTACCATATATGGTGTCATTCTTTGACGTTCGCGATATCGTGTGTTGTATCGTATTTCGCACAGATGCTCACCATATCACTGTTATATTTATTTATTTTTTATTTCCCGCCTCCGTGGTCGAGTGGTTACGGTCGCTGACTTGTATACCACTGTAACCTGAGGGCCTCATGGTAGATTAACTTTTGTTAAATGAGTACTCTCGTTAAATAAAGTCTTTATTATTATTATTATTATTATTATTATTATAACCTATCATCACTGATGGTCACGGGATCGAGCCCCGCTCAGACCGTGTCTCATTTATATGAAAATGTTGGCAGTTTCGTACTGAGGTTGGTGCTCCCAAGTACTGGTTAACCGTTGAAGCCTGCCCTGGAAAGATGTTGTTAGGTAAACTGCCCGCCGGTGATATAGCCCAAAATGGTGCTGATGCAGGCGTAAAACCCGAAATATAACACATTAACACTCTTACTGTGAATCAATTATTGTCTACCATATATGGTGTCATTCTTTGACGTTCGCGATATCGTGTGTTGTATTGTATTTCGCACAGATGCTCATATCACTGTTATATTTGTTTATTTATTTATTGAATCGTCTTGTCGCACACCGTCAGTAATCCGTACATTCGGCATCATTATATCATATGCATATATCACTTGAGTATATTGTGCAGTTATAGACAGGTCAGTGGTCAACACGTTTGACTGCAAATCCAGGGATTGCAGGTTCGATCCCCTGTACGTCTGACCCTAATAATATTAAGTCTTTCAGATGGGACTATAAAGCGAAGTCTCGTATATCGGTGCCCAGGGTTCCCTCTGTCTGAATTTTTATCTGCGCCACTTCTGTCGCCAATTGAAAAGAACTGGAAACAATTTGAAAAACTTATATCCAACTAAGAACCATATAGTTCACAAATAAATATTTGAAACCATGTATTTGACAAAACATGTTGCGCCAAAAAAAAGTGTGCCAAATATTTTCGCTAATTCAGAAAAGCGCCACTATTTGTTTCTTGTCGTAATTGGCGCCATTGGCGACTGACATCAGGAACCTTGGGTGCTATACACAGGCATGTAAATGAACCAGAGATGCCTCTGGAATTGGAGCATCTTCTTTATCACTAAAATGACTAATATACTACTAGAAGTGTCAGCTTGTTTAACCCTTTCAACACCACAGACCTCTATATAGGCTTACAAAAAGTGTAGATCCAGATGAGCCGGCTCGTGACGAGCCGTCTCATCAGGATCTGCACTTTTTGCCAGTAATATTACTATTTTTAGACAAAATTACCCATTTTGATAAATGAACTGGTCCAAATGTAATCTTCTGATTCATTTATTGGTCTAACAATATCATGGACCAGTCCATGTCAGTTACTTGGTGTTGAATGGGTTAAAGCGACACTGCATTAATGAAAACTCATATTTCTACAGAATGTAATATCTTATTATACATGTATGGTATGATTTGTTTCCAAATATTTGCCTCAAAAACTGAGTATTTCAACTAATAAGCAATCGTCGTATACGCGGTTTGTTTACATAATAACAATATAATGTAAATAGGATCACCATCCATGAGTAATGCAACGCGTGTATCCTGAATAACACGATAGGTTGTACAGATTTCCCGCTATATCTCACATGTGTGCCTATGCATATTTATTTGTAGACTAAACTTAGTTAAATTATCTCTAAACGACATTATCTCGCTCTTAGTATTGACTCCGATGACAAACCAACGTCAATTCAGGAGTATGGATGACAGTTATATGAAATCCTACTTTCAATTTTGAAAGTTTGTAGACCACACAAACACTGTTTAACAATGTTAGTGTTCGAATGTAATCTTAAGAATTTGAAGTAGCAACGCATTTATGCGTGAACAAATGCATTTTATTTGCTTTTTGCGATATAATGTCGCTTTAACCAGGGGACGACGAAAAATAAACATTTAAAAAAAAAAAAAAATATATATATTGTGTACTTTGTAACAATAACGTTCCGTCTACTGTGGCTGTGGGATGTAATGGATCCCTGCGTGGGACAGGTGTGTTTCAGACGCCTGTAATAGTAAGTTAGTGTATTAGTAGTATCAACAGTAGGTCAATATATTAGCCATGACATACAATGTAGTACATCATTTTGTCAATGTACGAATTTAATGAAGTTCATTAACCCATTTCATTCTGGATACATTTAAAGGCTTTTGCAAACAACATAGATCCAGATCAGCCACAGCGTGACGCTGCGTGCTGATCAGGATCTATGTTGTTTGCTACATAGCCAAGTGTCTTAGCAAGATCATCTGAATAGCAAACAGCATAGAGCCTGATCAGACTGCACGTTCAGTGGCGGCTGATCTGGCTCTATGTTCTTTGCAAATTGCGTTTGACCGGTATCCAGAATGAAATGGGTTAACCCTTTCCCTCATAGAAGCACCTCTTGATGCCATTACCAATACAACATACATTAACCCTTTCCCTCATAGAAGCACCTCTTGACGCCATTACCAATACAACATACATTAACCCTTTCCCTCATAGAAGCACCTCTTGACGCCATTACCAATACGACATACATTAACCCTTTCCCTCATAGAAGCACCTCTTGACGCCATTACCAATACGACATACATTAACCCTTTCCCTCATAGAAGCACCTCTTGACGCCATTACCAATACGACATACATTAACCCTTCCTCATGGAAGCACCTCTTGACGCCATTACCAATACGACATACATTAACCCTTTCCCTCATGGAAGCACCTCTTGACGCCATTACCAATACGACATACATTAACCCTTTCCCTCATGTAGAAGCACCTCTTGACGCCATTACCAATAAGACATAATTACAACCCTTTCCATCATAGACAGCACTCTTGACCCATTACCAATACGACATACATTAAACTTCCAATAGAAGCACATCTGACGCCATAACCAATACGACATACATTAACCTTTCCCTCATAGAAGCACCTCTTCACGCCATTACCAATAAGACATACATTAACCCTTCACTCATAGAAGCACCCCTTCACGTCATTACCAATACGACATACATTAACCCTTTCCCTCATAGAAGCACCTCTTCACGTCATTACCAATACGACATACATTAACCTTTCCCTCATAGAAGCACCTCTTCACGTCATTACCAATACGACATACATTAAAACCTTTCCCTCATGAAGCACTATGACGCCATACAATACGACACCATAACCCTCCCTATGGAAGCAACGCTTGACGCAATTACCAAGACGACATAAAGTAACCCATGCCACATGGAAGAACATCTGACGCCATTACCAACACAACATACATTAACCCTTTCCCTCATAGAAACACCTCTTGACGCCATTACCAACACAACATACATTAACCCTTTTCCTCATAGAAACACCTATTGACGCCATTACCAATACAACATACATTAACGCTTTCCCCCATAGAAACACCTCTTGACGCCATTACCAATACAAGAAACATTAACCCTTTCCTCATGGAAGCACCTCTGACGCCATTACAATACGACATACATTAACCTGTTCCTCATGGAAGCAAATCTGAAGCCTACCAATACTACCTACCGAACCCTTTCCCGTCATGGAAGCACCTCTTGACGCCATCCCATAGACCTACTTAACCCTTCATCAGGAAGACTATTGAGCATACCAATACGACTACACTAACCCTTTCCCTCAGGGAGCACCTCTGGACGCCCATACAATACGAATAAATTAACCCTTCCCTCAAGAAGCACTTCTTGACGCCATACCCATAAGACGCATACTTACCCTTCCCTCATAGAAGCACCCCTTGGCGCCATTCCAATACGACATACATTAACCCTTCCCTCATAGACGCACCTCTTGACGCCATTACCAATACGACATACATTAACCCTTCCCTCATAGAGGCGCCTCTTGACGCCATTCCATTACGACATACATTAACCCTTCCCTCATAGAGGCGCCTCTTGACGCCATTCCAATATGACATACATTAACCCTTTCCCTCATAGAAGCACCTCTTGACGCCATTACTAATACGGCATACATTAACCCTTTCCCTCATAGAAGCACCTCTTGACGCCATTCCATTACGACATACA
>CM026386.1:86296839-86373143 GCA_014843695.1 Archivesica marissinica
TATAGTGGCAGCTAGTCCGACACTCACACTGCACCACTATACATATAGTGGCAGCTAGTCCGACACTCACACTGCACCACTATACATATAGTGGCAGATAGTCCGACACTCACACTGCACCACTATACATATAGTGGCAGGTAGTCCGACACTCACACTGCACCACTATACATATAGTGGCAGCTAGTCCGACACTCACACTGCACCACTATACATATAGTGGCAGATAGTCCGACACTCACACTGCACCACTAAACATATAGTGGCAGGTAGTCCGACACTCACACTGCACCACCAAACATATAGTGGCAGGTAGTCCGACACTCACACTGCACCACTATACATATAGTGGCAGATAGTCCGACACTCACACTGCACCACTATACATATAGTGGCAGATAGTCCGACACTCACACTGCACCACTATACATATAGTGGCAGGTAGTCCGACACTCACACTGCACCACTATACATATAGTGGCAGCTAGTCCGACACTCACACTGCACCACCAAACATATAGTGGCAGTAGTCCGACACTCACACTGCACCACCAAACATATAGTGGCAGCTAGTCCGACACTCACACTGCACCACCAAACATATAGTGGCAGCTAGTCCGACACTCACACTGCACCACCAAACATATAGTGGCAGCTAGTCCGACACTCACACTGCACCACTATACATATAGTGGCAGATAGTCCGACACTCACACTGCACCACTATACATATAGTGGCAGGTAGTCCGACACTCACACTGCACCACCAAACATATAGTGGCAGCTAGTCCGACACTCACACTGCACCACCAAACATATAGTGGCAGCTAGTCCGACACTCACACTGCACCACTATACATATAGTGGCAGCTAGTCCGACACTCACACTGCACCACTATACATATAGTGGCAGCTAGTCCGACACTCACACTGCACCACCAACATATAGTGGCAGCTAGTCCGACACTCACACTGCACCACTAAACATATAGTGGCAGCTAGTCCGACACTCACACTGCACCACTATACATATAGTGGCAGATAGTCCGACACTCACACTGCACCACTATACATATAGTGGCAGATAGTCCGACACTCACACTGCACCACTAAACATATAGTGGCAGGTAGTCCGACACTCACACTGCACCACCAAACATATAGTGGCAGGTAGTCCGACACTCACACTGCACCACCAAACATATAGTGGCAGCTAGTCCGACACTCACACTGCACCACCAAACATATAGTGGCAGGTAGTCCGACACTCACACTGCACCACCAAACATATAGTGGCAGCTAGTCCGACACTCACACTGCACCACCTAACATATAGTGGCAGCTAGTCCGACACTCACACTGCACCACTATACATATAGTGGCAGGTAGTCCGACACTCACACTGCACCACTATACATATAGTGGCAGCTAGTCCGACACTCACACTGCACCACCAAACATATAGTGGCAGGTAGTCCGACACTCACACTGCACCACTATACATATAGTGGCAGATAGTCCGACACTCACACTGCACCACTATACATATAGTGGCAGGTAGTCCGACACTCACACTGCACCACTATACATATAGTGGCAGTAGTCCGACACTCACACTGCACCACTATACATATAGTGCAGGTAGTCCGACACTCACACTGCACCACTATACATATAGTGGCAGGTAGTCCGACACTCACACTGCACCACCAAACATATAGTGGCAGCTAGTCCGACACTCACACTGCACCACTATACATATAGTGGCAGATAGTCCGACACTCACACTGCACCACTATACATATAGTGGCAGATAGTCCGACACTCACACTGCACCACTAAACATATAGTGGCAGGTAGTCCGACACTCACACTGCACCACCAAACATATAGTGGCAGGTAGTCCGACACTCACACTGCACCACTATACATATAGTGGCAGATAGTCCGACACTCACACTGCACCACCAAACATATAGTGGCAGCTAGTCCGACACTCACACTGCACCACCAACATATAGTGGCAGCTAGTCCGACACTCACACTGCACACATATAGTGCAGTAGTCCGACACTCACACTGCACCACTATACATATAGTGGCAGATAGTCCGACACTCACACTGCACCACTATACATATAGTGGCAGGTAGTCCGACACTCACACTGCACCACCAAACATATAGTGGCAGCTAGTCCGACACTCACACTGCACCACCAAACATATAGTGGCAGCTAGTCCGACACTCACACTGCACCACCAAACATATAGTGGCAGCTAGTCCGACACTCACACTGCACCACCAAACATATAGTGGCAGCTAGTCCGACACTCACACTGCACCACTATACATATAGTGGCAGCTAGTCCGACACTCACACTGCACCACCAAACATATAGTGGCAGCTAGTCCGACACTCACACTGCACCACCAAACATATAGTGGCAGATAGTCCGACACTCACACTGCACCACTATACATATAGTGGCAGATAGTCCGACACTCACACTGCACCACCAAACATATAGTGGCAGCTAGTCCGACACTCACACTGCACCACTATACATATAGTGGCAGATAGTCCGACACTCACACTGCACCACTATACATATAGTGGCAGTAGTCCGACACTCACACTGCACCACTATACATATAGTGGCAGATAGTCCGACACTCACACTGCACCACTATACATATAGTGGCAGGTAGTCCGACACTCACACTGCACCACCAAACATATAGTGGCAGCTAGTCCGACACTCACACTGCACCACTATACATATAGTGGCAGATAGTCCGACACTCACACTGCACCACTATACATATAGTGGCAGGTAGTCCGACACTCACACTGCACCACCAAACATATAGTGGCAGCTAGTCCGACACTCACACTGCACCACTATACATATAGTGGCAGCTAGTCCGACACTCACACTGCACCACTATACATATAGTGGCAGCTAGTCCGACACTCACACTGCACCACCAAACATATAGTGGCAGCTAGTCCGACACTCACACTGCACCACTATACATATAGTGGCAGCTAGTCCGACACTCACACTGCACCACCAAACATATAGTGGCAGGTAGTCCGACACTCACACTGCACCACTATACATATAGTGGCAGATAGTCCGACACTCACACTGCACCACTATACATATAGTGGCAGCTAGTCCGACACTCACACTGCACCACTATACATATAGTGGCAGATAGTCCGACACTCACACTGCACCACCAAACATATAGTGGCAGGTAGTCCGACACTCACACTGCACCACCAAACATATAGTGGCAGCTAGTCCGACACTCACACTGCACCACCAAACATATAGTGGCAGCTAGTCCGACACTCACACTGCACCACTATACATATAGTGGCAGGTAGTCCGACACTCACACTGCACCACCAAACATATAGTGGCAGATAGTCCGACACTCACACTGCACCACCAAACATATAGTGGCAGCTAGTCCGACACTCACACTGCACCACCAAACATATAGTGGCAGGTAGTCCGACACTCACACTGCACCACCAAACATATAGTGGCAGCTAGTCCGACACTCACACTGCACCACCAAACATATAGTGGCAGCTAGTCCGACACTCACACTGCACCACTATACATATAGTGGCAGATAGTCCGACACTCACACTGCACCACTATACATATAGTGGCAGATAGTCCGACACTCACACTGCACCACTATACATATAGTGGCAGGTAGTCCGACACTCACACTGCACCACTATACATATAGTGGCAGATAGTCCGACACTCACACTGCACCACTATACATATAGTGGCAGATAGTCCGACACTCACACTGCACCACTATACATATAGTGGCAGCTAGTCCGACACTCACACTGCACCACTATACATATAGTGGCAGCTAGTCCGACACTCACACTGCACCACTATACATATAGTGGCAGATAGTCCGACACTCACACTGCACCACCAAACATATAGTGGCAGCTAGTCCGACACTCACACTGCACCACTATACATATAGTGGCAGCTAGTCCGACACTCACACTGCACCACTATACATATAGTGGCAGCTAGTCCGACACTCACACTGCACCACTATCATATAGTGGCAGCTAGTCCGACACTCACACTGCACCACTATACATATAGTGGCAGATAGTCCGACACTCACACTGCACCACTATACATATAGTGGCAGTAGTCCGACACTCACACTGCACCACTATACATATAGTGGCAGGTAGTCCGACACTCACACTGCACCACCAAACATATAGTGGCAGCTAGTCCGACACTCACACTGCACCACCAAACATATAGTGGCAGCTAGTCCGACACTCACACTGCACCACTATACATATAGTGGCAGATAGTCCGACACTCACACTGCACCACTATACATATAGTGGCAGGTAGTCCGACACTCACACTGCACCACCAAACATATAGTGGCAGCTAGTCCGACACTCACACTGCACCACCAAACATATAGTGGCAGCTAGTCCGACACTCACACTGCACCACTATACATATAGTGGCAGATAGTCCGACACTCACACTGCACCACTATACATATAGTGGCAGATAGTCCGACACTCACACTGCACCACCAAACATATAGTGGCAGGTAGTCCGACACTCACACTGCACCACCAAACATATAGTGGCAGCTAGTCCGACACTCACACTGCACCACCATACATATAGTGGCAGCTAGTCCGACACTCACACTGCACCACTAACATATAGTGGCAGCTAGTCCGACACTCACACTGCACCACTATACATATAGTGGCAGGTAGTCCGACACTCACACTGCACCACTATACATATAGTGGCAGCTAGTCCGACACTCACACTGCACCACCAAACATATAGTGGCAGCTAGTCCGACACTCACACTGCACCACTATACATATAGTGGCAGCTAGTCCGACACTCACACTGCACCACTATACATATAGTGGCAGATAGTCCGACACTCACACTGCACCACTATACATATAGTGGCAGATAGTCCGACACTCACACTGCACCACCAAACATATAGTGGCAGGTAGTCCGACACTCACACTGCACCACCAAACATATAGTGGCAGGTAGTCCGACACTCACACTGCACCACTATACATATAGTGGCAGATAGTCCGACACTCACACTGCACCACTATACATATAGTGGCAGGTAGTCCGACACTCACACTGCACCACTATACATATAGTGGCAGCTAGTCCGACACTCACACTGCACCACTATACATATAGTGGCAGATAGTCCGACACTCACACTGCACCACCAAACATATAGTGGCAGGTAGTCCGACACTCACACTGCACCACCAAACATATAGTGGCAGCTAGTCCGACACTCACACTGCACCACTATACATATAGTGGCAGCTAGTCCGACACTCACACTGCACCACCAAACATATAGTGGCAGCTAGTCCGACACTCACACTGCACCACTATACATATAGTGGCAGGTAGTCCGACACTCACACTGCACCACTATACATATAGTGGCAGCTAGTCCGACACTCACACTGCACCACCAAACATATAGTGGCAGCTAGTCCGACACTCACACTGCACCACCAAACATATAGTGGCAGCTAGTCCGACACTCACACTGCACCACCAAACATATAGTGGCAGCTAGTCCGACACTCACACTGCACCACCAAACATATAGTGGCAGCTAGTCCGACACTCACACTGCACCACTATACATATAGTGGCAGATAGTCCGACACTCACACTGCACCACTATACATATAGTGGCAGATAGTCCGACACTCACACTGCACCACTATACATATAGTGGCAGGTAGTCCGACACTCACACTGCACCACTATACATATAGTGGCAGATAGTCCGACACTCACACTGCACCACTATACATATAGTGGCAGATAGTCCGACACTCACACTGCACCACTATACATATAGTGGCAGCTAGTCCGACACTCACACTGCACCACTATACATATAGTGGCAGCTAGTCCGACACTCACACTGCACCACTATACATATAGTGGCAGGTAGTCCGACACTCACACTGCACCACCAAACATATAGTGGCAGCTAGTCCGACACTCACACTGCACCACCAAACATATAGTGGCAGCTAGTCCGACACTCACACTGCACCACTATACATATAGTGGCAGCTAGTCCGACACTCACACTGCACCACTATACATATAGTGGCAGATAGTCCGACACTCACACTGCACCACTAAACATATAGTGGCAGGTAGTCCGACACTCACACTGCACCACCGAACATATAGTGGCAGGTAGTCCGACACTCACACTGCACCACTATACATATAGTGGCAGATAGTCCGACACTCACACTGCACCACTATACATATAGTGGCAGATAGTCCGACACTCACACTGCACCACTATACATATAGTGGCAGATAGTCCGACACTCACACTGCACCACCAAACATATAGTGGCAGCTAGTCCGACACTCACACTGCACCACCAAACATATAGTGGCAGCTAGTCCGACACTCACACTGCACCACCAAACATATAGTGGCAGCTAGTCCGACACTCACACTGCACCACCAAACATATAGTGGCAGCTAGTCCGACACTCACACTGCACCACTATACATATAGTGGCAGATAGTCCGACACTCACACTGCACCACTATACATATAGTGGCAGGTAGTCCGACACTCACACTGCACCACCAAACATATAGTGGCAGCTAGTCCGACACTCACACTGCACCACCAAACATATAGTGGCAGCTAGTCCGACACTCACACTGCACCACTATACATATAGTGGCAGATAGTCCGACACTCACACTGCACCACTATACATATAGTGGCAGATAGTCCGACACTCACACTGCACCACCAAACATATAGTGGCAGGTAGTCCGACACTCACACTGCACCACCAAACATATAGTGGCAGGTAGTCCGACACTCACACTGCACCACCAAACATATAGTGGCAGCTAGTCCGACACTCACACTGCACCACCAAACATATAGTGGCAGGTAGTCCGACACTCACACTGCACCACTATACATATAGTGGCAGATAGTCCGACACTCACACTGCACCACTATACATATAGTGGCAGCTAGTCCGACACTCACACTGCACCACTATACATATAGTGGCAGATAGTCCGACACTCACACTGCACCACCAAACATATAGTGGCAGGTAGTCCGACACTCACACTGCACCACCAAACATATAGTGGCAGCTAGTCCGACACTCACACTGCACCACCAAACATATAGTGGCAGCTAGTCCGACACTCACACTGCACCACTATACATATAGTGGCAGATAGTCCGACACTCACACTGCACCACTATACATATAGTGGCAGGTAGTCCGACACTCACACTGCACCACCAAACATATAGTGGCAGCTAGTCCGACACTCACACTGCACCACCAAACATATAGTGGCAGCTAGTCCGACACTCACACTGCACCACCAAACATATAGTGGCAGCTAGTCCGACACTCACACTGCACCACCAAACATATAGTGGCAGCTAGTCCGACACTCACACTGCACCACCAAACATATAGTGGCAGCTAGTCCGACACTCACACTGCACCACTATACATATAGTGGCAGATAGTCCGACACTCACACTGCACCACTATACATATAGTGGCAGGTAGTCCGACACTCACACTGCACCACCAAACATATAGTGGCAGCTAGTCCGACACTCACACTGCACCACCAAACATATAGTGGCAGCTAGTCCGACACTCACACTGCACCACTATACATATAGTGGCAGATAGTCCGACACTCACACTGCACCACTATACATATAGTGGCAGATAGTCCGACACTCACACTGCACCACTAAACATATAGTGGCAGGTAGTCCGACACTCACACTGCACCAACTAACATATAGTGGCAGGTAGTCCGACACTCACACTGCACCACCAAACATATAGTAAACACGGAGATCCCTGTTATAATAGTTATATGGTATAACCACGGAGACCCTGTTAGAATAGTTATATGGTGTAACCACGGAGATCCCTGTTTTAATAGTTATATGGTATAACCACAGATATCCCTGTTAGAATAGTTATATGATTCAACAGCGGAGATCCCTGTTAGAATAGTGATATGGTGTAACCACGAAGATCCCTGTTAGAATAGTTATATGGTGTAACCACGGAGATTCCTGTTAGAATAGTTATATAGTGTAATCACGGAGATCCCTGTTAGAATAGTTATATGGGGTAACCACGGAGATCACTGTTAGAATAGTTATCTGGTGTAGCCACGGATATCCATGTTAGAATAGTTATATGATTCAACAGCGGAGCTCCCTGTTAGAATAGTGATATGGTGTAACCACGGAGATCCCTGTTAGAATAGTTATATGATGTAACCACGGAGATCCCTGTTAGAATAATTATCTGGTGCAACCACGGAGATCCCTGTTAGAATAGTTATATGGTGTAACCAAGGAGATTCCTGTTGGACTAGTTATACGGTGTAACCACGGAGATTTCTGTTAGAATAGTTATATGGTTTAACCACGGAGGTCCCTGTTAGAATAGTTATATGGTGTAACCACGGAGATCCCTGTTAGAATAATTATCTGGTGCAACCACGGAGATCCCTGTTAGAATAGTTATATGGTGTAACCAAGGAGATTCCTGTTGGACTAGTTATACGGTGTAACCACGGAGATTTCTGTTAGAATAGTTATATGGTGTAACCACGGAGATCCCTGTTAGAATAGTTATATGGTATAACCATATAGATCCCTGTTAGAATAGTTATATGATATAATCACGGAGATCCCTGTTAGAATAGTTATATGGTGTAAACACGGAGATCCCTGTTATAATAGTTATATGGTATAACCACGGAGACCCTGTTAGAATAGTTATATGGTGTAACCACGGAGATCCCTGTTTTAATAGTTATATGGTATAACCACAGAGATCCCTGTTAGAATAGTTATATGGTATAACCACATAGATCCCTGTTAGAATAGTTATATAGTGTAATCACGGAGATCCCTGTTAGAATAGTTATATGGGGTAACCACGGAGATCCCTGTTAGAATAGTTATCTGGTGTAGCCACGGATATCCCTGTTAGAATAGTTATATGATTCAACAGAGGAGATCCCTGTTAGAATAGTGATATGGTGTAACCACGGAGATCCCTGTTAGAATAGTTATATGATGTAACCACGGAGATCCCTGTTAGAATAATTATCTGGTGCAACCACGGAGATCCCTGTTAGAATAGTTATATGGGTCAACAACGGAGATCCCTGTTAGAATAGTTATATGGTGTAACCAAGGAGATCCCTGTTAGAATAGCTATATGGTGCAACCACGGATATCCCAGTTAGAATAGTTATATGGTGTAACCACGGAGTTCCCTGTTAGAATAGTTATATGGTGTAACCACGGAGTTCCCTGTTAGAATAGCTATCTGGTGTAACCACGGAGATCCCTGTTAGAATAGTTAGCTGGTGTAACCACGGAGATCCCTATTAAAATAGGTATATGGTGTAACCACGGAGATCCCTGTTAGAATAGTTATATGGTGTAACCACGGAGATCCCTGTTATGATAGCTATCTAAATAGTTATATGGTATAACGACGGAGATCCCTGTTAGAATAGTTATATGGTGTAACTACAGAGATCCCTGTTAGAATAGTTATATGGTTTAACCACGGAGATCCCTGTTGGACTAGTTATATTGTGTAACCACGGAGATTCCTGTTATAATAGTTATATGGTGTAACCAAGGTGATCCCTGTTAGAATAGTTATATGGTGTAACCACGGAGATCCCTGTTAGAATAGTTATATGGTGTAACCACGGAGATCCCTGTTAGAATAGCTATATGATGTAACCACGGATATCACTGTTAGAATAGTTATATGGTGTAACCATGGAGGTTCCTGTTAGAATAGTTATATGGTATAACCACACAGATCCCTGTTAGAATAATTATATAGTGTAACCACGGAGATCCCTGTTAGAATAGTTATCTGGTGTAACCACGGAGATCCCTGTTATAATAGTTATATGGTGTAACCACGGAGATCCCTGTTAGAATAGTTATATGGTGTAACCACGGATATCCCTGTTAGAATAGTTATATGATTCAACAGCGGAGATCCCTGTTAGAATAGTTATATGGTGTAACCACGGAGATCCCTGTTAGAATAGTTATATGATGTAACCACGGAGATCCCTGTTAGAATAGCTATATGGTGTAACCACGGAGATCCCTGTTAGAATAGTTATCTGGTGTAACCACGGAGATCCCTGTTAGAATAGGTATATGGTGTAACCACGGAGATCCCTGTTAGAATAGTTATATGGTGTAACCACGGAGATCCCTGTTAGAATAGTTATATGGTGTAACCACGGAGATCCCTGTTAGAATAGTTATATGGTATAACCACGGATATCCCTGTTAGAATAGTTATATGGTGTAACCACGGATCCCTGTTAGAATAGTTATATGGTGTAACCACGGAGATCCCTGTTAGAATAGTTATATGGTGTAACCACGGAGATCCCTGTTAGAATAGTTATATGGTGTAACCACGGAGATCCCTGTTAGAATAGTTATATGGTGTAACCACGGAGATCCCTGTTAGAATAGTTATATGGTGTAACCACGGAGATCCCTGTTAGAATAGTTATATGGTGTAACCACGGAGATCCCTGTTAGAATAGTTATATGGTGTAACCACGGAGATCCCTGTTAGAATAGTTATATGGTGTAACCACGGAGATCCCTGTTAGAATAGTTATATGGTGTAACCACGGAGATCCCTGTTAGAATAGTTATATGGTGTAACCACGGAGATCCCTGTTAGAATAGTTATATGGTGTAACCACGGATATCCCTGTTAGAATAGTTATATGGTGTAACCACGGAGATCCTGTTAGAATAGTTATATGGTGTAACCACGGAGATCCCTGTTAGAATAGTTATATGGTGTAACCACGGAGATCCCTGTTAGAATAGTTATATGGTGTAACCACGGAGATCCCTGTTAGAATAGTTATATGGTGTAACCACGGAGATCCCTGTTAGAATAGTTATATGGTGTAACCACGGAGATCCCTGTTAGAATAGTTATATGGTGTAACCACGGAGATCCCTGTTAGAATAGTTATATGGTGTAACCACGGAGATCCCTGTTAGAATAGTTATATGGTGTAACCACGGAGATCCCTGTTAGAATAGTTATATGGTGTAACCACGGAGATCCCTGTTAGAATAGTTATTGGTGCAACCCGGATATCCCTGTTAGAATAGTTATATGGTGTAACCACGGAGATCCCTGTTAGAATAGTTATATGGTGTAACCACGGAGTCCCTGTTAGAATAGTTATCGGTGTAACCACGGAGATCCCTGTTAGAATAGTTATATGGTGTAACCACGGAGATCCCTGTTAGAATAGTTATATGGTGTAACCACGGAGATCCCTGTTAGAATAGTTATATGGTGTAACCACGGAGTCCCTGTTAGAATAGTTATATGGTGTAACCACGGAGATCCCTGTTAGAATAGTTATATGGTGTAACCACGGAGATCCCTGTTAGAATAGTTATATGTGTAACCACGGATCCTGTTAGAATAGTTATATGGTGTAACCACGGAGTTCCTGTTAGAATAGTTATATGGTGTAACCACGGAGATCCCTGTTAGAATAGTTATATGGTGTAACCACGGAGATCCCTGTTAGAATAGTTATATGGTGTAACCACGGAGATCCCTGTTAGAATAGTTATATGGTGTAACCACGGAGATCCCTGTTAGAATAGTTATATGGGTCAACAACGGAGATCCCTGTTAGAATAGTTATATGGTGTAACCACGGAGATCCCTGTTAGAATAGTTATCTGGTGCAACCACGGATATCCCTGTTAGAATAGTTATATGGTGTAACCACGGAGATCCCTGTTAGAATAGTTATATGGTGTAACCACGGAGTTCCCTGTTAGAATAGTTATCTGGTGTAACCACGGAGATCCCTGTTAGAATAGTTATCTGGTGTAACCACGGAGATCCCTGTTAGAATAGTTATATGGTGTAACCACGGAGATCCCTGTTAGAATAGTTATATGGTGTAACCACGGAGATCCCTGTTAGAATAGTTATATGGTGTAACCACGGAGATCCCTGTTAGAATAGTTATATGGTATAACCACGGAGATCCCTGTTAGAATAGTTATATGGTGTAACCACGGAGATCCCTGTTAGAATAGTTATATGGTGTAACCACGGAGTCCCTGTTAGAATAGTTATATGGTGTAACCACGGAGATCCCTGTTAGAATAGTTATATGGTGTAACCACGGAGATCCCTGTTAGAATAGTTATATGGTGTAACCACGGAGATCCCTGTTAGAATAGTTATATGGTGTAACCACGGAGATCCCTGTTAGAATAGTTATATGGTGTAACCACGGAGATCCCTGTTAGAATAGTTATATGGTGTAACCACGGAGATCCCTGTTAGAATAGTTATATGGTGTAACCACGGAGATCCCTGTTAGAATAGTTATATGGTGTAACCACGGAGATCCCTGTTAGAATAGTTATATGGTGTAACCACGGAGATCCCTGTTAGAATAGTTATATGGTGTAACCACGGAGATCCCTGTTAGAATAGTTATATGGTGTAACCACGGAGATCCCTGTTAGAATAGTTATATGGTGTAACCACGGAGATCCCTGTTAGAATAGTTATATGGTGTAACCACGGAGATCCCTGTTAGAATAGTTATATGGTGTAACCACGGAGATCCCTGTTAGAATAGTTATATGGTGTAACCACGGAGATCCCTGTTAGAATAGTTATATGGTGTAACCACGGAGATCCCTGTTAGAATAGTTATATGGTGTAACCACGGAGATCCCTGTTAGAATAGTTATATGGTGTAACCACGGAGATCCCTGTTAGAATAGTTATATGGTGTAACCACGGAGATCCCTGTTAGAATAGTTATATGGTTTAACCACGGAGATCCCTGTTAGAATAGTTATATGGTGTAACCACGGAGATCCCTGTTAGAATAGTTATATGGTGTAACCACGGAGATCCCTGTTAGAATAGTTATATGGTGCAACCACGGAGATCCCTGTTAGAATAGTTATATGGGTAACCACGGAGATCCCTGTTAGAATAGTTATATGGTGTAACCACGGAGATCCCTGTTAGAATAGTTATATGGTGTAACCACGGAGATCCCTGTTAGAATAGTTATATGGTGTAACCACGGAGATCCCTGTTAGAATAGTTATATGGTGTAACCACGGAGATCCCTGTTAGAATAGTTATATGGTGTAACCACGGAGATCCCTGTTAGAATAGTTATATGGTGTAACCACGGAGATCCCTGTTAGAATAGTTATATGGTGTAACCACGGAGATCCCTGTTAGAATAGTTATATGGTGTAACCACGGAGATCCCTGTTAGAATAGTTATATGGTGTAACCACGGAGATCCCTGTTAGAATAGTTATATGGTGTAACCACGGAGATCCCTGTTAGAATAGTTATATGGTGTAACCACGGAGATCCCTGTTAGAATAGTTATATGGTGTAACCACGGAGATCCCTGTTAGAATAGTTATATGGTGTAACCACGGAGATCCCTGTTAGAATAGTTATATGGTGTAACCACGGAGATCCCTGTTAGAATAGTTATATGGTGTAACCACGGAGATCCCTGTTAGAATAGTTATATGGTGTAACCACGGAGATCCCTGTTAGAATAGTTATATGGTGTAACCACGGAGATCCCTGTTAGAATAGTTATATGGTGTAACCACGGAGATCCCTGTTAGAATAGTTATATGGTGTAACCACGGAGATCCCTGTTAGAATAGTTATATGGTGTAACCACGGAGATCCCTGTTAGAATAGTTATATGGTGTAACCACGGAGATCCCTGTTAGAATAGTTATATGGTGTAACCACGGAGATCCCTGTTAGAATAGTTATATGGTGTAACCACGGAGATCCCTGTTAGAATAGTTATATGGTGTAACCACGGAGATCCCTGTTAGAATAGTTATATGGTGTAACCACGGAGATTCCTGTTAGAATAGTTATATGGTGTAACCACGGAGATCCCTGTTAGAATAGTTATATGGTGTAACCACGGAGATCCCTGTTAGAATAGTTATATGGTGTAACCACGGAGATCCCTGTTAGAATAGTTATATGGTGTAACCACGGAGATCCCTGTTAGAATAGTTATATGGTGTAACCACGGAGATCCCTGTTAGAATAGTTATATGGTATAACCACGGAGATCCCTGTTAGAATAGTTATATGGTATAACCACGGAGATCCCTGTTAGAATAGTTATATGGTGTAACCACGGAGATCCCTGTTAGAATAGTTATATGGTGTAACCACGGAGATCCCTGTTAGAATAGTTATATGGTGTAACCACGGAGATCCCTGTTAGAATAGTTATATGGTGTAACCACGGAGATCCCTGTTAGAATAGTTATATGGTGTAACCACGGAGATCCCTGTTAGAATAGTTATATGGTGTAACCACGGAGATCCCTGTTAGAATAGTTATATGGTGTAACCACGGAGATCCCTGTTAGAATAGTTATATGGTGTAACCACGGAGATCCCTGTTAGAATAGTTATATGGTGTAACCACGGAGATCCCTGTTAGAATAGTTATATGGTGTAACCACGGAGATCCCTGTTAGAATAGTTATATGGTGTAACCACGGAGATCCCTGTTAGAATAGTTATATGGTGTAACCACGGAGATCCCTGTTAGAATAGTTATATGGTGTAACCACGGAGATCCCTGTTAGAATAGTTATATGGTGTAACCACGGAGATCCCTGTTAGAATAGTTATATGGTGTAACCACGGAGATCCCTGTTAGAATAGTTATATGGTGTAACCACGGAGATCCCTGTTAGAATAGTTATATGGTGTAACCACGGAGATCCCTGTTAGAATAGTTATATGGTGTAACCACGGAGATCCCTGTTAGAATAGTTATATGGTGTAACCACGGAGATCCCTGTTAGAATAGTTATATGGTGTAACCACGGAGATCCCTGTTAGAATAGTTATATGGTGTAACCACGGAGATCCCTGTTAGAATAGTTATATGGTGTAACCACGGAGATCCCTGTTAGAATAGTTATATGGTGTAACCACGGAGATCCCTGTTAGAATAGTTATATGGTGTAACCACGGAGATCCCTGTTAGAATAGTTATATGGTGTAACCACGGAGATCCCTGTTAGAATAGTTATATGGTGTAACCACGGAGATCCCTGTTAGAATAGTTATATGGTGTAACCACGGAGATCCCTGTTAGAATAGTTATATGGTGTAACCACGGAGATCCCTGTTAGAATAGTTATATGGTGTAACCACGGAGATCCCTGTTAGAATAGTTATATGGTGTAACCACGGAGATCCCTGTTAGAATAGTTATATGGTGTAACCACGGAGATCCCTGTTAGAATAGTTATATGGTGTAACCACGGAGATCCCTGTTAGAATAGTTATATGGTGTAACCACGGAGATCCCTGTTAGAATAGTTATATGGTGTAACCACGGAGATCCCTGTTAGAATAGTTATATGGTGTAACCACGGAGATCCCTGTTAGAATAGTTATATGGTGTAACCACGGAGATCCCTGTTAGAATAGTTATATGGTGTAACCACGGAGATCCCTGTTAGAATAGTTATATGGTGTAACCACGGAGATCCCTGTTAGAATAGTTATATGGTGTAACCACGGAGTCCCTGTTAGAATAGTTATATGGTGTAACCACGGAGATCCCTGTTAGAATAGTTATATGGTGTAACCACGGAGATCCCTGTTAGAATAGTTATATGGTGTAACCACGGAGATCCCTGTTAGAATAGTTATATGGTGTAACCACGGAGATCCCTGTTAGAATAGTTATATGGTGTAACCACGGAGATCCCTGTTAGAATAGTTATATGGTGTAACCACGGAGATCCCTGTTAGAATAGTTATATGGTGTAACCACGGAGATCCCTGTTAGAATAGTTATATGGTGTAACCACGGAGATCCCTGTTAGAATAGTTATATGGTGTAACCACGGAGATCCCTGTTAGAATAGTTATATGGTGTAACCACGGAGATCCCTGTTAGAATAGTTATATGGTGTAACCACGGAGATCCCTGTTAGAATAGTTATATGGTGTAACCACGGAGATCCCTGTTAGAATAGTTATATGGTGTAACCACGGAGATCCCTGTTAGAATAGTTATATGGTGTAACCACGGAGATCCCTGTTAGAATAGTTATATGGTGTAACCACGGAGATCCCTGTTAGAATAGTTATATGGTGTAACCACGGAGATCCCTGTTAGAATAGTTATATGGTATAACCACGGAGATCCCTGTTAGAATAGTTATATGGTGTAACCACGGAGATCCCTGTTAGAATAGTTATATGGTGTAACCACGGAGATCCCTGTTAGAATAGTTATATGGTGTAACCACGGAGATCCCTGTTAGAATAGTTATATGGTGTAACCACGGAGATTCCTGTTAGAATAGTTATATGGTGTAACCACGGAGATCCCTGTTAGAATAGTTATATGGTGTAACCACGGAGATCCCTGTTAGAATAGTTATATGGTGTAACCACGGAGATCCCTGTTAGAATAGCTATATGGTGTAACCACGGAGATCCCTGTTAGAATAGTTATATGGTGTAACCACGGAGATCCCTGTTAGAATAGTTATATGGTGTAACCACGGAGATCCCTGTTAGAATAGTTATATGGTATAACCACGGAGATCCCTGTTAGAATAGTTATATGGTGTAACCACGGAGATCCCTGTTAGAATAGTTATATGGTGTAACCACGGAGATCCCTGTTAGAATAGTTATATGGTGTAACCACGGAGATCCCTGTTAGAATAGTTATATGGTGTAACCACGGAGATCCCTGTTAGAATAGTTATATGGTGTAACCACGGAGATCCCTGTTAGAATAGTTATATGGTGTAACCACGGAGATCCCTGTTAGAATAGTTATATGGTGTAACCACGGAGATCCCTGTTAGAATAGTTATATGGTGTAACCACGGAGATCCCTGTTAGAATAGTTATATGGTGTAACCACGGAGTTCCCTGTTAGAATAGTTATATGGTGTAACCACGGAGATCCCTGTTAGAATAGTTATATGGTGTAACCACGGAGATCCCTGTTAGAATAGTTATATGGTGTAACCACGGAGATCCCTGTTAGAATAGTTATATGGTGTAACCACGGAGATCCCTGTTAGAATAGTTATATGGTGTAACCACGGAGATCCCTGTTAGAATAGTTATATGGTGTAACCACGGAGATCCCTGTTAGAATAGTTATATGGTGTAACCACGGAGATCCCTGTTAGAATAGTTATATGGTGTAACCACGGAGATCCCTGTTAGAATAGTTATATGGTATAACCACGGAGATCCCTGTTAGAATAGTTATATGGTGTAACCACGGAGATCCCTGTTAGAATAGTTATATGGTGTAACCACGGAGATCCCTGTTAGAATAGTTATATGGTGTAACCACGGAGATCCCTGTTAGAATAGTTATATGGTGTAACCACGGAGATCCCTGTTAGAATAGTTATATGGTGTAACCACGGAGATCCCTGTTAGAATAGTTATATGGTGTAACCACGGAGATCCCTGTTAGAATAGTTATATGGTGTAACCACGGAGATCCCTGTTAGAATAGTTATATGGTGTAACCACGGAGATCCCTGTTAGAATAGTTATATGGTGTAACCACGGAGATCCCTGTTAGAATAGTTATATGGTGTAACCACGGAGATCCCTGTTAGAATAGTTATATGGTGTAACCACGGAGATCCCTGTTAGAATAGTTATATGGTTTAACAACGGAGATCCCTGTTAGAATAGTTATATGGTGTAACCACGGAGATCCCTGTTAGAATAGTTATATGGTGTAACCACGGAGATCCCTGTTAGAATAGTTATATGGTGTAACCACGGAGATCCCTGTTAGAATAGTTATATGGTGTAACCACGGAGATCCCTGTTAGAATAGTTATATGGTGTAACCACGGAGATCCCTGTTAGAATAGTTATATGGTGTAACCACGGAGATCCCTGTTAGAATAGTTATATGGTGTAACCACGGAGTCCCTGTTAGAATAGTTATATGGTGTAACCACGGAGATCCCTGTTAGAATAGTTATATGGTGTAACCACGGAGATCCCTGTTAGAATAGTTATATGGTGTAACCACGGAGATCCCTGTTAGAATAGTTATCTGGTGTAACCACGGAGATCCTGTTAGAATAGTTATATGGGTCAACCACGGAGATCCCTGTTAGAATAGTTATATGGTGTAACCACGGAGATCCCTGTTAGAATAGTTATCTGGTGCAACCACGGATATCCCTGTTAGAATAGTTATATGGTGTAACCACGGAGATCCCTGTTAGAATAGTTATATGGTGTAACCACGGAGTTCCCTGTTAGAATAGTTATCTGGTGTAACCACGGAGATCCCTGTTAGAATAGTTATATGGTGTAACCACGGAGATCCCTGTTAGAATAGTTATATGGTGTAACCACGGAGATCCCTGTTAGAATAGTTATATGGTGTAACCACGGAGATCCCTGTTAGAATAGTTATATGGTGTAACCACGGAGATCCCTGTTAGAATAGTTATATGGTATAACCACGGAGATCCCTGTTAGAATAGTTATATGGTGTAACCACGGAGTTCCCTGTTAGAATAGTTATATGGTGTAACCACGGAGTTCCTGTTAGAATAGTTATATGGTGTAACCACGGAGATCCCTGTTAGAATAGTTATATGGTGTAACCACGGAGATCCCTGTTAGAATAGTTATATGGTGTAACCACGGAGATCCCTGTTAGAATAGTTATATGGTGTAACCACGGAGATCCCTGTTAGAATAGTTATATGGTGTAACCACGGAGATCCCTGTTAGAATAGTTATATGGTGTAACCACGGAGATCCCTGTTAGAATAGTTATATGGTATAACCACGGAGATCCCTGTTAGAATAGTTATATGGTATAACCACAGAGATCCCTGTTAGAATAGTTATATGGTGTAACCACGGAGATCCCTGTTAGAATAGTTATATGGTGTAACCACGGAATCCCTGTTAGAATAGTTATATGGTGTAACCACGGAGATCCCTGTTAGAATAGTTATATGGTGTAACCACGGAGATCCCTGTTAGAATAGTTATATGGTTAAACACGGAGATCCCTGTTAGAATAGTTATATGGTGTAACCACGGAGATCCCTGTTAGAATAGTTATATGGTGTAACCACGGAGATCCCTGTTAGAATAGTTATCTGGTGCAACCACGGAGATCCCTGTTAGAATAGTTATATGGGTAACCACGGAGATCCCTGTTAGAATAGTTATATGGTGTAACCACGGAGATCCCTGTTAGAATAGTTATATGGTGTAACCACGGAGATCCCTGTTAGAATAGTTATATGGTGTAACCACGGAGATCCCTGTTAGAATAGTTATATGGTGTAACCACGGAGATCCCTGTTAGAATAGTTATATGGTGTAACCACGGAGATCCCTGTTAGAATAGTTATATGGTGTAACCACGGAGATCCCTGTTAGAATAGTTATATGGTGTAACCACGGAGATCCCTGTTAGAATAGTTATATGGTGTAACCACGGAGATCCCTGTTAGAATAGTTATATGGTGTAACCACGGATATCCCTGTTAGAATAGTTATATGGTGTAACCACGGAGATCCCTGTTAGAATAGTTATATGGTGTAACCACGGAGATCCCTGTTAGAATAGTTATATGGTGTAACCACGGAGATCCCTGTTAGAATAGTTATCTGGTGTAACCACGGAGATCCCTGTTAGAATAGTTATATGGTGTAACCACGGAGATCCCTGTTAGAATAGTTATATGGTGT
Source organism: Archivesica marissinica (assembly GCA_014843695.1). Taxonomy (NCBI): domain Eukaryota; kingdom Metazoa; phylum Mollusca; class Bivalvia; order Venerida; family Vesicomyidae; genus Archivesica; species Archivesica marissinica. Next base: position 86,316,877 of record CM026386.1, read on the forward strand.
AACCACGGAGATCCCTGTTAGAATAGTTATATGGTGTAACCACGGAGATCCCTGTTAGAATAGTTATATGGTATAACCACGGAGATCCCTGTTAGAATAGTTATATGGTGTAACCACGGAGATCCCTGTTAGAATAGTTATATGGTGTAACCACGGAGATCCCTGTTAGAATAGTTATATGGTGTAACCACGGAGATCCCTGTTAGAATAGTTATATGGTGTAACCACGGAGATTCCTGTTAGAATAGTTATATGGTGTAACCACGGAGATCCCTGTTAGAATAGTTATATGGTGTAACCACGGAGATCCCTGTTAGAATAGTTATATGGTGTAACCACGGAGATCCCTGTTAGAATAGCTATATGATGTAACCACGGATATCCCTGTTAGAATAGTTATATGGTGTAACCACGGAGATCCCTGTTAGAATAGTTATATGGTATAACCACATAGATCCCTGTTAGAATAGTTATATGGTATAACCACGGAGATCCCTGTTAGAATAGTTATATGGTGTAACCACGGAGATCCCTGTTAGAATAGTTATATGGTGTAACCACGGAGATCCCTGTTAGAATAGTTATATGGTGTAACCACGGAGATCCCTGTTAGAATAGTTATATGGTGTAACCACGGAGATCCCTGTTAGAATAGTTATATGGTGTAACCACGGAGATCCCTGTTAGAATAGTTATATGGTGTAACCACGGAGATCCCTGTTAGAATAGTTATATGGTGTAACCACGGAGATCCCTGTTAGAATAGTTATATGGTGTAACCACGGAGATCCCTGTTAGAATAGTTATATGGTGTAACCACGGAGATCCCTGTTAGAATAGTTATATGGTGTAACCACGGAGATCCCTGTTAGAATAGTTATATGGTGTAACCACGGAGATCCCTGTTAGAATAGTTATATGGTGTAACCACGGAGATCCCTGTTAGAATAGTTATATGGTGTAACCACGGAGATCCCTGTTAGAATAGTTATATGGTGTAACCACGGAGATCCCTGTTAGAATAGTTATATGGTGTAACCACGGAGATCCCTGTTAGAATAGTTATATGGTGTAACCACGGAGATCCCTGTTAGAATAGTTATATGGTGTAACCACGGAGATCCCTGTTAGAATAGTTATATGGTGTAACCACGGAGATCCCTGTTAGAATAGTTATATGGTGTAACCACGGAGATCCCTGTTAGAATAGTTATATGGTGTAACCACGGAGATCCCTGTTAGAATAGTTATATGGTGTAACCACGGAGATCCCTGTTAGAATAGTTATATGGTGTAACCACGGAGATCCCTGTTAGAATAGTTATATGGTGTAACCACGGAGATCCCTGTTAGAATAGTTATATGGTGTAACCACGGAGATCCCTGTTAGAATAGTTATATGATTCAACAGCGGAGATCCCTGTTAGAATAGTGATATGGTGTAACCACGGAGATCCCTGTTAGAATAGTTATATGGTGTAACCACGGAGATCCCTGTTAGAATAGTTATATGGTGTAACCACGGAGATCCCTGTTAGAATAGTTATATGGTATAACCACGGAGATCCCTGTTAGAATAGTTATATGGTGTAACCACGGAGATCCCTGTTGGACTAGTTATATGGTGTAACCACGGAGATCCCTGTTAGAATAGTTATATGGTGTAACCACGGAGGTCCATGTTAGAATAGTTATATGGTGTAACCACGGAGATTCCTGTTGGACTAGTTATACGGTGTAACCACGGAGATTCCTGTTAGAATAGTTATATGGTGTAACCACGGAGATCCCTGATAGAATAGTTATATGGTGTAACCACGGAGATACCTGTTAGAATATTTATATGGTGTAACCACGGAGATCCCTGTTTGAATAGTTATCTGGTATAACCACGGAGATCCCTGTTAGAATAGTTATATGGTGTAACCACGGAGATCCCTATTAGAATAGTTATATGGTATAACTACGGAGATCCCTGTTAGAGTAGTTATATGGTGTAACCAGGGAGAACCCTGTTAGAATAGTGTTATGGTGTAACCACGGAGGTCCATGTTAGAATAGTTATATGGTGTAACCACGGAGATTCCTGTTGGACTAGTTATATGGTGTAACCACGGAGATTCCTGTTAGAATAGTTATATGGTGTAACCACGGAGATCCCTGTTAGAATAGTTATATGGTGTAACCACGGAGATCCCTGTTAGAATAGTTATATTGTGTAACCACGGAGATCCCTGTTAGAATAGTTATATGGTATAACCACATAGATCCCTGTTAGAATAGTTATATGATATAACCACGGAGATCCCTGTTTTAATAGCTATATGGTATAACCACAGAGATCCCTGTTGGACTAGTTATACGGTGTAACCACGGAGGTTCCTGTTAGAATATTTACTTGTAGTAATGTACGTAGATATGGTGAGATAGTGTGTATATCTTGTAGAAATGTATGTAGATATGGTGAGACAGTGTGTAGTTATTGTAGTAATGTATGTACATATGGTGAGTTAGTGGATATATCTTGTAGGAATGTATGTATATATGGTGAGATAGTGTGTATATCTTGTAGTAATATAATCATTTTATCGGTATATGTCATTATCCTGGATTCTGATTGGTCGGTTATAACGTCATTGGATAAATGATAATAGCAATACCGGTTCTAACTAGTTTTCTATTTATAGTAACGTAGGTATTCGTTATTTATAGCAATAAGCTCTCCTTGAATGAATATAAACAGCCTATTCCAACTAGTTTTCTATTTATAGTAACTTAGGTCATTTATAGGATAGGTCTATACGTGTCTAGGCATGATTTCGTGACGCCAACGACTGTCTGATGTAATATTCCGGAAACTATAAACACGCTCAGCGACTTAAGTATCGGATGCCATAATGTAAAGATATTTAGGTACCTATACGAATTATATAATATCAACATCTTACGATCGAAATGACGATAATAAATATAATCGGTATAATTAGAATGTGTAGAGGGAGTGTGTACGGACATTAGCTACGTAATTAGAATTAAGGGTAGATACGGACAGAAATGGAGCGACACACCCTGAGTCGAATGGACCAGTAATATGAGAGATAGTGTTTTCCCGCCATTTGTATCCTCCATTTTGAAAATCGTAGTCGCGGAACGTATAATCGTTTATCGAAACCTCCGGATAGATAGGACCTATAATAAAGCTTATATAACGAATTTATATCGGTACTTCCGGTTTTTCGGATCACTACTTCCGGTATGAGGTCGGACCATTATTTGAGTCGCGGATTCGTCATTGTCTCTTCGAGATCTTTCCGAAGATACCAAACACGGCCAGTTTCCTCGAAAGTTCATTTTTCTTCAAACTTATTTACGATTAAAGGGACATAATCAGTATTATAGATATATCGAATAATGATAGATCAAAATGAAGGGTAGCGTCGGAAAACATCATGAAAACAGCAAAGCCGTTGTTTTGGAGGATAGTGCACAAGGCAGAAGATGCTCCACAGACAGACAGACAGACAGACAGACAGACAGACAGACAGACAGACAGACAGACAGACAGACAGACAGACAGACAGACAGACAGACAGACAGACAGACAGACAGACAGACAGACAGACAGACAGACAGACAGACAGACACACACAGACAGACATACAGACAGACAGACAGGCAGACAGGCAGACAGGCAGGCAGGCAGACAGACAGACAGACAGGGGCAGGGGAAATGTGTAATTTCCCCCACAACTAACAGACACAGGCATTTGGGGTCTGTACTAATTTTTTTTTATTTAAACCGACCGGCAGGCAGGCAGGCAGACAGCGGATCTGCTTCCCATGGAGAGAGCATTTCCATTCATTAAATAGACAGTTACCTGGATTTTGATTTGTAACGTATACACACTACGTCAAGAGTCTGTTTATCTAAGCTACTGCATCATTGAGGCTATACAAGCCGCTACATCGCACCAAACAGCTGATTAGCTGCGGATGACCTCACGATTAAGTTATGTACGCGCTCCGGGCTTATCAGATAATCCTCTATTTTGTAGCTTAGAGAAATGTTATTGGGTAATTAACCCTTCTTACCTTTAGCTTTTAACGGTTGTCATTGACCACCTCGGTATGTAAACGTATTAATTACTTTAGAATCATGAAACAATTTGCCACGCGATATTTATAATTAACTGGGCTAGAAATAGTTCTCGCATTCCCAGATAAGATTAGTTAGGGTCAACTGACAAACATATAACCTCATACCGTTTGGATTCATTATTGGAGCCATTCCGATGTATTGAGCGGAGAATTAACATGCGTCATACTAAATGATAGGATTTATTCGGAGATAGCCATCAGACGGGTTTTATAATTTGAACATCGAGCATTTATATTAATCGTTCCATCCGGCGTCTCATATTGGATGGATAGTATTATTTTATTACAAATTTATATTTGCTCGATCGCGAAACAAGTTGTTACGACTTATCGCTCTGGATATCTCATTCCTGATGGAATCCATCGCCCTCTAAAACGTACATTACGGATTATTAATAATTTATCGCGTTTTTATGGAAGTATACGTAACGATGTAAGATATATATTATTCATTTTCGCTAAAGTACATAGGTTAAGTTTGTATATAGCGTATAATTAGGATTTCTTACTCGATAAAAACGTACGCCGAGTTTGAATAATATAATGAACTTACCCGTATATTCGTTGAAGTTCGTGAAGCTGATTGAGGTAAACGTAAACGGTCTATATTTATATAGAAGCGTTCGTAATAGTTATTTATGGATAGGTTCGTAGTCGATATTTATAGAATGGTACGCGATCGCTATTTATAAAGCTATTATCAATAGGCTCTATAGTGACGCGTATACCAAAACAGCAGAGAGCTCTGTAGTTGCGCGATACGTCATCAATAGTGACGCATATACCAAAAAACCAAAGAGCTGGGTTTACTACTCACTTGTTTGTTGTTGCGATCCAAATGCGCCGGCCCATGCCACAATCAACGAAGAATGGGCCTGGGATTCATAATGCATAGCATTAATATTATAAACTATGTCAATAGACGAATCTTTCAGATGTTTTGATATACTGATGTATCGCTTTGAAAATTGTCGTATTGTCATCATCTGTTAATGTTTCTTTACAAAATAATAGGGTATTTGTGAATAGCGGATGGAATGGACGCGTGGATATGACTAATTGGTGCCGTTGGTTATTAAAAAGAGGACACTTAAAAATGTTCGGCATCCTCCATTTCATGACCGCACTCACATTTTGGATGGTCTCGTAAGTAATTGCGATAGAGTTGACCATTAAGGTTACTACAACGGTTTCTAATTCTTGCATGAAACACTGATAACGATCTTACACCTGTAACAACAAAAAATGGGAACACATGGTGGTTTGAATCTTTCTTTATATTTAGTTTTAAACACACTTAGTGTAGCAGATTGCCGAATTGTGGAGTCCAAGTTGTACCATCGATGAGTTGCATGCGGTATAAATGATTTCGAAAAGATTTCAGTCTTTCTTGCTATTGTTACATAATAATTGTCCTACAGTTATAGTGGTTCATTTCTGACACTTCATTTGGAAATAGTTCATTGCTATATGAAGGTAAATTACCGTGTTTACCTTTGTACATGATATTTATTGTGTGTATTTTTATTCTGTCAGATACGGATACCCACCCTAATTGGTTAGTTAAGCGTTCAATAGAAACTGATCTTGTTAAACCCGTTACCACCCTTGCCGCATCATATTGCAATCTTTCAATGAATTCTGTTTCAAATAGAGTACAGCCATCCCAAATTACGCAAGCATATTCTAATATTGGTCTCATATGTGATATATACATATGATTAAGTGTTTTCATGCTTAATGTAAACTTTAATAATCTCATTGATCCTAAAATTCTGGAAGCCGATTTAGTAATATTTGAAATATGTTCGTGCCATGTACCGTCCTGGCTTAGTGTTAAACCAAGATGTTTGTGATGTTCAATAAAACGTAGCTGGTTTTCATGAAGATGCAAAACTGGTTTGACTGGAGAATTAAAAGAACAAAATAGGAACCCCCGTTTTACTTGCCATGGATTACAATTAACTAGCCATTGCTTAGCCCATATTGATATTTGAAGGTCATTATTAAGCATAGTTTCTATAAATGATGTACCATTACTGCTCACAGATAGAAAACTGTCGTCAGCAAATAGACGAGTAAGACTTAATAGTTTGTCAGCTATATCATTAACATACACTAGAAATAGATATGGTCCTAACACTGATCCTTTGGGAACTCACGCAATAGTATATTTAACCTCTGATGTTGAAGAACCTACGAATACCGGTTGGTGTCTAGACATAAGATAGCTTTCAAGTCAATGATACAATTTGTTTGTGATTCCATTTTTTTTCGAAGATAAAATAGTAATCCCTTGTCATACCCTGTCAAACGCTTTCGAAATATCACTTGAATACGATACAAGTAGATTTTTTGTATCGAAGGAGTTACAAATTTGATGATACAGATCAAATAATTGATAAACTGATGAATGACCATGAATAGTATATGTTTTTAAACACCATATGTTCCATTACTTTACCAACACAACTAATCAATGAAATTGGCCTGCAATTTGATGACACTTCACGACCACCCTTCTTAAATAACGGCATGACTAATGCTGATATCCATCCATCGGGATATATGCCTTCTTGGTTTGACCGATTAAATAGTACATGTATACATAAAGGTTTGCATATAGTTTTAGCTGTTTCTTTCAAAAGACGATGACTAATATCATCTGGCCCAGGTGCTTTTTTGTCACCAAGCATAATAGAATATCTATCAGTTCATGTTCTATTACATAAATTCGCCCGGAGTATTTTCTGTTTTTGGAAAGAAATCTGGTAAAATTGTATTTATATCATCAATTGTTGAGATAGAAGCAAATAAATCATTTAGAACCGTAGCTTTATCAGTGTCTGAAAATGCACATTTCCGGTCAGTCGTTTTTAATGGGGGTATTGTATTACATGTATTCTTATTATTTTGCACTTACATTTGAACTAATGTCCAATATTCACGCGGATTGCTAATGTTCATCATTGATAGAAAATTTGATATTGTTGAACATTATTTGTGTAGCAAGTTTCTTTAAATTATTAACCTTGTTGCGTAGGTGTTTGTATGAAGTCCACTCAGATACTTTCTTAGATTGTACAGCATGTTTCATTTGACGGTCACGCTGTCGAGATATTTTTCTTATTTCAGAATCGTACGATGGTTTGTCGTTATGTCTTATTGTTACTTCCTTACGAGGGATACACAACGTAGCTAAGTCAATACGCTTAGTTGTAAATGTTTTGCATGCATGCTGAATTGAACCCGTATGTATAAAGGACCAGTCCTGTAAGCGGATCAGTTCATTTAAACATATATAGTCTGTATTTTGTAATTCCAAGCGCATCGTTTGTAACTAGTTATTGAAACCGCAGAAAATTGTAAATATATATATATGTACCATAATGATCACTACACTAACGTTATCTGGAGTATCAATAACACCGGAGTTATAATTATTATCTTCACTAGATATTACAATATGATCAAGCAGAGTTGATGAAGTATTAGATATACGAGTCGGTTGCTTTATTACATTTTGCATGTTATTTATTGTCATTATATCACGTAATTTGTTATTATTTAAATTTAGTTGGTCTTCGTTCACAGCATCAACCAAAATAACATATTTAAATTTTTCATATGCCTTTTCTAAACAGCAATCAAGTTTACTCCAGAAATCCACTGGTGAGTTTGGTGGACGATAAATTGTACAAATCAGAAGAGTTTTGTCTAGATCGTGAACTTCAATCCATATTGAATCAGACAGAAAAACTTCTAAACCGACACATCTGTATATATATACACAGAGAGATAACTTTATTTCCTCCACTGCAGGGAGAGACACATCCAATATAAACATCTAATTTACAAAGAACAAAATCTAATACAAATGACAATTATACTTGACAATTATACAATGCATATGTACAATGCACGTCAAGTACATATCTATAAATATGATATTTACAGAGAAATATATATAATTTACGATGCAAATAAAGTAAATACCTTCACAATGATAGTTACACTGGTGCGTACACAGTAGTTCTAGCATAACATACACATAATTGTATATGAATAGATATATACTCATACATGTATATGTACATAAACCAAACATATTCATGTATAATACCGGTGCACCAGTATTAGAGTTACACCAATCCTTAATCCATCTTAGACAGATACACCATTCCGTAATGCGTCTTCAGACAAATACACCAATCCTTCATGCATCATCAGACATATACACCAATCCATAATGCATGTCCAGACAGATACACCTATCCATAATGCATCTTCAGACAGATACACCAATCCTTAATGCATCTTCAGACAGATACACCAATCCTTAATGCATCTGCAGACAGTTACACCAATCCTTAATGCATCTTCAGACAGTTACACCACTCCTTAATGCATCTTCAGACAGCTACACCAAATCCTTAAAGCATCTTCAGACAGATACACCAATCCTTAATGCATTTTCAGACAGCTACACCAAATCCTTAATGCATCTTCAGACAGTTACACCAATCCATAATGCATCTTCAGACAGATACACCAATCCTTAATGCATGATCAGACAGATCCACCAATCCGTAATGCATTATCAGACAGATACACCAATCCTTAGTGCATCTTCAGACATATACACCAATCCTTAGTCCATCTTCAGACAGATACACCAATCCTTAGTGCATCTTCAGACATATACACCGATCCTTAATGCATCTTCAGACAGATACAACAATCCTTCATGCATCTTCAGTCAGATACACCAATCCTTAATGCATCTTCAGTCAAATGCACAAATCCTTAATGCATCTTCAGTCAAATACTCCAATTATTCATGCATCATCAGACAGTTATACCAATCCTTAAAGCATCGTCTGACAGATACAGCAATCCTTAATCCATCTTAGACAGATACAACATTCCTTAATGCATCTTCAGTCAAATACTCCAATTATTCACGCATCATCAGACAGATACACCAATCCTTCATGTGTCTTCAGACTAATACACCAATCCTTCATGCATCATCAGACATATACACAAATCCTTAATGCATCTTCAGACAGATACACCAATATTTAATGCATCTCAGACAGATATACTAATCCTTAATCCATCTTAGACAGATACACCAATCCTTAATGCGTCTTCAGACTAATACACCAATCCTTCATGCATCATCAGACAGATACACCAATCCGTAATGCATCTTCAGACAGATACACCAACCATTAATATATCTTCAGACAGATACACCAACCATTAATACATCTTCAGACAGATACACCAACCATTAATACATCTTCAGTCAGATACACCAATCCTTAATGCATCTTCAGTCAAATACACAAATCCTTAATGCATCTTCAGTCAAATACTCCAATTATTCATGCATCATCAGACAGTTATACCAATCCTTAAAGCATCGTCTGACAGATACAGCAATCCTTAATCCATCTTAGACAGATACAACATTCCTTAATGCATCTTCAGTCAAATACTCCAATTATTCACGCATCATCAGACAGATACACCAATCCTGCATGCATCTTCAGACAGATACACCAATCCGTCATGCATCTTCAGACAGATACACCAATCCTTAATGCATCTTCAGACAGATACACCAATCCTTAATACATCTTCAGAGAGTTACACCAATCCTTAATGCATCTACACACAGATATACCAAACCTTAATGCATCTACACACAGATACACCATTCCATAATGCATCTTCAGTCAAATACACCAATTCTTCAGGCATCTTCAGACAGATACACCAATACTTCATGCATTTTCAGACAGTTACAACCAATCCTTCATGCATCTTCAGACATATACACCAATCCATAGTGCATGACCAGACAGATACACCAATCCATGATGCATCTTCAGACAGTTACACCAATCCTTAGTGCATCATCAGACAGATACACCAATTCTTAATACATCTTCAGACAGTTACACCAAATCCTTAATGCATCTTCAGACAGTTACACCAATCCATAATGCATCTTCAGACAGATACAGCAATCCTTAATGCATGATAAGACAGATACACCAATCCTTACTGCATCTTCAGACAGTTACACCAATCCGTCATGCATCATCAGACAGATACACCAATCCGTAATGCATGATCAGACATATACACCGATCCTTAATGCATCTTCAGACAGATACAACAATCCTTCATGCATCTTCAGTCAGATACACCAATCCTTAATGCATCTTCAGTCAAATACACAAATCCTTAATGCATCTTCAGTCAAATACTCCAATTATTCATGCATCATCAGACAGTTATACCAATCCTTAAAGCATCGTCTGACAGATACAGCAATCCTTAATCCATCTTAGACAGATACAACATTCCTTAATGCATCTTCAGTCAAATACTCCAATTATTCACGCATCATCAGACAGATACACCAATCCTTCATGCGTCTTCAGACTAATACACCAATCCTTCATGCATCATCAGACATATACACCAATCCTTAATGCATCTTCAGACAGATACACCAATATGTAATGCATCTCAGACAGATATACTAATCCTTAATCCATCTTAGACAGATACACCAATCCTTAATGCGTCTTCAGACTAATACACCAATCCTTCATGCATCATCAGACAGATACACCAATCCGTAATGCATCTTCAGACAGATACACCAACCATTAATATATCTTCAGACAGATACACCAACCATTAATACATCTTCAGACAGATACACCAACCATTAATGCATCATCAGACAGATACACCAATCCTTCATGCGTCTTCAGACTAATACACCAATCCTTCATGCATCATCAGACATATACACCAATCCTTAATGCATCTTCAGACAGATACACCAATATTTAATGCATCTCAGACAGATATACTAATCCTTAATCCATCTTAGACAGATACACCAATCCTTAATGCGTCTTCAGACTAATACACCAATCCTTCATGCATCATCAGACAGATACACCAATCCGTAATGCATCTTCAGACAGATACACCAACCATTAATATATCTTCAGACAGATACACCAACCATTAATACATCTTCAGACAGATACACCAACCATTAATACATCTTCAGTCAGATACACCAATCCTTAATGCCTCTTCAGTCAAATACACAAATCCTTAATGCATCTTCAGTCAAATACTCCAATTATTCATGCATCATCAGACAGCTATACCAATCCTTAAAGCATCGTCTGACAGATACAGCAATCCTTAATCCATCTTAGACAGATACAACATTCCTTAATGCATCTTCAGTCAAATACTCCAATTATTCACGCATCATCAGACAGATACACCAATCCTTCATGCATCTTCAGACAGATACACCAATCCGTCATGCATCTTCAGACAGATACACCAATCCTTAATGCATCTTCAGACAGATACACCAATCCTTAATACATCTTCAGACAGTTACACCAATCCTTAATGCATCTACACACAGATATACCAAACCTTAATGCATCTACACACAGATACACCATTCCTTAATGCATCTTCAGTCAAATACACCAATTCTTCAGGCATCATCAGACAGATACACCCAATCCTTCATGTATCTTCAGACAGATACACCAATACTTCATGCATTTTCAGACAGTTACAACCAATCCTTCATGCATCTTCAGACATATACACCAATCCATAGTGCATGACCAGACAGATACACCAATCCATGATGCATCTTCAGACAGTTACACCAATCCTTAGTGCATCATCAGACAGATACACCAATTCTTAATACATCTTCAGACAGTTACACCAAATCCTTAATGCATCTTCAGACAGTTACACCAATCCATAATGCATCTTCAGACAGATACACCAATCCTTAATGCATCTTCAGACAGATACACCAATCCTTAATGCATCTTCAGACAGTTACACCAATCCGTAATGCATCATCAGACAGATACACCAATCCGTAATGCATGATCAGACAAATACACCAATCCTTAATGCATCTTCAGACAGATACACCAATCCTTAGTGCATCTTCAGACAGATACACCAATCCTTAGTGCATCTTCAGACATATACACCAATCCTTAATGCATCTTCAGACAGATACAACAATCCTTAATGCATCTTCAGACAGATACACCAATCCTTAATGCATCTTCAGTCAAATACACAAATCCTTAATGCATCTTCAGTCAAATACACCAATTATTCATGCATCATCAGACAGTTATACCAATCCTTAAAGCATCGTCTGACAGATACAGCAATCCTTAATCCATCTTAGACAGATACAACAATCCTTAATGCATCTTCAGTCAAATACTCCAATTATTCACGCATCATCAGACAGATACACCAATCCTTCATGCATCTTCAGACAGATACACAATCCTATGCATCTTCAGACAGTACACCAATCTTAATCATCTCAGACAATATACATCCTTAATCCATCTTAGACAATACACCAATCCTTAATGCGTCTTCAGACTAATACACCAATCCTTCATGCATCATCAGACATATACACCAATCCTTAATGCATCTTCAGACAGATACACCAATATTTAATGCATCTCAGACAGATATACTAATCCTTAATCCATCTTAGACAGATACACCAATCCTTAATGCGTCTTCAGACTAATACACCAATCCTTCATGCATCATCAGACAGATACACCAATCCGTAATGCATCTTCAGACAGATACACCAACCATTAATATATCTTCAGACAGATACACCAACCATTAATACATCTTCAGACAGATACACCAACCATTAATACATCTTCAGACAGATACACCAATCCTTAATGCATCTTCAGACAAATACACCAATCCTTCATGCATCTTCAGACAGATACACCAATCCTTCATGCATCTTCAGACAGATACACCAATCCATAGTGCATCTTCAGACAGATACACCAATCCTTAATGCATCTTCAGACAGATACACCAATCCTTAATGCATCTTCAGAAGATACACCAATTATTAATGCATCTTCAGACAGATACACCAATCCTTAATGCATCTTCAGACAGATACACCAATCCTCAATGCATCTTCAGACAGATACACCAATCCTTAATGCATCTTCAGACAGATACACAATCCTTAATGCATCTTCAGACAGATACACCAATCCTTCATGCATCATCAGACAGATACACCAATCCTTAATGCATCTTCACACAGATACACCAATCCTTAATGCATCTACACACAGATACACAATCCATAATGCATCTTCATGCAGATACACCAATCCTTAATCCATCTTAGACAGATACACCATTCCTTAATGCATCTTCAGTCAAATACACCAATTATTCATGCATCATCAGACATATACATCAATCCTTAATGCATCTTCAGACACAAACACCAATCCTTCATGCATCTTCAGACAGATACATCAATCCTACATGCATCTTCAGACAGCTACACCAATCCTTAATCCATCTCAGACAGATATACATATCCTTAATCCATCTTAGACATATACACCAATCCTTAATGCGTCTTCAGACTAATACACCAATCCTCCATGCATCATCAGACATATACACCAATCCTTAATGCATCTTCAGACAGATACACCAATATTTAATGCATCTCAGACAGATATACTAATCCTTAATCCATCTTAGACAGATACACCAATCCTTAATGCGTCTTCAGACTAATACACCAATCCTTCATGCATCATTAGACAGATACACCAATCCGTAATGCATCTTCAGACAGATACACCAACCATTAATATATCTTCAGACAGATACACCAACCATTAATACATCTTCAGACAGATACACCAACCATTAATACATCTTCAGACAGATACACCAATCCTTAATGCGTCTTCAGAAAAATACACCAATCCTTCATGCATCTTCAGACAGATACACCAATCCTCAATGCATCTTCAGACAGATACACCAATCAATAGTGTATCTTCAGACATACACACCAATTCTTAATGCATTTTTAGACAGATACACCAATCCTTAATGCATCTTCAGAAAGATACACCAATTATTAATGCATCTTCAGACAGATAAACCAATCCTTAATGCATCTTCAGACAGATACACCAATCCTCAATGCATCTTCCGACATATACACCAATCCTCAATGCATCTTCAGACAGATACACCAATCCTTAATGCATCTTCAGACAGATACACCAATCCTTCATGCATCATCAGACAGATATACCAATCCTTAGTGCATCTTCACACAGTTACACCAATACATAATGCATCTACACACCGATACACCAATCCATAATGCATCTTCATGCAGATACAGCAATCATTAATCCATCATAGACCGATACACCATTCCTTAATGCATCTTCAGTCAAATACACAAATTATTCATGCATCTTCAGACAGGTACACCAATCCATCATGTATCTTCAGAGAGTTACACTAATCCTTAATCCATCTCAGACAGATATACTAATCCTTAATCCATCTTAGACAGATACACCAATCCTTAATGCGTCGTCAGACAAATACACCAATCATTCATGCATCATCAGACATATACACCAATCCATAATGCATGACCAGACAGATACACCAATCCATAATGCATCTTCAGACAGATACACCACTCCTTAATGCATCTTCAGAAAGATACACCAATTATTAATGCATCTTTAGACAGATAAACCAAGCCTCAATGCATCTTCCGTAATATACACCAAACCTTCATGCATTATCAGACAGATACACCAATCCATAATGCATCTACACACAGATATACCAATCCTTCATGCATCATCAGACAGATACACCAATCCTTAATGCATCGTCACACAGTTACACCAATCCATAATGCATCTTCATGCAGATACAGCAATCAATAATCCATCTTAAACCGATACACCATTCCTTAATGCATCTTCAGTCAAATACACAAATTCTTCATGCATCATCAGACAGATACACCAATCCTTCATGCATCTTCAGACAGATACACCAATCCATCATGTATCTTCAGACAAATACACCCAATCCATCATGTATCTTCAGACAGGTACAGCAATCCATCATGTATCTTCAGACAGATACATCAATCATTCATGCATCTTCAGACAGATACACCAATCCTTAGTGCATCTTCAGATATATACACCAATCCTTAGTGCATCTTCAGACATATACACCAATCCTTAGTGCATCTTCAGACAGATACACCAATCCATAGTGCATCTTCAGACATAAACACCAATCCTTAGTGCATCTTCAGACAGATACAACAATCCTTCATGCATCTTCAGTCAGATACACCAATCCTTAATGTATCTGCAGTCAAATACACCAATCCTTCATGCATCATCAGACAGTTATACCAATCCTTAATGCATCGTCAGACAGATACAGCAATCCCTAATCCATCTTAGACAGATACACCATTCCTTAATGCATCTTCAGTCAAATACACCAATTATTCATGCATCATCAGACATATACACCAATCCTTCATGCATCTTCAGACAAATACACCAATCCTTCATGCATCTTCAGAGAGATATACCAATCCATAATGCATGATCAGACAGATACACCAATCCATAATGCATCTTCAGACAGATAAACCAATCCTTAATGCATCTTCAGACAGTTACACCAATCCTTAATGCATCTTCAGACAGATACACCAATCCTTAATAAATCTTCAGAGAGTAACACCAATCCTTAATGCATGATCAGACAGATACACCAATCCATAATGCATCTTCAGACAGATACACAATCATTAATGCATCTTCAGACAATTAAACCAAATCCTTGATGCATCTTCAGACAGTTACATCAATCCATAATGCATCTTCAGACTTATACACCAATCCTTAATACATCTTCAGAGAGTAAAACCAATCCTTAATGCATGATCAGACAGATACACCAATCCATAATGCATCTTCAGACAGTTACACCAAATCCATAATGTATCTTCACACATTTACATCAATCCATAATGCATATTCAGACAGATACACCAATACTTAATGCATCTTCATGCAGATACACCAATTCTTCATACACTAATCTGTATTGCATCTTCAGACAGACACACCACTCCGCAATTCATCTTCAGACAGATACAGCAATCCTTAATCCATCTTAGACAGATACACCATTCCTTAATAATCTTCAGTCAAATACACCAATTCTTCATGCATCATCAGACAGATACACCAATCCTTCATGCATCTTAAGACAGATACATCAATCCTTCATGCATCTTCAGACAGTTACACAAATACTTAATCCATCTCAGACAGTTTACTAATCCTTAATCCATCTTAGACAGATACACCAATCCTTAATGCGTCTTAGACAAATACACCAACCATTAATATATCTTCAGACATATACACCAACCATTAATACATCTTCAGACAGATACACCAACCATTAATACATCTTCAGACAGATACACCAATTCGTAATGCGTCTTCAGACAGATACACCAATCCTTCATGCATCTTCCGACAATACACCAATCCTCAATGCATCTCAGACAATACACCAATCTTAATCTCAGACAGAACACCAATCTTAATGCATTTTCAGACAGAAACACCAATCATTAATGCATCTTAGACAGATACACCAATCCTCAATGCATCTTCAGACAGATACACCAATCCTCAATGCATCTTCAGACAGATACACCAATCCTCACTGAATCTTCAGACATAAACACCAATCCTCAATGCATCTACAGACAGATACACCAATCCTTAATACATCTTCAGACATATTCACCAATCCTTAGTGCATCTTCAGACATATACACCAATCTTAATGCATTCAGACAGATACACCAATCTAATGCATCTTCAGACAGATACACCAACATTAATACATCTCAGACAAACACCAATCAATGCATCTTCAGACAGATACATCAATCCTTAGTGTATATTCAGACAGATACACCAATCCTTAATGCATCTTCAGACAGATACACCAATCATTATGCATCTTCAGACAGACACACCAATCCTTAATGCATCTTCAGACAGATACACCAATCCTTAATGCATCTTAGACAGATACACCATTCCTTAATCATCTTCAGTCAAATACACCAATTCTTCATGCATCATCAGACAGATACACCAATCCTTCATGCATCTTCAGACAGATACACCAATCCTTCATGCATCTTCAGACAGTACACAATCTTAATCATCTCAGACAATACAATCCTTAATCCATCTTAGACAGATACACCAATCCTTAATGCATCTTCAGACAGATACACCAACCATTAATATATCTTCAGACAGATACACCAACCATTAATACATCTTCAGACAGATACACCAACCATTAATACATCTTCAGACAGATACACCAATTCTAATGCGTCTTCAGACAGATACACCAATCCTTCATGCATCTTCAGACAGATACACCAATCCTCAATGCATCTTCAGACATATACACCAATCATTAGTGTATCGTCAGACAGACACACCAATTCTTAATGCATTTTCAGACAGATACACCAATCATTAATGCATCTTAGCACAGATACACCAATCCTCAATGCATCTTCAGACAGATACACCAATCCTCAATGCATCTTCAGACAGATACACCAATCCTCACTGAATCTTCAGACATAAACACCAATCCTCAATGCATCTACAGACAGATACACCAATCCTTAATACATCTTCAGACATATTCACCAATCCTTAGTGCATCTTCAGACATATACACCAATCGATAATGCATTTTCAGACAGATACACCAATCAGTAATGCATCTTCAGACAGATACACCAACCATTAATATATCTTTAGACAGATACATCAACCATTAATACATCTTCAGACAGATACACCAACCATTAATACATCTTCAGACATATACACCAATTCTCAATGCATCTTCAGACAGATACATCAATCCTTAGTGTATATTCAGACAGATACACCAATCCTCAATGCATCTTCAGACAGATACACCAATCATTAGTGTATCTTCAGACAGACACACCAATTATTAATGCATTTTCAGACAGATACACCAATCCTTAATGCATCTTCAGAAAGATACACCAATTATTAATGCATCTTCAGACATATACACCAATCCTTCTTGCATCTTCAGACATATACTCCAATCCTCAATGCATATTCAGACAGATACACCAATCCTCAATGCATCTTCAGACAGATACACCAATCCTTAATGCATCTTCAGACAGATACACCAATCCTTAATGCATCTTCAGACAGATACACCAATCCTTAATGCATCTTCAGACAAATACACCAATCCTTCTTGCATCTTCAGACATATACTCCAATCCTCAATGCATATTCAGACAGATACACCATCCTCAATGCATCTTCAGACAGATACCCAATCCTTAATGCATCTTCAGACAATACACCAATCATTCATGCATCATCAGACATATACACCAATCCATAATGCATGACCAGACAGATACACCAATCCATAATGCATCTTCAGACAGATACACCACTCCTTAATGCATCTTCAGAAAGATACACCAATTATTAATGCATCTTTAGACAGATAAACCAAGCTTCAATGCATCTTCCGACATATACACCAATCCTTCATGCATTATGAGACAGATACACCAATCCATAATGCATCTACACACAGATATACCAATCCGTCATGCATCATCAGACAGATACACCAATCCTTAATGCATCGTCACACAGTTACACCAATCCATAATGCATCTTCATGTAGATACAGCAATCATTAATCCATCTTAGACCGATACAACATTCCTTAATGCATCTTCAGTCAAATACACAAATTCTTCATGCATCATCAGACAGATACACCAATCCTTCATGCATCTTCAGACAGATACACCAATCCATCATGTATCTTCAGACAAATACACCCAATCCATTATGTATCTTCAGACAGGTACATCAATCCATCATGTATCTTCAGACAGATACATCAATCATTCATGCATCTTCAGACAGATAGACCAATCCTTAATGCATCTTCAGACAGATAAATCAATCCTTAATGCATCTTCAGAGTGTTACACCAATCCTAAATGCATCTTCAGACAGATACACCAATCCTTAATGCATGATCAGACAAATACACCAATCCGTAATGCATTATCAGACAGATACACCAATCCTTAGTGCATCTTCAGACATATACACCAATCCTTAGTGCATCTTCAGACATATACACCAATCCTTAGTGCATCTTCAGACAGATACACCAATCCATAGTGCATCTTCAGACATAAACACCAATCCTTAGTGCATCTTCAGACAGATACAGCAATCCTTCATGCATCTTCAGTCAGATACACCAATCCTTAATGTATCTGCAGTCAAATACACCAATCCTTCATGCATCATCAGACAGTTATACCAATCCTTTATGCATCGTCAGACAGATACAGCAATCCTTAATCCATCTTAGACAGATACACCATTCCTTAATGCATCTTCAGTCAAATACACCAATTATTCATGCATCATCAGACATATACACCAATCCTTCATGCATCTTCAGACAGATAAACCAATCCATAATGCATGATCAGACAGATACACCAATCCATAATGCATCTTCGGACAGATAAACCAATCCTTAATGCATCTTCAGACAGTTACACCAATACTTAATCCATCTCAGACAGATGTACTAATCCTTAATCCATCTTAGACAGATACACCAATCCTTAATGCGTCTTAAGACAAATACACCAACCATTAATATATCTTCAGACAGATACACCAACCATTAATACATCTTCAGACAGATACACCAACCATTAATACATCTTCAGACAGATACACCAATCCTTCATGCATCTTCAGACAGATACACCAATCCTCAATGCATCTTCAGACATATACACCAATCATTAGTGTATCGTCAGACAGACACACCAATTCTTAATGCATTTTCAGACAGTTACACCAATCCTTAATGCATCTTCAGACAGATACACCAATCCTTAATACATCTTCAGAGAGTAACACCAATCCTTAATGCATGATCAGACAGATACACCAATCCTTAATGCATCTTCAGACAGTCAAAGCAATCCATAATGCATCTTCAGACACAAACACCAATCTTTATTGCATCTTCAGACAGATACACCAATCCTTAATCCATCTTAGACAGATACACCAATCCTTAATGAATCTTCAGTCAAATACACCAATCCATCATGCATCATCACACAGATTCACCAATCCATAATGTATCTTCACACAGTTACATCAATCCATAATGCATATTCAGACAGATACACCAATACTTAATGCATCTTCATGCAGATACACCAATTCTTCATACACTAATCTGTATTGCATCTTCAGACAGACACACCACTCCGCAATTCATCTTCAGACAGATACAGCAATCCTTAATCCATCTTAGACAGATACACCATTCCTTAATAATCTTCAGTCAAATACACCAATTCGTCATGCATCATCAGACAGATACACCAATCCTTCATGCATCTTAAGACAGATACATCAATCCTTCATGCATCTTCAGACAGTTACACCAATCCTTAATCCATCTCAGACAAATGTACTAATCCTTAATCCATCTTAGACAGATACACCAATCCTTAATGCGTCTTAAGACAAATACACCAACCATTAATATATCTTCAGACAGATACACCAACCATTAATACATCTTCAGACAGATACACCAACCATTAATACATCTTCAGACAGATACACCAATTCGTAATGCGTCTTCAGACAGATACACCAATCCTTCATGCATCTGCAGACAGATACACCAATCCTCAATGCATCTTCAGACTTATACACCAATCATTAGTGTATCGTCAGACAGACACACCAATTCTTAATGCATTTTCAGACAGATACACCAATCCTCAATGCATCTTCAGACAGATACACCAATCCTCAATGCATCTTCAGACAGATACACCAATCCTCACTGAATCTTCAGACATAAACACCAATCCTCAATGCATCTACAGACAGATACACCAATCCTTAATACATCTTCAGACATATTCACCAATCCTTAGTGCATCTTCAGACATATACACCAATCGTTAATGCATCTTCAGACAGATACACCAATCAGTAATGCATCTTCAGACAGATACACCAACCATTAATATATCTTTAGACAGATACATCAACCATTAATACATCTTCAGACAGATACACCAACCATTAATACATCTTCAGACATATACACCAATTCTCAATGCATCTTCAGACAGATACATCAATCCTTAGTGTATATTCAGACAGATACACCAATCCTCAATGCATCTTCAGACAGATACACCAATCATTAGTGTATCTTCAGACAGATACACCAATCCTTAATGCATCTTCAGAAAGATACACCAATTAATAATGCATCTTCAGACATATACACCAATCATTCATGCATCTTCAGACATATACTCCAATCCTCAATGCATATTCAGACAGATACACCAATCCTTAATGCATCTTCAGACATATACACCAATCCTTAATGCATCTTCAGACATATCCACCAATCCTCAATGCATATTCAGACAGATACACCAATCTCAATGCATCTTCAGACATATACACCAATCCTTCATGCATCTTCAGTCAGATACACCAATCCTTAATGTATCTGCAGTCAAATACACCAATCCTTCATGCATCATCAGACAGTTATACCAATCCTTTATGCATCGTCAGACAGATACAGCAATCCTTAATCCATCTTAGACAGATACACCATTCCTTAATGCATCTTCCGACATATACACCAATCCTCAATGTATCTTCAGACAGATACACCAATATTACATCAAGCGATAATCATTACATGTGTGCAATCAATGAAATATTGTATATTCGTGAAATTATACCGCTGTTTCGTTATAACTCACCTCTCATTGGTTTCAAGACATAATAAACAATACTACTACTATATGTACTACTACAACTACCACTGCTACTTCTACTACCGCCATTACCACCGCTACTGTTTTGATCACGTGTTTAGGTTACTACGTCAGTAGTATATAGTGAGTTTCAGATGGACATGTACCCTGTCCCCTGTTCCTCTCTCGTGACGCCATTGTCCTAGAACTGGGTGACCTTAGTTCACGTACTTAACCTACATAGATCTTCAAACCGCAAGAACGCAGGTGTGTATGTCATCAATTATATTTGATCTGATAAGATTGACCGAGTTAAATGAAATATGTCCTGTCATCAAATGGACTACGAGATCCTGTGTTGCCTTTGTGTTAATCGCAAGAATGTGTGCGGTACTTTTGTAAATGAGGTAATGAGGAGTCAAGTGAGGTAATGCGGAGTAAAGTGAGGTAATGATGAGTCAAATGAAGTAATGAGGAGCCAAGTGAGGTAATGAGGAGTCAAGTGAGGTAATGAGGAGTCAAGTGAGATAATGAAGAGTCAAATGAAGTAATGAGGTGTCAAGTGAGGTAATGAGGAGTCAAGAGAGGTAATGATGAGTCAAATGAAGTAATGAGGAGTTATGTGAGGCTATGATGAGTCAAGTGAGATAATGAGGAGTGAAATGAAGAAGTGAGGAGGTAAGTGAGGTAATGAGGAGTCAAGTGAGATAATGAGGAGTGAAATGAAGAAATGAGGAGGTAAGTGAGGTAATGAGGAGTCAAGTGAGGTAATGAGGAGTGAAGTGAGGTAATGAGGAGTCAAGTGAGGTAATGAGGAGTCAAGTGAGGTAATGAGGAGTCAAGTGAGGTAATGATGAGTCAAATGAGGTAATGAGGAGTGAAATGAGGTAATGAGGAGTGAAGTGAGGTAATGAGGAGTCAAGTGAGGTAATGAGGAGTCAAGTGAGGTAATGAGGAGTCAAATGAAGTAATGAGGAGTCAAGTGAGGTAATGAGGAGTCAAGTGAGTAAGAGGAGTAAATGAATGAGGAGAAGTGAGGTAATGAGGAGTCAAGTGAGGTAATGAGGAGTCAAATGAGGTAATGAGGAGTCAATGTAGGTAATGAGGAGTTAAGTGAGGTAATGAGGAGTCAAGTGAAGTAATGAGGAGTCAAGTGAGGTAATGAGGAGTCAAATGAAGTAATGAGGAGTCAAGTGAGGTAATGAGGAGCCAATGGAGGTAATGAGGAGTCAAGTGAGGTAATGAGGAGTCAAGTGAGGTAATGAGGAGTCAAATGAGGTAATGAGGAGTCAAGTGAGGTAATGAGGAGTCAAGTGAGGTAATGAGGAGTCAAGTGAGGTAATGAGGAGTCAAGGAGAATGGTCAAATGAAGTAATGAGGAGTTAAGTGAGGCCATGAGGAGTCAAGTGAGATAATGAGGAGTGAAATGAAGAAGTGAGGAGGTAAGTGAGGTAATGAGGAGTCAAGTGAGGTAATGGGAGTAATGAGGTAATGAGGAGTGAAAAGAGGTAATGAGGTGTTAAGTGAGGTCATGAGGAGTCAAATGAAGTAGTGAGGAGTTAAATGAGGTAATGAGGAGTCAAGTGAAATAATGAGGAGTCAAGTGAGGTAATGAGGAGTCAACTGAAGTAATGAGGAGTCAAGTGAGGTAATGAGGTGTCAAGGAGGTAATGAGGAGTCAAGTGAGGTAATGAGGAGTCAAGTGAGGTAATGAGGAGTCAAGTGAGGTAATGAGGAGTCAAGGGAGGTAATGAGGAGTCAATGGAGGTAATGAGGAGTCAAGCGAGGTAATGAGGAGTCAAGTGAGGTAATGATGAATCAAGTGAGGTAATGAGGAGTGATGTGAGGTAATGAGGAGTCAAGTCAGATAATGAGGTGTCAAGTGAGGTAATGAGGAGTCAAATGAGGTAATGATGAGTCAAGGGAGGTAATGAAGAGTCAAGGGAGGTAATGAGGAGTCAAATGAGGTCATGAGGAGTCAAGAGAGCTAATGAAGAGTCAATGGAGGTAATGAGGAGTCAAAGTAGGTAATGAGGAATCAAATGAGGTAATGAGGAGTCAATGGAGGTAATGAGGAGTCAAGGTAGGTAATGAGGAGTCAAGTGAGGTAATGAGGAGTCAAGTGAGGTAATGATGAGTCAAATGAGGTAATGAGGAGTCAAGTGAGGTAATGAAGAGTCATGTGAGATAATGAGGTGTAAAATGAAGTAATGAGGAATCAAGTGAGGTAATGATGAGTCAAGTGAGGTAATGCAGAGTAATGTGAGATAATGAGGAGTAAAATGAAGTAATTATGAGTCAATTGAGGTAACGAGGAGTCAAGTGAGGTAATGTGGAGTCATATGAAGTAATGACGAGTCAAGTGAGGTAGTTAGGAGTCAAGTGAGGTAATGAGGAGTCAAGGGAGGTAATGAGGAGTCAAGTGAGGTAATGAGGAGTCAAGTGAGGTAATGAAGAGTCAAGGGAGGTAATGAGGAGTCATGGGAGGTAATGAGGAGTCAAGTGAGGTAATGATGAGTCAAGTGAGGTAATGAGGAATCAAGTGAGGTAATGAGGAGTCAAGTGAGGTAATGGGGAGTCATATGAAGTAATGAGGAGTCAAGTGAGGTAATGAGGAGTCAAGTGAGGTAATGAGGAGTCAAATGAAGTAATGAGGAGTCAAATGAGGTAATGAGGAGTCAATGGATGTCATGAGGATTCAAATGAAATTATGAGGAGTTAAGTGATGTCACGAGAAATGAAATGAAGAAGAGAGGAGGTATGTGAGGTAATGATAGTGATGTGAGGTAATGAGGAGTCAAGGGAGGTAATGAGGAGTCAAGGCAGGTAATGTAGAGTCAAGGGATGTAATGAGGAGTCAAATGAGGTAATGAGGAGTCAAGTGAGCTAATGCAGAGTCAAGTGAGGTAATGAGGAGTCAAGAGTAATGAGGAGTCAAGGAGGTAATGGGCAGTGAGGTAATAGGAGTCATGGGAGGTAATGCGGAATCAAGTGAGGTAATGAAGAGACATGTGAGATAATGAGGTGTAAAATGAAGTAATGTCGAGTCGAGTGAGATAAAGAGGAGTCAAATGAAGCAATGAGGAATCAAGTGAGGTAATGAGGAGTCAAGTGAGGTAATGAAGAGTAATGTGAGATAATGAGGAGTAAAATGAAGTAATGACGAATCAAGTGAGGTAATGAGGAGTCAAGTGAGGTAATGGGGAGTCATATGAAGTAATGACGAGGTAGTGAGGAGTCATGGACATTCATCAGTGTAGTGTATGATGCTAAGCTGCATATATATGTAGGACATTCATCAGTGTATTGTGTGATGCTAAGCTACACATATATGTATGACATTCATCAGTGTATTGTGTGATTCTAAGCTGCATATATATGTAGGGCATCCATCAGTGTACTGTGTGATGCTAAGCTACACATATATGTATGACATCCATCAGTGTATTGTGTGATGCTAAGCTACACATATATGTATGACATCCATCAGTGTAGTGTATGATGCTAAGCTGCATATATATGTAGGACATCCATCAGTGTAGAGTATGATGCTAAGCTACACATATATGTAGGACATTCATCAGTGTATTGTATGATGCTAAGCTGCATATATATGTATGACATCCATCAGTGTATTGTATGATGCTAAGCTGCACATATATGTAGGACATTCATCAGTGTATTGTATGATGCTAAGCGGCACATATATTAGGACATTCATCATGTATTGTATGATGCTAAGCTGCACATATATGTAGGACATTCATCAGTGTATTGTGTGATGCTAAGCTGCACATATATGTAGGACATTCATCAGTGTATTGTATGATGCTAAGCTGCACATATATGTAGGACATTCATCAGTGTATTGTGTGATGCTAAGCTGCACATATATGTAGGACATTCATCAGTGTATTGTATGATGCTAAGCTGCACATATATGTAGGACATTCATCAGTGTATTGTGTGATGCTAAGCTGCACATATATGTAGGACATTCATCAGTGTATTGTTTGATGCTAAGCTGCACATATATGTAGGACATTCATCAGTGTATTGTGTGATGCTAAGCTGCACATATATGTAGGACATTCATCAGTGTATTGTTTGATGCTAAGCTGCACATATATGTAGGACATTCATCAGTGTAGTGTGTGATGCTAAGCTGCACATATATGTAGGACATTCATCAGTGTATTGTTTGATGCTAAGCTGCACATATATGTAGGACATTCATCAGTGTAGTGTGTGATGCTAAGCTGCACATATATGTAGGACATTCATCAGTGTATTGTTTGATGCTAAGCTGCACATATATGTAGGACATTCATCAGTGCAATGAATGATGCTAAGCTGCTCATTCTCGCAGAGTAAAAGTGTTGGCATAAGTGTCTTATGAACTCGGTTCTTGATGAGTCTATGCTTTTATCACGGCAACATATAATACATCATTTGTATATGTTTTAATGCATTACAGTGTCTCCAAAGATAATTACACAGGCTTTACGATTTACCGGTGTAATTGGTGGAACAGTCAATATTCTGATCGAATTCTACAGTGATCCTGACATACTGACTGTTACATTTAAACGATATGATGGATTGGCTATAACAAATGGTACTAGATGCTAAAGGTAAACATATATTGCTGTACTAGAGAAATACGCTACTGACTAGCCCACCTATATTAACAATTTAACAGGTGTTTCTGGATGTGGGCACAATAAGCTTAGAACTGACTAGAGTAACGCATTTGCCCATTCTGTTATTTAGTACAAGATGAAAGTTATGTATTATTGGAAAGTCATTGTATGATGATTTGATAGCAAGTCTGAATATGACCAGCTTATAATTCTTATCACTACTGTACCTCATGTAAGAAGTGATAATTGCGTATCTTTTACCCATTCCGAGAAATATATGCTAATTAACTCAACCTGATAACTAACCTTATAAACATTTGGTAAGTGTGTATTAGTTGTGTATTTCCATTTAAGTATTTCAAACCTTTTGCGTTTATTAAGTTACTGTATGCTTAGTGGTAATACTTAATGTTCAATTAGCCACTATTCCTCGGCATTACTACTAGTAGTTGGAATCTTTATTGCCATCTCATCATTGTACCAACACTATATCCAATAACAATACATGTATAGGTTACATCATAAAAGTACACTGCCACTCCAACATGGAGTTATAAGAGATCAACAACATTATATAATCAAGTATCGCAGTATGTTTGGGATAAAGCTGCAATATCACTGCTAATCGGATATTACAAAACTGCTCTTGTAAATATAAGCATGTGTCAGTAACACGTGCTAGTTGGATTAACTGTGAAACATGTAAATATATGTGTCTCTTATACTTTGGTATGACACGTTGTTATGTACAGGACATTGTTATGTATTGCACAGAGATGAGACTATGATAATGATTAAAACAAAGCAATATGTATACATCGATCTTCCAACTGAAACGACTGAAATTAAAACGCGTAATAACCACAAATAAATTCAAACATAACGACTGCATTGGCCAATACCAATTCACATGTTCAATTTAGCTTACCCATAGTGTGAGCTTCCAACGTCCATCTATACTTTCAACGCTTTGGTTTATTAGTAGCCGCCCACAGATGATTGGTATTGTGTCTATGTGCGATTGCTACACGGGTTCGCCTATTCCCTACAAAGGACTACGGGGGAAATCAATATGTGTTTGATGTTTATTTGTAATAACCTTTAACAAAAACCTTGAACGTAGCAGCATAGGACAATATAATTACTGAGGAATGGCTGCAGCAATCATAAACACATATATAGTCACATGTGCACCGCGAACATTATCCACTCATACTTGAGCAACACTAAACTTTCACTTATTATTTAACACATACGAGGGTAACCCTAAATGACTCTTTGTCACCGTTAGTATTCGGATAATCACAAATAAGTATAGGTATTTTTAGTCTTTATTAAAGTCACGTTTATTCCTTGGTTAGAAACACTTTAATAATTATATTTCACATTAAATTTTAGTCTTTGGTAGATTTAGAAATATAGATACATGCGCCGAACACTTGATATGATAACACTTAAATTATGTTTATATAACACTGGGCTTAAGTCATTAAGCTTCCTCACATTGTCTGGACAACCAAATATTAAACTTTAGTTGGATAGATGGCCGTCTCTCCGGGTGTCCATCGACTCCCTAAAATAATTTTAATTATTTTGTAGATTTAGAAATGTAAACACACTCTCCGAACACTGAAGATGGTAAAACTTAACAATTTGTTGGGTATGTTAAGCTTATAGAACTCTGTGATTAAATCACTAAGCTTCCTCTCCGTGACCGTATCACTCGGAATTCAAAGCAACACCCCGGATATTAGCGCTGTTTTCACTAGCATACTAGCTTGTGATATCATAATGCTATGACCATATGGTGACGTCATATCGGTATCACGCGCATGGTAGCAAAACTAGCAGACTGAATGCGGAAGTGAACACAAGTGTCTACATATTATCATGATTTCTAATTACTACGGTATCATGATGGAATTAATCAATGAATTAGTAATATTCCGTATTGATATATCGATTTGTACAACAGTTTCACAATGACATTGTGTAGCAAGCTGTAATTCAGCCATCATCCGGAATGCACATTTCATGTAATGTGTCGGGAACAATTAGGAACGTTCATATTGGTTCTCACATTTGCACAGCTAATGTACCTTTCTGTAAACTAAAGTTTAACTAAAGTGATTTACAATCAACATGCATATCTACATAGGTATGTAGAACAACATAGTGCATGTATATATCTAGCAATGCATGCGTAAATGCCCAACACAATTATCAATGATATCAATGAAAATAAGTGGGTGAGGTAACTCGAATTATGTATGCATTAGTAATAAGTTGTCTAAATTGTCATACAAGAACAGTCATATCAGGCATTGTGTATTATGCACTAGTATTTGTCGCGGTACCGATACATATTTTATTTCCGTACAACAGGACTGCCGGAAGAACCAGCACACTTCACACACATTTATAAGGACAATACCCACACGTTCTCATGGATCGGTGGATTCAATGGCGGGTATACGCAGACGTTCGTGATTCAGACATCTATTGTTGGTACAGAAGACTGGATAAACAGAACGACAATTGCTCAGATATTACCTGGTGTCAGTTCTTACCATGCGAGCATAAACTCTCTACCACCGGGGACATACGTTGCTCGAATATTTGCTTGGACTATTAAAGGCACGTCCGAATATGTTAGACTACAGGACACATTCTCCATTAATAAAAAGGAATCAGGTAAGTGTAGTTAAGTTGAAACGGTGTATGCTGGCAATGGACACTTACTGAAGATTGGTGTAATATTTAATTTTATTTATATGATTCTAGATAGCGTAGGATCTTACATGTGTGGTTATTTCATACCATTTTTATGAAACGAGTTTTGGACTTTTGCTATTAAGCAAATTATTTTTGCGAGCTTAATAGCAAATATCCAAAACGAGTTTCATAAAATATTGTATAAACTCATTACGGGTGTAAGATCCATTTTATCACTTTACCATAACAAGCTCGTTTTAATAAATGACGTTGCTACTTTATTTTGGCGCCAAGTGTCAGCTCACATTTGCAGAACGATACTAAATTTTCATTACGTCACTACATAAAGCGGCGTTATATATATATGTGTGTGTATGTGTGTTTATACAGCGTTATAATTGCTACTAGACTTGTTTTAAATAGTAGTTTATCTTACTATTAACGTGTCCGAAAATAACTTAAGCAAGTACTTTGTTAATTTACAATGAAAGTACATTGAACTAAATCGGTAATAGAGACTCAAACAAATTGCTTTCGGGTTTAAGCAATACATGATGCGCAATTACGCCATATTTCTGCATTGTGCATACGTCGGAATTACGATCTGATCCATTCGTTTTCAAGGATACTCCTGCCAAGTTTGTCCAATTAACAACGACCTATCCAATATTGTAAAAGGATGATTCAGATGAGAACGCGAACGAAGCATGTGAGCATCCTCCCTACGCAAAATAGCAAAATCATTCGAGTCGGATTATTAAAAATGCTGAATAAGTGGGTGGGGTAACTTTGTGAAATGATGAAATATTTCAAATGCATACCTATTGTACTGTGATGATAAAGTACGATATCTCATTTAAAGACATGTTTTCACATTAATGGATTTGTTTGTAAAAGTCACACTACAATTAGTTTGGTTGTTATGGCAACCAAACGGTGCCATTGACACTTGCTCTAGGGAAATGTAAATATGACAACTTGATAAACACAGACACCATAATATGTTAGCTATTTCATCGTAGAAATGTTTTAATTATTTGGAAATCCTTATAACTTCTGATTTAGATATACCGGTTATATTGGCTACTACCAATTGACATGTTTAACAGTTAGCTTACCCATATTGTGGTTTTCCAATGACTTTATTCCATCAACACATTCAACGCTTTCATTTATTTTATTTTTGTACATCAGGTCAGCCGGAGGAGCCAACACATTTCACATACCTGTACAAAGATAATGCTCACACGTTTTCGTGGGTTGGAGGATTTAATGGCGGCTATACTCAGATGTTCGTAATTCAGACATCTATTGTTGGTAAAGAAGAATGGATAAACAAGACGACAATTACTGAAATATTGCCGGATGTCAGTTCTACCTGTTAGAATAGTTATATGGTGTAACCACGGATATCCCTGTTAGAATAGTTATCTGGTGTAACCACGGAGATCCCTGTTAGAATAGTTATACGGTTCAACAACTGAGATCCCTGTTAGAATAGTTATCTGGTGTAACCACGGAGTTCCCTGTTAGAATAGTTATATGGTGTAACCACGGAGATCCCTGTTAGAATAGTTATCTGGTGTTACCACGGAGACCCCTGTTAGAATAGCTATATGATGTAACCACGGATATCACTGTTAGAATAGTTATATGGTGCAACCACGGAGATCCCTGTTAGAATAGTTATATAGTGTAACCACGGAGTTCCTGTTAGAATAGTTATCTGGTGTAACCACGGAAGTCCCTGTTATAATAGTTATATGGTCTAACCACGGAGATCACTGTTAGAATAGTTATCTGGTATAGCCACGGATATCCCTGTTAGAATAGTTATATGGTGCAACCACGGAGATCCCTGTTAGAATAGTTATATAGTGTAACCACGGAGATCCCTGTTAGAATAGTTATCTGGTGTAACCACGGAAGTCCCTGTTATAATAGTTATATGGTGTAACCACGGAGGTCGCTGTTAGAATAGTTATCTGGTGTAGCCACGGATATCCCTGTTAGAATAGTTATATGATTCAACAGCGGAGATCCCTGTTAGAATAGTTATATGGTGTAACCACGGAGATCCCTGTTATAATACTTATATGGTGTAACCACGGGGTTCCCTGTTAGAATAGTTATCTGGAGTTACCACGGAGACCCCTGCTAGAATAGCTATATGATGTAACCACGGATATCACTGTTAGAATAGTTATATGGTGTAACCACGAGGATCCCTGTTAGAATAGTTATATGGTGTAACCACGGAGATCCCTGTTAGAATAGTTATCTGGTGCAACCACGGAGATCCCTGTTAGAATAGTTATATGGTGTAACCACGGAGATCCCTGTTAGAATAGTTATCTGGTGTAGCCACGGATATCCCTGTTAGAATAGTTATATGATTCAACAGCGGAGATCCCTGTTAGAATAGTTATATGGTGTAACCACGGAGGTCCCTGTTAGAATAGTTATATGTTGTAACCACGGAGATCCCTGTTAGAATAGTTATATGGTGTAACCACAGAGTTCCCTGTTAGAATAGCTATCTGGTGTAACAATGGAGATCCTGTTATAATAATTATATGGTGTAACCACGGATATCCCTGTTAGAATAGTTATATGGTGTAACCACGGAGATCCCTGTTAGAATAGTTATCTGGAGTTACCACGGAGACCCCTGTTAGAATAGCTATATGATGTAACCACGGATATCACTGTTAGAATAGTTATATGGTGCAACCACGGAGAACCCTGTTAGAATAGTTATATAGTGTAACCACGGAGTTCCCTGTTAGAATAGTTATCTGGTGTAGCCACGGATATCCCTGTTAGAATAGTTATATGATTCAACAGCGGAGATCCCTGTTAGAATAGTTATATGGTGTAACCACGGAGATCCCTGTTAGAATAGTTATATGTTGTAACAACGGAGATCCTGTTAGAATAGTTATCTGGTGCAACCACGGAGATCCCTGTTAGAATAGTTATATGGTGTAACAACGGAGTTCCCTGTTAGAATAGCTATCTGGTGTAACCACGGAGATCCCTGTTAGAATAATTATATGGTGTAACCACGGATATCCCTGTTAGAATAGTTATATGGTGTAACCACGGAGATCCTGTTAGAATAGTTATCTAGTGCAACCACGGAGTTCCCTGTTAGAATAGTTAGCTGGTGTAACCACGGAGGTCCCTGTTAGAATAGTTATATGGTGTAACCACGGAGGTCCCTGTTAGAATAGTTATATGGTGTAACCACGGATATCCCTGTTAGAATAGTTATATGGTGTAACCACGGAGATCCCTGTTAGAATAGTTATCTGGTGTTACCACGGAGACCCCTGTTAGAATAGCTATATGATGTAAACACGGATATCACTGTTAGAATAGTTATATGGTACAACCACGGAGATCCCTGTTAGAATAGTTATCTGGTGTAACCACGGAGATCCCTGCTATAATAGTTATATGGTGTAACCTCGGAGTTCCCTGTTAGAATAGTTATCTGGTGTAGCCACGGATATCCCTGTTAGAATAGTTATATGTTTCAACAGCGGCGATCCCTGTTAGAATAGTTATATGGTGTAACCACGGAGATCCCTGTTAGAATGGTTATATGATGTAACCACGGAGATCCCTGTTAGAATAGTTATCTGGTGTAACCACGGATATCCCTGTTAGAATAGTTATCTGGTGCAACCACGGATATCCCTGTTAGAATAGTTATATGGTGTAACCACGGAGTTCCTGTTAGAATAGTTATCTGGTGCAACCACGGAGATCCCTGTTAGAATAGTTATATGGTGTAACCACGGAGATCCCTGTTAGAATAGTTATCTGGTGTAACCACGGAGATCCCTGTTAGAATAGTTATATGGTTCAACAACGGAGATCCCTGTTAGAATAGTTATATGGTGTAACCACGGAGATCCCTGTTAGAATAGTTATCTGGTGCAACCACGGAGATCCCTGTTAGAATAGTTAAATGGTGTAACCACGGAGATCCCTGTTAGAATAGTTATATGGTGTAACCAGGGAGTTCCCTGTTAGAATAGCTATCTGGTGTAACCACGGAGATCCCTGTTAGAATAGTTATATGGTGTAACCACGGAGATCCCTGTTAGAATAGTTATCTGGTGTAACCACGGATATCCCTGTTAGAATAGTTATATGATGCAACCAGAGATCCCTGTTAGAATAGTTATATGGTGTAACCACGGAGATCCCTGTTAGAATAGTTATATGGTGCAACCACGGAGATCCCTGTTAGAATAGTTATATGGTGTAACCACGGAGATCCCTGTTAGAATAGTTATATGGTGTAACCACGGAGATCCCTGTTAGAATAGTTATATGGTGTAACCACGGAGATCCCTGTTAGAATAGTTATATGGTGTAACCACGGAGATCCCTGTTAGAATAGTTATCTGGTGCAACCACGGAGATCCCTGTTAGAATAGTTATATGGTGTAACCACGGAGATCCCTGTTAGAATAGTTATATGGTGTAACCACGGAGATCCCTGTTAGAATAGTTATCTGGTGTAGCCACGGATATCCCTGTTAGAATAGTTATATGATTCAACAGCGGAGATCCCTGTTAGAATAGTTATATGGTGTAACCACGG
Organism: Archivesica marissinica; assembly: GCA_014843695.1. Classification (NCBI taxonomy): domain Eukaryota; kingdom Metazoa; phylum Mollusca; class Bivalvia; order Venerida; family Vesicomyidae; genus Archivesica; species Archivesica marissinica. The sequence continues at coordinate 86,350,955 of CM026386.1, forward strand.
AGATCCCTGTTAGAATAGTTATATGGTGTAACCACGGAGATCCCTGTTAGAATAGTTATATGGTGTAACCACGGAGATCCCTGTTAGAATAGTTATCTGGTGTAACCACGGAGATCCCTGTTAGAATAGTTATATGGTGTAACCACGGATATCCCTGTTAGAATAGTTATATGGTGTAACCACGGAGATCCCTGTTAGAATAGTTATATGGTGTAACCACGGAGATCCCTGTTAGAATAGTTATATGGTGTAACCACGGAGATCCCTGTTAGAATAGTTATCTGGTGTAACCACGGATATCCCTGTTAGAATAGTTATATGATTCAACAACGGAGATCCCTGTTAGAATAGTTATATGGTGTAACCACGGAGATCCCTGTTAGAATAGTTATATGGTGTAACCACGGAGATCCCTGTTAGAATAGTTATCTGGTGCAACCACGGAGATCCCTGTTAGAATAGTTATATGGTGTAACCACGGAGATCCCTGTTAGAATAGTTATATGGTGTAACCACGGAGATCCCTGTTAGAATAGTTATATGGTGTAACCACGGATATCCCTGTTAGAATAGTTATATGGTGTAACCACGGAGATCCCTGTTAGAATAGTTATCTGGTGCAACCACGGAGATCCCTGTTAGAATAGTTATATGGTGTAACCACGGAGATCCCTGTTAGAATAGTTATATGGTGTAACCACGGAGATCCCTGTTAGAATAGTTATATGGTGTAACCACGGAGATCCCTGTTAGAATAGTTATATGGTGTAACCACGGAGATCCCTGTTAGAATAGTTATCTGGTGTAACCACGGAGATCCCTGTTAGAATAGCTATATGATGTAACCACGGATATCCCTGTTAGAATAGTTATATGGTGCAACCACGGAGATCCCTGTTAGAATAGTTATCTGGTGTAACCACGGAGATCCCTGTTAGAATAGTTATATGGTGTAACCACGGAGATCCCTGTTAGAATAGTTATCTGGTGTAACCACGGATATCCCTGTTAGAATAGTTATATGTTTCAACAACGGAGTACCCTGTTAGAATAGTTATATGGTGTAACCACGGATATCCCTGTTAGAATAGTTATCTGGTGCAACCACGGAGATCCCTGTTAGAATAGTTATATGGTGTAACCACGGAGATCCCTGTTAGAATAGTTATCTGGTGCAACCACGGAGATCCCTGTTAGAATAGTTATATGGTGTAACCACGGAGATCCCTGTTAGAATAGTTATATGGTGTAACCACGGAGATCCCTGTTAGAATAGTTATCTGGTGTAGCCACGGATATCCCTGTTAGAATAGTTATATGATTCAACAGCGGAGATCCCTGTTAGAATAGTTATATGGTGTAACCACGAGGATCCCTGTTAGAATAGTTATATGGTGTAACCACGGAGATCCCTGTTAGAATAGTTATATGGTGTAACCACGGAGATCCCTGTTAGAATAGTTATCTGGTGCAACCACGGAGATCCCTGTTAGAATAGTTATATGGTGTAACCACGGAGATCCCTGTTAGAATAGTTATATGGTGTAACCACGGAGATCCCTGTTAGAATAGTTATATGGTGTAACCACGGAGATCCCTGTTAGAATAGTTATCTGGTGCAACCACGGAGATCCCTGTTAGAATAGTTATATGGTGTAACCACGGAGATCCCTGTTAGAATAGTTATCTGGTGTAACCACGGAGATCCCTGTTAGAATAGTTATATGGTGTAACCACGGATATCCCTGTTAGAATAGTTATATGGTGTAACCACGGAGATCCCTGTTAGAATAGTTATATGGTGTAACCACGGAGATCCCTGTTAGAATAGTTATATGGTGTAACCACGGAGATCCCTGTTAGAATAGTTATATGGTGTAACCACGGAGATCCCTGTTAGAATAGTTATATGGTGTAACCAAGAAGATCCCTGTTAGAATAGTTATCTGGTGTAACCACGGAGATCCCTGTTAGAATAGTTATATGGTGTAACCACGGAGATCCCTGTTAGAATAGTTATATGGTGTAACCACGGAGATCCCTGTTAGAATAGTTATCTGGTGCAACCACGGAGATCCCTGTTAGAATAGTTATATGGTGTAACCACGGAGATCCCTGTTAGAATAGTTATATGGTGTAACCACGGAGATCCCTGTTAGAATAGTTATCTGGTGTAGCCACGGATATCCCTGTTAGAATAGTTATATGATTCAACAGCGGAGATCCCTGTTAGAATAGTTATATGGTGTAACCACGGAGATCCCTGTTAGAATAGTTATATGGTGTAACCACGGAGATCCCTGTTAGAATAGTTATATGGTGTAACCACGGAGTTCCCTGTTAGAATAGCTATCTGGTGTAACCACGGAAATCCCTGTTAGAATAGTTATATGGTTCAACAACGGAGATCCCTGTTAGAATAGTTATATGGTGTAACCATGGAGATCCCTGTTATAATAGTTATCTGGTGCAACCACGGAGATCCCTGTTAGAATAGTTAAATGGTGTAACCACGGAGATCCCTGTTAGAATAGTTATATGGTGTAACCAGGGAGTTCCCTGTTAGAATAGCTATCTGGTGTAACCACGGAGATCCCTGTTAGAATAATTATATGGTGTAACCACGGATATCACTGTTAGAATAGTTATCTGGTGTAGCCACGGATATCCCTGTTAGAATAGTTATATGATTCAACAGCGGAGATCCCTGTTAGAATAGTTATCTGGTGTAACCACGGAGTTCCTGTTAGAATAGTTATATGGTGTAACCACGGAGATCCCTGTTAGAATAGTTATCTGGTGTAACCACGGATATCCCTGTTAGAATAGTTATATGGTTCAACTACGGAGATCCCTGTTAGAATAGTTATATGGTGTAACCACGGAGATCCCTGTTAGAATAGTTATATGGTGTAACCACGGAGATCCCTGTTAGAATAGTTATATGGTGTAACCACGGAGATCCCTGTTAGAATAGTTATATGGTGTAACCACGGAGATCCCTGTTAGAATAGTTATCTGGTGTAACCACGGAGATCCCTGTTAGAATAGTTATATGGTGTAACCACGGATATCCCTGTTAGAATAGTTATATGGTGTAACCACGGAGATCCCTGTTAGAATAGTTATATGGTGTAACCACGGAGATCCCTGTTAGAATAGTTATATGGTGTAACCACGGAGATCCCTGTTAGAATAGTTATCTGGTGTAACCACGGAGATCCCTGTTAGAATAGTTATATGTTTAACCACGGAGATCCCTGTTAGAATAGTTATATGGTGTAACCACGGAGATCCCTGTTAGAATAGTTATATGGTGTAACCACGGAGATCCCTGTTAGAATAGTTATATGGTGTAACCACGGAGATCCCTGTTAGAATAGTTATATGGTGTAACCACGGAGATCCCTGTTAGAATAGTTATATGGTGTAACCACGGAGATCCCTGTTAGAATAGTTATATGGTGTAACCACGGAGATCCCTGTTAGAATAGTTATATGGTGTAACCACGGAGATCCCTGTTAGAATAGTTATATGGTGTAACCACGGAGATCCCTGTTAGAATAGTTATATGGTGTAACCACGGAGATCCCTGTTAGAATAGTTATATGGTGTAACCACGGAGATCCCTGTTAGAATAGTTATATGGTGTAACCACGGAGATCCCTGTTAGAATAGTTATCTGGTGTAACCACGGATATCCCTGTTAGAATAGTTATATGATTCAACAACGGAGATCCCTGTTAGAATAGTTATATGGTGTAACCACGGAGATCCCTGTTAGAATAGTTATATGTTGTAACCACGGAGATCCCTGTTAGAATAGTTATATGGTGTAACCACAGAGTTCCCTGTTAGAATAGTTATATGGTGTAACCACGGAGATCCCTGTTAGAATAGTTATATGGTTCAACAACGGAGATCCCTGTTAGAATAGTTATATGGTGTAACCACGGAGATCCCTGTTAGAATAGTTATCTGGTGCAACCACGGAGATCCCTGTTAGAATAGTTATATGGTGTAACCACGGAGATCCCTGTTAGAATAGTTATATGGTGTAACCACGGAGATCCCTGTTAGAATAGTTATCTGGTGTAACCACGGAGATCCCTGTTAGAATAATTATATGGTGTAACCACGGATATCCCTGTTAGAATAGTTATATGGTGTAACCACGGAGATCCCTGTTAGAATAGTTATCTAGTGCAACCACGGAGATCCCTGTTAGAATAGTTAGCTGGTGTAACCACGGAGATCCCTGTTAGAATAGTTATATGGTGTAACCACGGAGATCCCTGTTAGAATAGTTATATGGTGTAACCACGGATATCCCTGTTAGAATAGTTATATGGTGTAACCACGGAGATCCCTGTTAGAATAGTTATCTGGTGTTACCACGGAGACCCCTGTTAGAATAGCTATATGATGTAAACACGGATATCACTGTTAGAATAGTTATATGGTACAACCACGGAGATCCCTGTTAGAATAGTTATCTGGTGTAACCACGGAGATCCCTGCTATAATAGTTATATGGTGTAACCTCGGAGTTCCCTGTTAGAATAGTTATCTGGTGTAGCCACGGATATCCCTGTTAGAATAGTTATATGTTTCATCAGCGGCGATCCCTGTTAGAATAGTTATATGGTGTAACCACGGAGATCCCTGTTAGAAAGGTTATATGATGTAACCACGGAGATCCCTGTTAGGATAGTTATATGGTGTAACCACGGATATCCCTGTTAGAATAGTTATCTGGTGCAACCACGGATATCCCTGTTAGAATAGTTATATGGTGTAACCACGGAGATCCCTGTTAGAATAGTTATATTGTTCAACAACGGAGATCCCTGTTAGAATAGTTATATAAAGTAACCACGGAGATCCCTGTTAGAATAGTTATATTGTTCAACAACGGAGATACCTGTTAGAATAGTTATATAAATTAACCACGGAGATCCCTGTTAGAATAGTTATTTGGTGTAACCACGGAGTTCCATGTTAGAATAGCTATATGGTGTAACCACGACGATCCCTGTTAGAATAGTTATATGGTGTAACCACGGAGATCCCTGTTATAATACTTATATGGTGTAACCACGGGGATCCCAGTTAGAATAGCTATATGGTGTAACCAAGAGGATCCCTGTTAGAATAGTTATCTGGTGTAACCACGGAGATCCCTGTTAGAATAGTTATATGGTGTAACCACGGAGTTCTCTGTTAGAATAGTTATATGGTATAACCACGGAGTTCCCTGTTAGAATAGTTATCTGGTGCAACCACGGAGATCTCTGTTAGAATAGTTATATGGTGTAACCATGGAGATCCCTGTTAGAATAGTTATATGGTGTAACCACGGAGTTCCCTGTTAGAATAGTTATCTGGTGTAACCACGGAGATCCCTGTTAGAATAGTTATATGGTTAACCCGGAGATCCCGTTAGAATAGTTATAGTGTAACCGTCCTGAAAAACAACCAAAATAGTCAACAGCGGAGATCCCTGTAGAATAGTTATATGGTGTAACCACGGAGATCCCTGTTAGAATAGTTATATGGTGTAACCACGGAGATCCCTGTTAGAATAGTTATATGGTGTAACCACGGAGATCCCTGTTAGAATAGTTATCTGGTGTAACCACGGAGATCCCTGTTAGAATAGTTATATGGTGTAACCACGGAGATCCCTGTTAGAATAGTTATATTGTTCAACAACGGAGATCCCTGTTAGAATAGTTATATGATGTAACCACGGAGATCCCTGTTAGAATAGTTATATTGTTCAACCACGGAGATCCCTGTTAGAATAGTTATATAATGTAACCACGGAGATCCCTGTTAGAATAGTTATTTGGTGTAACCACGGAGTTCCATGTTAGAATAGTTATATGGTGTAACCACGAAGATCCCTGTTAGAATAGTTATATGGTGTAACCACGGAGATCCCTGTTATAATAGTTATATGGTGTAACCACGGGGATCCCTGTTAGAATAGCTATATGGTGTAACCAAGAGGATCCCTGTTAGAATAGTTATCTGGTGTAACCACGGAGATCCCTGTTAGAATAGTTATATGGTGTAACCACGGAGATCCCTGTTAGAATAGTTATATGGTGTAACCACGGAGATCCCTGTTAGAATAGTTATCTGGTGCAACCACGGAGATCCCTGTTAGAATAGTTATATGGTGTAACCACGGAGATCCCTGTTAGAATAGTTATATGGTGTAACCACGGAGTTCCCTGTTAGAATAGTTATCTGGTGTAACCACGGATATCCCTGTTAGAATAGTTATATGATTCAACAACGGAGATCCCTGTTAGAATAGTTATATGGTGTAACCACGGAGATCCCTGTTAGAATAGTTATATGGTGTAACCACGGAGATCCCTGTTAGAATAGTTATATGGTGCAACAACGGAGATCCCTGTTAGAATAGTTATATAATGTAACCACGGAGATCCCTGTTAGAATAGTTATATTGTTCAACCACGGAGATCCCTGTTAGAATAGTTATATAAATTAACCACGGAGATCCCTGTTAGAATAGTTATTTGGTGTAACCACGGAGTTCCCTGTTAGAATAGCTATATGGTGTAACCACGGAGATCCCTGTTAGAATAGTTATATGGTGTAACCACGGAGATCCCTGTTATAATACTTATATGGTGTAACCACGGGGATCCCAGTTAGAATAGCTATATGGTGTAACCAAGAGGATCCCTGTTAGAATAGTTATCTGGTGTAACCACGGAGATCCCTGTTAGAATAGTTATATGGTGTAACCACGGAGATCTCTGTTAGAATAGTTATATGGTATAACCACGGAGTTCCCTGTTAGAATAGTTATCTGGTGCAACCACGGAGATCTCTGTTAGAATAGTTAAATGGTGTAACCATGGAGATCCCTGTTAGAATAGTTATATGGTGTAACCACGGAGTTCCCTGTTAGAATAGTTATCTGGTGTAGCCACGGATATCCCTGTTAGAATAGTTATATGATTCAACAGCGGAGATCCCTGTTAGAATAGTTATATGGTGTAACCACGGAGATCCCTGTTAGAATAGTTATATTTTGTAACCACGGAGATCCCTGTTAGAATAGTTATATGGTGTAACCACAGAGTTCCCTGTTAGAATAGTTATCTGGTGTAACCACGGAGATCCCTGTTAGAATAGTTATATGGTTCAACCACGGAGATCCCTGTTAGAATAGTTATATGGTGTAACCACGGAGATCCCTGTTAGAATAGTTATCTGGTGTAACCACGGAGATCCCTGTTAGAATAGTTATATGGTGTAACCACGGAGATCCCTGTTAGAATAGTTATATGGTGTAACCACGGAGATCCCTGTTAGAATAGTTATATGGTGTAACCACGGAGATCCCTGTTAGAATAGTTATATGGTGTAACCACGGAGATCCCTGTTAGAATAGTTATATGGTGTAACCACGGATATCCCTGTTAGAATAGTTATCTGGTGTAACCACGGATATCCCTGTTAGAATAGTTATATGGTGCAACCACGGAGATCCCTGTTAGAATAGTTATATGGTGTAACCACGGAGATCCCTGTTAGAATAGTTATATGGTGTAACCACGGAGATCCCTGTTAGAATAGTTATATGGTGTAACCACGGAGATCCCTGTTAGAATAGTTATATGGTGTAACCACGGAGATCCCTGTTAGAATAGTTATATGGTGTAACCACGGAGATCCCTGTTAGAATAGTTATATTTTGTAACCACGGAGATCCCTGTTAGAATAGTTATATGGTGTAACCACAGAGTTCCCTGTTAGAATAGCTATCTGGTGTAACAATGGAGATCCCTGTTAGAATAATTATATGGTGTAACCACGGATATCCCTGTTAGAATAGTTATATGGTGTAACCACGGAGATCCCTGTTAGAATAGTTATCTGGAGTTACCACGGAGACCCCTGTTAGAATAGCTATATGATGTAACCACGGATATCACTGTTAGAATAGTTATATGGTGCAACCACGGAGATCCCTGTTAGAATAGTTATATAGTGTAACCACGGAGATCCCTGTTAGAATAGTTATCTGGTGTAGCCACGGATATCCCTGTTAGAATAGTTATATGATTCAACAGCGGAGATCCCTGTTAGAATAGTTATATGGTGTAACCACGGAGGTCCCTGTTATAATAGTTATATGTTGTAACAACGGAGATCCCTGTTAGAATAGTTATCTGGTGCAACCACGGAGATCCCTGTTAGAATAGTTATATGGTGTAACACACGGAGATCCCTGTTAGAATAGTTATATGATGTAACCACGGAGATCCCTGTTAGAATAGTTATATGGTGCAACCACGGAGATCCCTGTTAGAATAGTTATATGGTGTAACCACGGAGATCCCTGTTAGAATAGTTATCTGGTGTAACCACGGAGATCCCTGTTAGAATAGTTATATGGTGTAACCACGGAGATCCCTGTTAGAATAGTTATCTGGTGCAACCACGGAGATCCCTGTTAGAATAGTTATATGGTGTAACAAGGGAGATCCCTGTTAGAATAGCTATATGATGTAACCACGGATATCACTGTTAGAATAGTTATATGGTGCAACCACGGAGATCCCTGTTAGAATAGTTATATAGTGTAACCACGGAGATCCCTGTTAGAATAGTTATCTGGTGTAACCACGGAGATCCCTGTTATAATAGTTATATGGTGTAACCACGGAGATCCCTGTTAGAATAGTTATCTGGTGTAGCCACGGATATCCCTGTTAGAATAGTTATATGATTCAACAGCGGAGATCCCTGTTAGAATAGTTATATGGTGTAACCACGGAGGTCCCTGTTAGAATAGTTATATGTTGTAACAACGGAGATCCCTGTTAGAATAGTTATCTGGTGCAACCACGGAGATCCCTGTTAGAATAGTTATATGGTGTAACAACGGAGTTCCCTGTTAGAATAGCTATCTGGTGTAACCACGGAGATCTCTGTTAGAATAACTATATGGTGTAACCACGGATATCCCTGTTAGAATAGTTATATGGTGTAACCACGGAGATCCCTGTTAGAATAGTTATCTAGTGCAACCACGGAGATCCCTGTTAGAATAGTTAGCTGGTGTAACCACGGAGGTCCTTGTTAGAATAGTTATATGGTGTAACCACGGAGATCCCTGTTAGAATAGTTATATGGTGTAACCACGGATATCCTTGTTAGAATAGTTATATGGTGTAACCACGGAGATCCCTGTTAGAATAGTTATCTGGTGTTACCACGGAGACCCCTGTTAGAATAGCTATATGATGTAAACACGGATATCACTGTTAGAATAGTTATATGGTACAACCACGGAGATCCCTGTTAGAATAGTTATCTGGTGTAACCACGGAGATCCCTGCTATAATAGTTATATGGTGTAACCTCGGAGTTCCCTGTTAGAATAGTTATCTGGTGTAGCCACGGATATCCCTGTTAGAATAGTTATATGTTTCATCAGCGGCGATCCCTGTTAGAAAGGTTATATGATGTAACCACGGAGATCCCTGTTAGAATAGTTATATGGTGTAACCACGGATATCCCTGTTAGAATAGTTATATGGTGCAACCACGGATATCCCTGTTAGAATAGTTATATGGTGTAACCACGGAGATCCCTGTTAGAATAGTTATATTGTTCAACAACGGAGATCCCTGTTAGAATAGTTATATAAAGTAACCACGGAGATCCCTGTTAGAATAGTTATATTGTTCAACAACGGAGATACCTGTTAGAATAGTTATATAAATTAACCACGGAGATCCCTGTTAGAATAGTTATTTGGTGTAACCACGGAGATCCATGTTAGAATAGCTATATGGTGTAACCACGACGATCCCTGTTAGAATAGTTATATGGTGTAACCACGGAGATCCCTGTTATAATACTTATATGGTGTAACCACGGGGATCCCAGTTAGAATAGCTATATGGTGTAACCAAGAGGATCCCTGTTAGAATAGTTATCTGGTGTAACCACGGAGATCTCTGTTAGAATAGTTATATGGTATAACCACGGAGTTCCCTGTTAGAATAGTTATCTGGTGCAACCACGGAGATCTCTGTTAGAATAGTTAAATGGTGTAACCATGGAGATCCCTGTTAGAATAGTTATATGGTGTAACCACGGAGTTCCCTGTTAGAATAGTTATCTGGTGTAGCCACGGATATCCCTGTTAGAATAGTTATATGATTCAACAGCGGAGATCCCTGTTAGAATAGTTATATGGTGTAACCACGGAGATCCCTGTTAGAATAGTTATATTTTGTAACCACGGAGATCCCTGTTAGAATAGTTATATGGTGTAACCACAGAGTTCCCTGTTAGAATAGCTATCTGGTGTAACCACGGAGATCCCTGTTAGAATAGTTATATGGTGTAACCACGGAGATCCCTGTTAGAATAGTTATATGGTGTAACCACGGAGATCCCTGTTAGAATAGTTATATGATGTAACCACGGATATCCCTGTTAGAATAGTTATATGGTGCAACCACGGAGATCCCTGTTAGAATAGCTATCTGGTGTAACCACGGAGATCCCTGTTAGAATAGTTATATGGTGCAACCACGGAGATCCCTGTTAGAATAGTTATATGGTGTAACCACGGAGATCCCTGTTATAATAGTTATCTGGTGCAACCACGGAGATCCCTGTTAGAATAGTTAAATGGTGTAACCACGGAGATCCCTGTTAGAATAGTTATATGGTGTAACCAGGGAGTTCCCTGTTAGAATAGCTATCTGGTGTAACCACGGAGATCCCTGTTAGAATAATTATATGGTGTAACCACGGATATCACTGTTAGAATAGTTATCTGGTGTAGCCACGGATATCCCTGTTAGAATAGTTATATGATTCAACAGCGCAGATCCCTGTTAGAATAGTTATCTGGTGTAACCACGGAGTTCCTGTTATAATAGTTATATGGTGTAACCACGGAGATCCCTGTTAGAATAGTTATCTGGTGTAGCCACGGATATCCCTGTTAGAATAGTTATATGATTCAATTGCAGAGATCCCTGTTAGAATAGTTATATGTTGTAACCACGGAGTTCCCTGTTAGAATAGTTATATGATGTAACCACGGAGATCCCTGTTAGAATAGTTATCTGGTGCAACCACGGAGATCCCTGTTAGAATAGTTATATGGTGTAACAACGGAGTTCCCTGTTAGAATAGTTATCTGGTGTAACCACGGAGATCCCTGTTAGAATAATTATATGGTGTAACCACGGATATCCCTGTTAGAATAGTTATATGGTGTAACCACGGAGATCCCTGTTAGAATAGTTATCTAGTGCAACCACGGAGATCCCTGTTAGAATAGTTAGCTGGTGTAACCACGGAGATCCCTGTTAGAATAGTTATATGGTGTAACCACGGAGATCCCTGTTAGAATAGTTATATGGTGTAACCACGGAGATCCCTGTTAGAATAGTTATATGGTGTAACCACGGAGATCCCTGTTAGAATAGTTATATGGTGTAACCACGGAGATCCCTGTTAGAATAGTTATATGGTGTAACCCGGATATCCCTGTTAGAATAGTTATAGGTAACCACGGAGATCCCTGTTAGAATAGTTATCTGGTGTAACCACGGAGATCCCTGTTAGAATAGTTATATGGTGTAACCACGGAGATCCCTGTTAGAATAGTTATATGGTGTACACGGATATCCCTGTTAGAATAGTTATATGATTAACACGAGATCCCTGTTAGAATAGTTATATGGTGTAACCACGGAGATCCCTGTTAGAATAGTTATATGGTGTAACCACGGAGATCCCTGTTAGAATAGTTATATGGTGTAACCACGGAATTCCCTGTTAGAATAGCTATCTGGTGTAACCACGGAAATCCCTGTTAGAATAGTTATATGGTTCAACAACGGAGATCCCTGTTAGAATAGTTATATGGTGTAACCACGGAGATCCCTGTTAGAATAGTTATCTGGTGCAACCACGGAGATCCCTGTTAGAATAGTTATATGGTGTAACCACGGAGATCCCTGTTAGAATAGTTATATGGTGTAACCACGGAGTTCCCTGTTAGAATAGTTATCTGGTGTAACCACGGAGATCCCTGTTAGAATAGTTATATGGTGTAACCACGGATATCCCTGTTAGAATAGTTATATGGTGTAACCACGGAGATCCCTGTTAGAATAGTTATCTGGTGCAACAACGGAGATCCCTGTTAGAATAGTTAGCTGGTGTAACCACGGAGATCCCTGTTAGAATAGTTATATGGTGTAACCACGGAGATCCCTGTTAGAATAGTTATATGGTGTAACCACGGATATCCCTGTTAGAATAGTTATATGGTGTAACCACGGAGATCCTTGTTAGAATAGTTATCTGGTGTTACCACGGAGACCCCTGTTAGAATAGCTATATGATGTAACCACGGATATCACTGTTAGAATAGTTATATGGTGCAACCACGGAGATCCCTGTTAGAATAGTTATCTGGTGTAACCACGGAGATCCCTGTTATAATAGTTATATGGTGTAACCACGGAGTTCCCTGTTAGAATAGTTATCTGGTGTAGCCACGGATATCCCTGTTAGAATAGTTATATGTTTCATCAGCGGAGATCCCTGTTAGAATAGTTATATGGTGTAACCACGGAGATCCCTGTTAGAATAGTTATCTGGTGCAACCACGGAGATCCCTGTTAGAATAGTTAGCTGGTGTAACCACGGAGATCCCTGTTAGAATAGTTATATGGTGTAACCACGGAGTTCCCTGTTAGAATAGTTATATGGTGTAACCACGGAGATCCCTGTTAGAATAGTTATATGGTGTAACCACGGAGATCCCTGTTAGAATAGTTATCTGGTGTTACCATGGAGATCCCTGTTAGAATAGCTATATGGTGTAACCACGGATATCCCTGTTAGAATAGTTATATGGTGCAACCACGGAGATCCCTGTTAGAATAGTTATCTGGTGTAACCACGGAGATCCCTGTTAGAATAGTTATATGGTGTAACCACGGAGTTCCCTGTTAGAATAGTTATCTGGTGTAGCCACGGATATCCCTGTTAGAATAGTTATATGATTCAACAGCGGAGATCCCTGTTAGAATAGTTATATGGTGTAACCACGGAGATCCCTGTTAGAATAGTTATATGTTGTAACCACGGAGATCCCTGTTAGAATAGTTATATGGTGTAACCACAGAATTCCCTGTTAGAATAGCTATCTGGTGTAACCACGGAGATCCCTGTTAGAATAGTTATACGGTTCAACAACGGAGATCCCTGTTAGAATAGTTATATGGTGTAACCATGGAGATCCCTGTTATAATAGTTATCTGGTGCAACCACGGAGATCCCTGTTAGAATAGTTAAATGGTGTAACCACGGAGATCCCTGTTAGAATAGTTATATGGTGTAACCACGGAGTTCCCTGTTAGAATAGCTATCTGGTGTAACCACGGAGATCCCTGTTAGAATAATTATATGGTGTAACCACGGATATCCCTGTTAGAATAGTTATATGTGTAACCATGGAGATCCCTGTTAGAATAGTTATCTAGTGCAACAACGGAGATCCCTGTTAGAATAGTTAGCTGGTGTAACCACGGAGGTCCATGTTAGAATAGTTATATGGTGTAACCACGGAGATCCCTGTTAGAATAGTTATATGGTGTAACCACGGATATCCCTGTTAGAATAGTTATATGGTGTAACCACGGAGATCCTTGTTAGAATAGTTATCTGGTGTTACCATGGGGACCCCTGTTAGAATAGCTATATGATGTAAACACGGATATCCCTGTTAGAATAGTTATCTGGTGCAACCACGGATATCCCTGTTAGAATAGTTATATGGTGCAACCACGGAGATCCCTGTTAGAATAGTTATCTGGTGTAACCACGGAGATCCCTGCTAGAATAGTTATATGGTGTAACCTCGGAGTTCCCTGTTAGAATAGTTATCTGGTGTAGCCACGGATATCCCTGTTAGAATAGTTATATGGTTCATCAGCGGCGATCCCTGTTAGAATAGTTATATGGTGTAACCACGGAGATCCCTGTTAGAATAGTTATATGATGTAACCACGGAGATCCCTGTTAGAATAGTTATATGGTGTAACCACGGATATCCCTGTTAGAATAGTTATCTGGTGCAACCACGGATATCCCTGTTAGAATAGTTATATGGTGTAACCACGGAGATCCCTGTTAGAATAGTTATATTGTTCAACAACGGAGATCCCTGTTAGAATAGTTATATAATGTAACCACGGAGATCCCTGTTAGAATAGTTATATTGTTCAACAACGGAGATCCCTGTTAGAATAGTTATATAAATTAACCACGGAGATCCCTGTTAGAATAGTTATTTGGTGTAACCACGGAGTTCCATGTTAGAATAGCTATATGGTGTAACCACGACGATCCCTGTTAGAATAGTTATATGGTGTAACCACGGAGATCCCTGTTATAATAGTTATATGGTGTAACCACGGAGATCCCTGTTAGAATAGTTATATGGTGTAACCAAGAGGATCCCTGTTAGAATAGTTATCTGGTGTAACCACGGAGATCCCTGTTAGAATAGTTATATGGTGTAACCACGGAGTTCCCTGTTAGAATAGTTATATGGTGTAACCACGGAGATCCCTGTTAGAATAGTTATCTGGTGCAACCACGGAGATCCCTGTTAGAATAGTTATATGGTGTAACCACGGAGATCCCTGTTAGAATAGTTATATGGTGTAACCACGGAGTTCCCTGTTAGAATAGTTATCTGGTGCAACCACGGAGATCCCTGTTAGAATAGTTATATGGTGTAACCACGGAGATCCCTGTTAGAATAGTTATATGGTGTAACCACGGAGATCCCTGTTAGAATAGTTATATGGTGTAACCACGGAGATCCCTGTTAGAATAGTTATATGGTGTAACCACGGAGTTCCCTGTTAGAATAGTTATCTGGTGTAACCACGGATATCCCTGTTAGAATAGTTATATGATTCAACAGCGGAGATCCCTGTTAGAATAGTTATATGGTGTAACCACGGAGATCCCTGTTAGAATAGTTATATGGTGTAACCACGGAGATCCCTGTTAGAATAGTTATATGGTGTAACCACGGAGATCCCTGTTAGAATAGTTATCTGGTGTAACCACGGAGATCCCTGTTAGAATAGTTATATGGTGCAACCACGGAGATCCCTGTTAGAATAGTTATATGGTGTAACCACGGAGATCCCTGTTAGAATAGTTATATGGTGTAACCACGGAGATCCCTGTTAGAATAGTTATATGGTTCAACCACGGAGATCCCTGTTAGAATAGTTATATGGTGTAACCACGGAGATCCCTGTTAGAATAGTTATATGGTGTAACCACGGAGATCCCTGTTAGAATAGTTATATGGTGTAACCACGGAGATCCCTGTTAGAATAGTTATATGGTGTAACCACGGAGATCCCTGTTAGAATAGCTATATGGTGTAACCAAGAAGATCCCTGTTAGAATAGTTATCTGGTGTAACCACGGAGATCCCTGTTAGAATAGTTATATGGTGTAACCACGGAGATCCCTGTTAGAATAGTTATATGGTGTAACCACGGAGATCCCTGTTAGAATAGTTATCTGGTGCAACCACGGAGATCCCTGTTAGAATAGTTATATGGTGTAACCACGGAGATCCCTGTTAGAATAGTTATATGGTGTAACCACGGAGTTCCCTGTTAGAATAGTTATCTGGTGTAACCACGGATATCCCTGTTAGAATAGTTATATGATTCAACAGCGGAGATCCCTGTTAGAATAGTTATATGGTGTAACCACGGAGATCCCTGTTAGAATAGTTATATGGTGTAACCACGGAGATCCCTGTTAGAATAGTTATATGGTTCAACCACGGAGATCCCTGTTAGAATAGTTATATAAAGTAACCATGGAGATCCCTGTTAGAATAGTTATATTGTTCAACCACGGAGATACCTGTTAGAATAGTTATATAAATTAACCACGGAGATCCCTGTTAGAATAGTTATTTGGTGTAACCACGGAGTTCCATGTTAGAATAGCTATATGGTGTAACCACGAAGATCCCTGTTAGAATAGTTATATGGTGTAACCACGGAGATCCCTGTTAGAATAGTTATATGGTGTAACCACGGAGATCCCTGTTAGAATAGTTATATGGTGTAACCACGAAGATCCCTGTTAGAATAGTTATATGGTGTAACCACGGAGATCCCTGTTAGAATAGTTATATGGTGTAACCACGGAGTCCTGTTAGAATAGTTATATGGTAAACCACGGAGTTCCCTGTTAGAATAGTTATCTGGTGCACCACGGAGATCCCTGTTAGAATAGTTATATGGTGTAACCATGGAGATCCCTGTTAGAATAGTTATATGGTGTAACCACGGAGATCCCTGTTAGAATAGTTATCTGGTGTAACCACGGATATCCCTGTTAGAATAGTTATATGATTCAACAGCGGAGATCCCTGTTAGAATAGTTATATGGTGTAACCACGGAGATCCCTGTTAGAATAGTTATATGGTGTAACCACGGAGATCCCTGTTAGAATAGTTATATGGTGTAACCACGGAGTTCCCTGTTAGAATAGTTATCTGGTGTAACCACGGAGATCCCTGTTAGAATAGTTATATGGTTCAACAACGGAGATCCCTGTTAGAATAGTTATATGGTGTAACCACGGAGATCCCTGTTAGAATAGTTATCTGGTGCAACCACGGAGATCCCTGTTAGAATAGTTATCTGGTGTAACCACGGAGATCCCTGTTAGAATAGTTATATGGTGTAACCACGGAGATCCCTGTTAGAATAGTTATATGGTGTAACCACGGAGATCCCTGTTAGAATAGTTATATGGTGTAACCACGGAGATCCCTGTTAGAATAGTTATATGGTGTAACCACGGATATCCCTGTTAGAATAGTTATCTGGTGCAACCACGGAGATCCCTGTTAGAATAGTTATCTGGTGCAACCACGGAGATCCCTGTTAGAATAGTTATATGGTGTAACCACGGAGATCCCTGTTAGAATAGTTATATGATTCAACAGCGGAGATCCCTGTTAGAATAGTTATATGGTGTAACCACGGAGATCCCTGTTAGAATAGTTATATGTTGTAACAACGGAGATCCCTGTTAGAATAGTTATATGGTGTAACCACGGAGATCCCTGTTAGAATAGTTATATGTTTTAACCACGGAGATCCCTGTTAGAATAGTTATATGGTGTAACCACGGAGTTCCCTGTTAGAATAGCTATATGGTGTAACAACGGAGATCCCTGTTAGAATAATTATATGGTGTAACCACGGATATCCCTGTTAGAATAGTTATATGGTGTAACCACGGAGATCCCTGTTAGAATAGTTATCTGGAGTTACCACGGAGACCCCTGCTAGAATAGCTATATGATGTAACCACGGATATCACTGTTAGAATAGTTATATGGTGCAACCACGGAGATCCCTGTTAGAATAGTTATATAGTGTAACCACGGAGATCCCTGTTAGAATAGTTATCTGGTGTAGCCACGGATATCCCTGTTAGAATAGTTATATGATTCAACAGCGGAGATCCCTGTTAGAATAGTTATATGGTGTAACCACGGAGATCCCTGTTAGAATAGTTATATGGTGTAACAACGGAGATCCCTGTTAGAATAGTTATCTGGTGCAACCAAGGAGATCCCTGTTAGAATAGTTATATGGTGTAACACACGGAGATCCCTGTTAGAATAGCTATATGATGTAACCACGGATATCACTGTTAGAATAGTTATATGGTGCAACCACGGAGATCCCTGTTAGAATAGTTATATAGTGTAACCACGGAGATCCCTGTTAGAATAGTTATCTGGTGTAACCACGGAGATCCCTGTTATAATAGTTATATGGTGTAACCATGGAGATCCCTGTTAGAATAGTTATCTGGTGCAACCACGGAGATCCCTGTTAGAATAGTTATATGGTGTAACCACGGAGATCCCTGTTAGAATAGCTATATGATGTAACCACGGATATCACTGTTAGAATAGTTATATGGTGCAACCACGGAGATCCCTGTTAGAATAGTTATATAGTGTAACCACGGAGATCCCTGTTAGAATAGTTATCTGGTGTAACCACGGAGATCCCTGTTATAATAGTTATATGGTGTAACCACGGAGATCCCTGTTAGAATAGTTATCTGGTGTAGCCACGGATATCCCTGTTAGAATAGTTATATGATTCAACAGCGGAGATCCCTGTTAGAATAGTTATATGGTGTAACCACGGAGATCCCTGTTAGAATAGTTATATGTTGTAACAACGGAGATCCCTGTTAGAATAGTTATCTGGTGCAACCACGGAGATCCCTGTTAGAATAGTTATATGGTGTAACAACGGAGTTCCCTGTTAGAATAGCTATCTGGTGTAACCACGGAGAACTCTGTTAGAATAATTATATGGTGTAACCACGGATATCCCTGTTAGAATAGTTATATGGTGTAACCACGGAGATCCCTGTTAGAATAGTTATCTAGTGCAACCACGGAGATCCCTGTTAGAATAGTTAGCTGGTGTAACCACGGAGGTCCCTGTTAGAATAGTTATATGGTGTAACCACGGAGATCCCTGTTAGAATAGTTATATGGTGTAACCACGGATATCCTTGTTAGAATAGTTATATGGTGTAACCACGGAGATCCCTGTTAGAATAGTTATATGGTGTTACCACGGAGACCCCTGTTAGAATAGCTATATGATGTAAACACGGATATCACTGTTAGAATAGTTATATGGTACAACCACGGAGATCCCTGTTAGAATAGTTATCTGGTGTAACCACGGAGATCCCTGTTAGAATAGTTATATGGTGTAACCACGGAGTTCCCTGTTAGAATAGTTATCTGGTGTAGCCACGGATATCCCTGTTAGAATAGTTATATGTTTCATCAGCGGAGATCCCTGTTAGAATAGTTATATGGTGTAACCACGGAGATCCCTGTTAGAATAGTTATATGGTGTAACCACGGATATCCCTGTTAGAATAGTTATATGGTGCAACCACGGATATCCCTGTTAGAATAGTTATATGGTGTAACCACGGAGATCCCTGTTAGAATAGTTATATGGTTCAACAACGGAGATCCCTGTTAGAATAGTTATATAATGTAACCACGGAGATCCCTGTTAGAATAGTTATATTGTTCAACAACGGAGATACCTGTTAGAATAGTTATATGAATTAACCACGGAGATCCCTGTTAGAATAGTTATATGGTGTAACCACGGAGATCCCTGTTAGAATAGTTATATGGTGTAACCACGGAGATCCCTGTTAGAATAGTTATATGGTGTAACCACGGAGATCCCTGTTAGAATAGTTATATGGTGTAACCACGGAGATCCCTGTTAGAATAGTTATATGGTGTAACCACGGAGATCCCTGTTAGAATAGTTATATGGTGTAACCACGGAGATCCCTGTTAGAATAGTTATATGGTGTAACCACGGAGATCCCTGTTAGAATAGTTATCTGGTGTTACCACGGAGATCCCTGTTAGAATAGCTATATGATGTAACCACGGAGATCACTGTTAGAATAGTTATATGGTGTAACCACGGAGATCCCTGTTAGAATAGTTATATGGTGTAACCACGGAGATCCCTGTTAGAATAGTTATCTGGTGTAACCACGGAGATCCCTGTTAGAATAGTTATATGGTGTAACCACGGAGATCCCTGTTAGAATAGTTATCTGGTGTAGCCACGGATATCCCTGTTAGAATAGTTATATGATTCAACAGCGGAGATCCCTGTTAGAATAGTTATATGGTGTAACCACGGAGATCCCTGTTAGAATAGTTATATGTTGTAACCACGGAGATCCCTGTTAGAATAGTTATCTGGTGCAACCACGGAGATCCCTGTTAGAATAGTTATATGGTGTAACCACGGAGATCCCTGTTAGAATAGTTATATGGTGTAACCACGGAGATCCCTGTTAGAATAGTTATATGGTGTAACCACGGATATCCCTGTTAGAATAGTTATATGGTGTAACCACGGAGATCCCTGTTAGAATAGTTATCTGGTGTTACCACGGAGACCCCTGTTAGAATAGTTATATGATGTAACCACGGAGATCCCTGTTAGAATAGTTATATGGTGCAACCACGGAGATCCCTGTTAGAATAGTTATATGGTGTAACCACGGAGATCCCTGTTAGAATAGTTATCTGGTGTAACCACGGAGATCCCTGTTAGAATAGTTATATGGTGTAACCACGGAGATCCCTGTTAGAATAGTTATCTGGTGTAGCCACGGATATCCCTGTTAGAATAGTTATATGATTCAACAACGGAGATCCCTGTTAGAATAGTTATATGGTGTAACCACGGAGATCCCTGTTAGAATAGTTATATGTTGTAACCACGGAGATCCCTGTTAGAATAGTTATATGGTGCAACCACGGAGATCCCTGTTAGAATAGTTATATGGTGTAACCACGGAGATCCCTGTTAGAATAGTTATCTGGTGTAACCACGGAGATCCCTGTTAGAATAGTTATATGGTGTAACCACGGATATCCCTGTTAGAATAGTTATATGGTGTAACCACGGAGATCCCTGTTAGAATAGTTATATGGTGTAACCACGGAGATCCCTGTTAGAATAGTTATATGGTGTAACCACGGAGATCCCTGTTAGAATAGTTATATGGTGTAACCACGGATATCCCTGTTAGAATAGTTATATGGTGTAACCACGGAGATCCCTGTTAGAATAGTTATATGATGTAACCACGGAGATCCCTGTTAGAATAGTTATATGGTGCAACCACGGAGATCCCTGTTAGAATAGTTATATGGTGTAACCACGGAGATCCCTGTTAGAATAGTTATATGGTGTAACCACGGAGTTCCCTGTTAGAATAGTTATCTGGTGTAGCCACGGATATCCCTGTTAGAATAGTTATATGTTTCAACAGCGGAGATCCCTGTTAGAATAGTTATATGGTGTAACCACGGAGATCCCTGTTAGAATAGTTATATGGTGTAACCACGGAGATCCCTGTTAGAATAGTTATATGGTGTAACCACGGAGATCCCTGTTAGAATAGTTATCTGGTGCAACCACGGAGATCCCTGTTAGAATAGTTATATGGTGTAACCACGGAGATCCCTGTTAGAATAGTTATCTGGTGCAACCACGGAGATCCCTGTTAGAATAGTTATATGGTGTAACACGGAGATCCCTGTTAGAATAGTTATATGGTGTAACCACGGATCCCTGTTAGAATAGTTATATGGTGTAACCACGGAGATCCCTGTTAGAATAGTTATATGGTGTAACACGGAGATCCCTGTTAGAATAGTTATATGGTGTAACCACGGAGATCCCTGTTAGAATAGTTATATGGTGTAACCACGGATATCCCTGTTAGAATAGTTATATGGTGTAACCACGGAGATCCCTGTTAGAATAGTTATCTGGTGCAACCACGGAGATCCCTGTTAGAATAGTTATATGGTGTAACCACGGAGATCCCTGTTAGAATAGTTATATGGTGTAACCACGGAGATCCCTGTTAGAATAGTTATCTGGTGTAACCACGGATATCCCTGTTAGAATAGTTATATGGTGTAACCACGGAGATCCCTGTTAGAATAGTTATATGGTGTAACCACGGAGATCCCTGTTAGAATAGTTATATGGTGTAACCACGGAGATCCCTGTTAGAATAGTTATATGGTGTAACCACGGAGTTCCCTGTTAGAATAGCTATCTGGTGTAACCACGGAGATCCCTGTTAGAATAGTTATATGGTGTAACCACGGATATCCCTGTTAGAATAGTTATATGGTGTAACCACGGAGATCCCTGTTAGAATAGTTATCTGGTGTAACCACGGAGACCCCTGTTAGAATAGCTATATGATGTAACCACGGATATCACTGTTAGAATAGTTATATGGTGCAACCACGGAGATCCCTGTTAGAATAGTTATATAGTGTAACCACGGAGATCCCTGTTAGAATAGTTATCTGGTGTAACCACGGAGATCCCTGTTAGAATAGTTATATGGTGTAACCACGGAGTTCCCTGTTAGAATAGTTATCTGGTGTAGCCACGGATATCCCTGTTAGAATAGTTAT